>MU968382.1:16200752-16440597 GCA_034641835.2 Pinus albicaulis | reverse complement strand
CCTGGGTCTTAAGCGCTTGGTCCCGACGCCAGGCCATGTGGGGAAGTGGTTTGAAAGGGGCTAGGGGTAAAGGGGCTAGGCCTTTAATAAGGTCGGAAGATGGGTTTTTTTTGCCCATTTTAATGGATTTTAAGGGGTTTAAAGGGAAACGATAAGGGGAAAAAAGGGAAATAAAGAGTAAGGGAAGGACTTAAGGGGATTTTGGGGGGATTTGAGGGGTAAATGGGGAAATAGAAGGGGAGACAAGGGGGGATAAAAAGAGGCTAAATGAGGGTAAAAGAAAGGGAATTCGGACAAAGGGAAAGAAGGGGAATTGATGTATGTTGCAGGGGTAAAGGAGGGAATAATAGGCCCTTTTTAGCAATTTACTAGTAGAGGGGGATTTGTATTAGGCACAGCAATTGAGAGACTTCAAGGAGGATGGGTTTTCAGGGGAAAGGCATTCCTTGAAGGCTCAAAACAATCTAGTCCCCAGCTGACTTGTCAAGAATTTCATAGGGGGGCTAAAACTTTAAAGATGATAGTATGAGATGAAATGATAAGGAAGTGAAGGGAATGGCAAGGAAACCTTCCAAGGTGACCAATTAGGAGAAAATCTAGGGACAGGACATGCCTTAACCATTTATGATCAAAATCCTGATGAGGTTAACTCTTCAGACAATAGAAAACATTTAAAATTGACACAAAGTGAAGTCTAACATCAAAGAAATACTTTTAACCTTCTCTGCTTTCGACCTTCAACTTAAGGGATCTTAGAAAAGGCTTGGCTGTTAGAAAGGGACCCTAGTGAGACAAAACTAACTCTAATATCCCAGTTTCCCAATTATTTCAGATGAAACCCAACAAGAACATCTAAAAACAAATTTTGAATTCATACATCAGTAAGCATTAGAAGACCAACAACTATATTGGTTAAATTGTATTGAACTTGTTCATAGATTATATAATTAGTAGAAAACATCAAAGATAAGAAGAGAAGGAAGCGTTAGGGTAATTTATAGCAGCATATCCTAAGCTATATTATTGATTCTTATCAGAGAAATGAAATTTGATGCATATAAGAGGGAGAACAACAAAGATAGAACACTTCACCACTAATTTAGATCAGGATCTGATGAACATGCTTGTCATATTAAAAAGAAACACTAGTCATATATATCATTGTCCAATAGCTTGATATCAGTCTGAAATCATCTCCCAACCTATTTTACAACTAATACACAAAACTTTATCTCAATGAAAACAGCTTACAATCCATGGTTAACCAACGTTTTCAATGTATTTCTGAAGAGTTCTTATATTTGAAAGAGTGGCTGTAGAGGTAGATATAACTTTAAATAAAGCTTTAAAACGGAAGAAGAAGAGTGCTTGAGGCCCATTCTATTTTAATATCTCGTATTGAATTTCAGTACTCTTTGGGTGAACTAGGAGTCCTCGACATGCTGATAATTACTTTAGAGGTATGTTTCAGAGGTACTTTATGGTTGTTTGTACTCTGTTTGTAATCTGGATCACGTAAGGAAGATAAATGACTTTCAGGCCTTCCATACCGTGTAACTATTTATCTGGCAATCTTAGGGCTTTTGTTAGGGTGTAGATCTTCTCAGGAACTTGATGGAGAATAAAAACCATTATGGGAACTTGTTCTTTCTTGCGAAAGAACGTTATGTAGATGTGAAACACTGATGTGGCTTGTTTCATGTGCTTTAGGCCTTATTAGGCCTTCTGGGTCATTCATAAAATCTTCAATCTGTATATTCACCCTCTAACACTGGATTAAAGCATTAAATATTCAATAATGGGCTTTAAATATCTTTACACTGTCACTGATACTCTTTGCCACTTCTGTTGACTGTCTCTGTTTGTGGATATGCATGCTTAATGGCGCTGGAGGTTTTTGATAGAGTATAACCATGATATTTTACAAAAACACATGTTTAAAACCCCTCTCAGGAGTATTTCCTGCGATCCCTGGCTCTGAATAAACTTTCTCTGCACTCTGTGTCACCATGATAGTGACTATGAGAAAGAATGGTTTTCACCGTCTGTAACCCTGCAAAACACAATAAAATTTGTTAAGAAAAATCCCTGGGAGTGGAGGTGGATGCTGTGGAGGCTCGTGGAAGATGGAGGCGCAGTGACAGAAATGATGGATGCAGGCGAAAAATGGCTAAAAATCATGCAGAATGGAGGAGAAACTGGTCTGATGGAGGTCTGGTGCACGGTCAGTTCTGGACCATTGGATTAGATCAAATGGTGGTGATCGACGGTCAGGATTCACCGGTGGGGTCGTTTGGAAGAGTTAGACAGAATGAAATAACTTTAGTGTAAAACACCAAATTTTAGTGTTTCGGTGAATTACAAAGGAAAAGGGCTAAAATGCAGGAGATCAGAGCCTTTGGTGGTGGGACCCAGAGGGCGGAAGGCGATTTGAATGTGGACTGTTGATCTGGATTAAATGAATGGTCGAGGTTTAATGAAGGCCTATATCGGGAAGGGGTGGTTTTTAGAAGAAAACAACTATTTTCGCGCAGCCTTGGAGTGGTTTTGAAAATTTCCCAAAAAACGTGATATACCTTGTTTCCTCACACGTGTCCCTTCTAAAACCACTTTTATCGCATAAGTTTGAAATGTTAACTATCAGACACTAAAATTACGCTATAGGCACCTCAGCTGTTGGATCTAGGACGGGGAGATCTGATGGTGCATGATGGAGCGCGATATGGAAAGATGCATGGGCAGAACAAGTGGGTAGAGTCAAAGGCAGGTACACTATGGACCGTCAGATCTATAGAATGGACGGTCGAGATCAAAGGAGGGAGGACCAATTTTCTAGAGGGAAAAGGTTAGATGGATGGGCGGAACGAATCCTGACCATTGGATCTATCAGAATGGATGGCAGAGATTTAATTGCATCAGAGAAAGGAAGGGGGCCAAAACTCTGTGGTTTTGATTTTGTGATTTAGTGCGAACCGTTGGATCATTTGAGAGATCAACAGTGGAGATCTGATTGAAGGGGAAATTATGGAGGGCACAGAGGTAGAGCGCGATTAAATCTGGGCCGTTGGTTCTTGTGGATTCAATGGTCCATATTAAATTGGTGGGGAAATGATGGGCTCTGTGAACAAATATGCGGACGAATCTTGATCGTTGGTTCTTGTGGATTCAATGGCCAGGATCTAATCAGAGAGTCGGCCATCAGGGAGAAAGAAGAGTGGGAACACTGGGTTAGCGCGATCTGATTTTGCGCCAGTCGTTGAATCTGGAAAGGGATCAATGGTGGATATACAATCAAAGGGGTATTGGAAAGGTGTGATGGGAGTGGTGAGATATTAGTGCTGCCCATTAGATCTGTAAATATTAACGGTTAATATTGCAGTGGATGGCCAATAGAACAAATTGTCATCGCATCGAAAAATTTCAATTAACAAAGGGAAAAGGCCAAAGGGAAGCTTCGATTGTGATTAGCATCCTGGGGCTTAGAGCCTGGTCCTGGGCATGGGTTGTATGCGGGTAAGGGGCTAAGGGCTAGGCCGAAAGGGGCTTAAGTCTGTTATAAGGTAAAAAGTGGGTTTTTAGGCCAAAAATAGAGTTTTTAAGGCTAAATGGTGGGTTCTGGTAAAGAGAAAAAGAAGTTTTTAAACCAAATGAAGGGAGCCATAAGGTTTTAAAAGGAGAATTTGATGGTTTAGGGGGCTAAGGAGGGGATTTTGAGGGTTTTTGTTTGGGGAAATTTTGTGAAGGGAAAAGAGGTGAAACTGGGGAATTTGTAGGGATAAAATGGAGCAAATGGAGGCTTTTCTGAGCAGATTTCTTTCACAAATAGAGAGGTTTTTTAAATGGAAACAATAGTGAGGGCTCTTCAAAAGATAAACAACACATGGAGGCTTCAAGAATGATAGTTTTTCAAAGGAAATGTATCTCTTGAAGGCTCAGAAACAAATTTAGTCACCTGTTTGCTATGTCAAAATTTTATAGGTGGCTAACATGTTGTTTGATGGTTTGTGTGGTAGTGACATCAAAACAAAAAAAAATGCAGCGGTTGCTTTCTTAAGGCAGATTCCATGTCTAGTAATACACTCTGAACATATCCACTTTATTATGTCGACACTGTTACCGATGGTAATGATTTATTTAATGGTTATATCAACATTTGAAATGATATGATATTTGTATAGTTCAATAATGAAGTTACAAAAACATTGTTAATTTACCTGGAGTTGTGGTTGATCTGCCGAATCTTATAGAAAAAGACAAGGAGGATATTTTGGTATGGAGATTTGAGTTGAAAAATATTCTTGACTCAGAAAATGATGATATACAAGTGAAATCTTCTTGGAAGCCATTGTCACTGCTACTCCAATGTTGGAATCCGTGATTAAGCCTCCTTGCCCTACCCGTGCTGAAGCTACACATGTGGCTAATGCTGTTCTGGATGGGACTAATTGTGTTATTCTTAGTGGTGAGAGTGCAACAGGGGCATATCCTGAGGCTGCAGTGAAGAGCCTATGACCAAAATTAAAATGTTCGGAGTTCAAAGTGTAAAACCATTATGCTATGTAAAGTAAGGTGGTAACGACAAAATAATGGGAATGAGAGTGATAGAGACTTTGAATCTAGGAATTTGAGCATCGATTCTTCTAGTGATAATGAGATCTTTAAGCTTCATAAGTGAATCCTTCAATTCTAGTGAAAGAGAAGGAGCAGAAAAAGCATAAGTTGTTTCGTTGGAATTGTGTGTTGATGTCCCAGCGAAATGGCGGAAAAGGGGTTACAAAACCATAATCGGTTTTCACGTAGCTTTTAAATGGTAAGGTAGATAAATTGTTTGCTTAATTTTTTTTGAGCATTGCTGGTATGAGACTCGTATTGGAAATGCGTGACGAGAATTGCAGTGACACAAAGCCTGTGTGAGGAGAAAATTAATTTAATAGATTATATGTTTGTATCATTGAGTTTTTTTTCTCACATGTTCTCTTCTTAGCTAGGGGAAAGGTCGGTATTGTTACTGCAATTACATTTGGGTGGATTAGAGGAGCCATCTGAAGAATTTCTGTGAGGGTATAATTATAATTATAATTTTCTAGCAAAGAGATCAATTTGTATAAATTGAGTTCGTCTATCTAGAAGAGATCGAAATAAAGAAAATATTTAAATTTTTGTTCAAGATTGTGCAACCAACATGAAAAGGTGTGAAGATGGTTTTGAAAGATAACAAGGGGTTTTCACATAGAATGAAAGAGGTTTTTTGCTTCTCGGATGAATGCCAATCTTTGCTTTTTAAATGTACAACACAGTTCAACAATCATTCAGCTGCATCCGAGAAGGATAAATTGGTTTTAAATGCATCGATGAAGGGCATGCAAATATTCACAGTGATAAGAACGACATAGAAGAGTGAAATCCAGAGAGTTGAAATTGCGAAGAGAAGGTTTGTTAAATAACTTTGAAGGGAGCATAAGGTATGAAATTTCATTTAAAAGAGATATTTTAAATGTTGGAAATTAAATGATTTATTTTATTTTCATCATAAAATAAATCTTCGGAAAGTGGATTGCAATTCAATTTAAAGGCTAAAGTATCATGTGAGTAAAAGAAAGTGATAAAGGGACATGATGCAATTAGTGACTTGTGATATATTCTAAAGATGGAGTATGAGAGAGAGTGAATATTTTACATCATAAAAATGTATTAAGGGTGGATTTTCATGGGTATGTTGTATAACTTGAATTAGAGTCAAAATATCCACTATTGTAATTATTGGGTCAAGCTTTGAAGTCAAATCAGATTTGAAGGTGAAATAAAAAATTTAGATAGCTTGATTCAAGTTAAACCATTGAGTTATTGTATAAGAGGGTGTATTTTTCATCCAAGATGAAGAGTTGATGTAAATTCTGGAGTCAAAGAGTCGTAAGCCAAGTCAAAGGTTTGAATGTAATTGGGTGCATGATTGGCGAAGCTTGACACCCAAAGAGTTGGTCATTATAACACAAGCATTACTAAAAGTGTTGTTTGCAGCAAAGATAAGAAAGAGAGTTTCCAGAAATGATTCAAAGACAGAGAACTGAAAGTGATCAAGCGTAGGAAGAGAGCTTGCATTGTTGAATGGAAAGTAAGAAGGCTTGCTGAAAAGGGGATTGATTGAAATTCACAAGTGAACAAATGAAGTTTAGAAAGGAGGAGAATATGACTGTTGATAGTCATTTCAGAATATCTGATGAAGACCACATCAGAAGAAAGAAGAAGGAGAATGCCAAGGAAAATGGCATATGTACGTAGTTGACTGATGAAGAGTATGAGGGGGAGAAAGTTGAGATAGCAAGTCACCTTGAGTTATTGATGGAATTTTTTCAGAGAAACACGAAAGACCAGAGACATAGTTGGACCATGATGAATAAAGTGAATGACAGAGACTACACGCAAAGAGGTACCAAAAGGTAAACATACAGTTAACAGAAGAGCTGAGGAAGCTCGAGTAGATGATGAGTTTGCAATTGCGATGTGAAGGAATCAGAGAGGCCGAGTTGAAAATGGAAGTTTCTATTTGTGGCCCAGAATAGGGTGAAATTCTGGGTGAAGAGATGTAATATCCCAAAATAGGGAAAATCTACAACAATGGGAATATCTTAAGATATTCCAAAAGTGGAGATCCTGCAAAACATTAACAAAAACTAGAGTAGCAGTGACAAATCAACTCATAGAATGTAAGAAGAGCACATAGACATCATATTAAGTTACAACAACAAAATGTATACAAGATCTTGAGGAAAGAGCTACTCAAGATAGGAAAAATCAACCTCAAGAAACATGTATATAAAATATGACAAAACACTGCTACACAAGAATGACCAAGGCTATGACTGTGCAGTTTTATAAAGAGCCATTTCTGCTAACAAATGTCAATATATGTATATACAAATGTATGTCTCGTACAATATTTGGAGTGAATATCCAAGCTCCTAAACACAATTTCTAGTCAATCATGGAAGGATTGGCTGAAATATGCAAAACTGCAGAAATGCCAAAGTTGTAGTAGCAACTGCAACTCATGAACTGGAACTAGATGGAGATTGTTGAAGATGCTGCATTAGATAGATAGGCCTCCTCCAATGGATATTCCCAGTGAAAGGCTGGTCCTATCACTAAATATATCACCCTCCAATAATCTTGCAGACCCTCACTGCAATTGCACACTGAAAATAATGCAGTCTAGAGAAGGGACTGTGCTGTAGGAGAAAGGAAATATGTTGGCCAAGTGCCAAGATCTACAATAATCTTCAGAATATTCCTCACTGGTGTCCCAAAGGAAAGAAAGCCTCCTCCTTTGAAAAACAAGCCCAGAAGTGGTGTTGTCAACCCCCACCACAACACCCTGCAACACAACGTTATACTGCTGCAGAAATAACACTGTAGCTGAAGGAGGATGCTTGGCCTCAAGCCTGGATGTGAGGAAAATTAGTAAAACTCCTTTAAGAGGCCTCTCAATATAGAGAAGGGTTCCTAAACATGAAATCCTTTTGCTAAGTAGAACAACAATCTCAACTAAACAGTTGAAGAAAGCAGGATAGTCTCTTAGACCAAATCCAGAAATAAAATCATAAGCATGAATAAAAATGGTTGCCTTTCCCTCCTTTTAAACAAGTGAAAGCCCTCTCACCATGGGTCCCACTCATTAGGGTTTCCTTAACCGAAGAAGCCTCCTCCCATTAATACTGCACTGTCTCTCAAAGTGTTTTCCACCTCCTATCCCAGCGCTGTTGACTTGGTCAAACTTGACCTTGTCCATATGTAAATGACCGTGTTCACACATGAGGGTGTTTAATACAGCTCTTATGACTATCCCCTCTCACATTATGAGGGATTTTATTCATATTTTTAATATGCATGGGCTTCCTTACCCATTTATTAAGCTTCTAGGTGATAAAAACAAAAATCAATATTCCAATTAGCTGCATGCTAATTTTGGAATATTACAGTCCCCCCATCCCAAATTTTGCTTGTCCTCAAGCAACTGCAAGGATAGAACTGAGAAGTTTCCCCTCCTCCTACTGTAGCATCCACATGTGATATGCTCCTCCAAAGAATGAGATGTTGTCTCATCAATAAATCTCCATATTGCCCCTCCCAAGCATGTAAGTTAGAAAAATAGATATCATCATGAACAAGTGGAGTACTCAAGAAGGCAATAAGGTGTTGTCCAGAGGTCCCCTTGAGGCATGGGATATTAAATGCATTGGGAATCATCATTCCCATGTGGATCCTTCATCCCCAAGCAATCATCCATACAAAATGAGTTACCTCCCAACATGGAAACTCATACAAATCATCCTCCACATTGAGCTCCTGCAATATAGGTGGGCTGAAAATTTGACCATGGTAGAGAAAATAGCCTACCCCACGCTGTCCTCCTCTCCACTTAAGATAAGTGTAGAGTGTTTTCTGATCTTGGGCTGCATAATGTTGCCCTCAAGTGGCAAGAAGAAGACTAGATCCTCAAGGACCTTCCCTCCAACGTTATGAATCATGTTGGCCCAAACCATCTCATATGTGATGAGTTGGAAATCACCATCATATGGAATCCAATCAATCATATGGCTCACCTAAAAAAGAAACAAGTGTTTTGCTGTAGTGGCCACATACTCTCTCATGCTCCCATTAGAACATGAAATGCAAACAATGTGGGAAATTTATCTCCCAAGGGACACATCCAACCAATGTACCACTCCCCCAATCATGCTCCCAATAAAAATAAGAACAACAGCAACATAAGGAACTACAATGAGAATCATGCTAGCTTCCATATGAAGCAAGGGAGAAGAAAAATGGTCCCTCAACTGTAGCCAACGCAGTTTGAATCTCAACTGCAATATAAAATGAAATGATGGGTGGCCTCCCCACCATTTTCTTTCTAACCCAATCTCCTCACAAGTTTGGAGAAAGTGTATGGTGTATGGTGCAAAGTGAGCATGCTTTGCAAAAGATATAGCCTCCCCAAGTCCTCCTAGGGAGTGACCATCACCAATACTGCTTATGGGCTCAAGTAGACCATGAGATGTAGAAGGAAGATTGCTCCTCCTTTGAGCAAAGTCTTGCACATATATGGTTAATGGATGCATATATACATTATACAAGTCATCATGCAAACAAACAATACCCTTACAATATGTCTTGCTCATACAATGGAGTGGCTCATAGATGAGTCTCCTCTCATCCTCAAAGAGAAAAGAGGTGGTTGTTCTAACTCTTCCAAAGAGTTATGTATCTCCTCCATCTCTACATAATCCATGCATCTCCTCATATGCTGATATATCTCCTCCTCAAAGCCTTCCCAAAAATACCCCTCCATGATGGTGTGGTATGTCCTCATAGAAAAAGTGTGGCTAAAAAGGAAATCTCCATGAGTTACTTGTAGCAACTTCTCCTTGCACTTGGAAGCTCCAGATAAGAATATCCTACCATGATAGTATATGACCCCATCTCTAACTGAATATCCCTCCTCATGCAATTTGTCATCAAATATCATGCAAGTGAAAAGATCCTTGGAATACTCCACCAATATCTGGGAGTTCCAATATGGATCTATCTTCCATAGTGACAGCGCTGATGATCTGTCATGAAGAACATCTGTCATATGGTTATCCTCCTCTTTGAAATCTCCCATGCCAAAGATGCAAGTTGGAAGTCTGCTATCCTTCCCCTAATGCTTCTGCCATAGTGCAAAATCTGAAATGAGAGTGGGTAAAGATGATGTTAAGAGAATGCCTCTCTCCTCCTTGACTCTACCCAAGACTATCAGTGCTGTACAATGACCTCCCACCATCTCTACTCCTCTGAAATCAATGAATGGTGTGTCAAAATGTGAAGCAACTCTCATCATCTTCTGATCTGGTGGTCTCCTTGGTGAAATGTCTCCATGCAATGAGACATCATCATCAAGAGTAGACTACATATATGAATGGACAGACTTGTCCCTACTCTCACTGTGCAATCCATTATCCTTGTTAGGTGCATCAACCTCATGAAATAGATAGGGGTGTGTTATCTTCATCACATGACGCTGGTCATCCTCCCTATCTCCTCCTTGTATCTCCATAGGTTCACACCCTATCATCAATGGCACATGTGAATCATGAGTTGTGCCTTGATCTCCACATGTGAGATCTTGGGGAATTTATTGCAATGATACAAGAATCCCTCTAGTTGGAGTAAGAGCTCCCTCTTCCTCTGCATGAGGTGCTAGATAAACTCTAGACATGACAGCGTTGTTTCCCTCCTCCTCATCAACATTTATGGGCAACCTCCCAAGAATTGGATCCTCTTTTGGAAAAGAGATCTCCATGCCCTCTTGTTCAAGAATATGAGATAGAGGTCTTTCCTCTAGCAAGGTATGATGCAATATTTCAACCTCCTCCATGGTTTTTTGAAGTGGATTTGAGTTTATAATTTCCTCCATCACATGCAAGGGTTTGATTTGTTTATATTTTTTTAGCTTCACCATATGTGTTGCAGAAATTTTTCCATCAACCATTTCCACCAATGTATTAATAAACCTTACATAATAAGAAGTGTTTGTGTTTTTCAAAGAAAAGTACTCAAATATCCACCATTCATAGGCCTTACCTCCAAGATGCTTCGTTGCAACTCTGATGGCTTCATCTTTAGAAATTTGGTGGTGCTGCAAAAAGGTGTCTACTTCTTCCACCCAAGCTCCGGCTGAACATGTAGGTGAACCATCAAAAGTAGATAGAAGGAATCTACCCCTATCATGATGCTTGCTTCTCTTCACCTTGATCTTGCAAAATGATGGAAAAGTGATATGGTCTCTAAACTTTTGAGTTTGAGATTCATACTCTTGCAGAAAATCACTAAGAGTTTCCCTCCTAGTCATTCCTTCTTCTTCCATCTCCCTCATGGAAAATCTAGGCATATGACTACATTGTGTATCATGATGTGTGGCTGCATGCTCACACTTATCATATAAAAATCTAGAGTTTGATTCAGATTCAAACCCTCTTGGAGATTCTATACACATCTCCCTTCTGATATTCTTGAGATCTCCTTGAATGCTCTGTACAGATTTAGGAAGGATATTTGTTGTGTAACCAACTCCAAAGATAGAAGAAATGAGATATCAACGCCTTAGAAATAAGCCACTTCGAGGGGGAAACCTCCAATACATTACATGAATGAACAATTCTTGGATGATCCAATTTACAAAACCTCCTTTCTATATATAGGAGTCCATGGGGCCATAATGTAATCCTAGTGGGCCACAATGTAATCCTAGCCGACCTAGCAATAATAATTTAAGGGCACAATAATAACAATATGGGGGTTACGGGGGTACAATAATAACAATAAGGGGGCCTACACTAACATAATAAGGGGCTATACTACTAATATAGGGACTTAACATGCCCCTCTCCTTCAAACAAGTGTTGTCCTCAACGCTTGATTATTTCTTGATGCTTCTGTATAAAATTCTCATCCTCCCATGTGAAATATTTTACAGGAAAGTTCTTCCACTTGCTGAGATACTCTGAAATTGATCGTACTTGTTGAGTTCTTGTTTCTATGACTGCTTCATAACTTCTTTCAATGTGATGTTGATCTCCCTGTTGTTTCATTAGATTCTGCACCAAAGTTGGGTTATCCTTTGAGAGTTGGAGAACTTGTTGTTGATGCTCGATGTGATATTCCATTAATTTATCATCCATATTTGCTATTATTTGATCCTTCAAACCATCCAAATTAGCCTCTATTTCTACTTTTAAACCATCTATTTCATCTTCAATTGCTCTTCGTAAGATTGAAACTTGTTGCACTTGGTACCGTAATTTTGATATCTCATACTGCAACTCTTCCTCTTCATGCGTCATAGTATAGATTTTGGAGGGATTAATGGGTATGGAATTATTTTTTTGGAGGCATTATAGAACCCAATACTGATAAAAATTCTAAAATATGCCCTTGGAATCAATTCAAATTGATTCTTCAAACAAGACTTATGCAATTCGGAAAAATACACACTGTTTTCTTGCTTTTGAGGAGCTATATATTGAAATTGGATTATCTCTGCGATTGCAGATCTTCAATATCTGAAATTCAGCACTAAAGTAGCCCTCTGAATTCTCTTTTGAATGCCACAAGTCTGACCTGATTTGGATTCTCCAAAACAAAGTTGTGTCCAATCTCCCACAATGACCTAATTTTGGACTGGTTCAGTAGAGCGAACTTGTACGACTTGCCACGTGTCACTGTTTTGTTCTTTGTCTCTGAAATTGATATCCAAGAAACTACAGGCCGTGTAATTGCGACCACTTTTGACGGCACTCCAATCCAATCTCCAGAGAGAGAGTTATTGAACTTTTCCCACGATCACCTCTTTGAGATGAAATTCCAGGCTTTGGCATATACCTTCCCTGAGATCATGCTCAAAAATATTGCAGACAAGCTCTGAAATTTTGACACCTCGAGGATTTCTGCTTCGGTCTACGAAAGCAATTTCAGATTCGGGCAACCGTTAGAAACATTGCTATAAACCCTAAAATGCGATGACCTGTTTAGGAGCTTGAAAAAAGGCCTAACTTCCACAGATGATATCTCCGAAAATATTGTGAACCAAGCTCTGAAATTTTTAGACAATCTTCCTCAGGATTTCAGCTTCGTACCCTAAAAATTTCAGCTTCTAAAACTTCGTAGAAAAAAATTTATAGCGAAAATTCCACGATGACCTGTTTGGAGTAGCGAAACCCTAGAATCCCAAGTCTCTGATACCAAATGTTGTGTAACCAACTCCAAATATAGAAGACATGAGATATCAACGCCTTAGAAATAAGCCACTTCGAGGGGGCAACCTCCAATACATTACATGAATGAACAATTCTTGGATGATACAATTTACAAAACCTCCTTTCTATATATAGGAGTCCATGGGGCCATAATGTAATCCTAGTGGGCCACAATCGTCCCTGGCCAGGCCTAACAATAATAATGTAAGGGCACAATAATAACAATATGGGGGTTACAGGGGTACAATAATAACAATAAGGGGGGCTACACTAACATAATAAGGGGATATACTATTAATATAGGGACTTAACAATATTTGAGAGCCTCTCCTCCTTCTTTCCTCCAAAGAATGGAGTATTCATCTTCTCTTCTCTTGATATAATCATGGCTGAGATTCCACAAGCTGAGCCAAGATTATGCTTTGATACCACTGTAATATCCCAAAATAGGGAAAATCTACAACAATTGGAATATCTTAAGATATTCCAAAAGTGGAGATCCAATAATACATGAACACAAACTAGAGTAGTAGTGACAAATAAAATCATAGAATGTAAGAAGATCACATAGCCATCATATTAAGTTACAACAACAAAATTTATACAAGATCTTGAGAAGAGAGCTACTCAATATAGGCAAAATTAGCCTCAAGAAACATATACATAAAATATGAAAAAACACTGCTACACAAGAATGCCCAAGGCTATGACTACGCAATTTTATAAAGAGACACTGATGATAACATATTTCAATACATGGATATACAAATATATGGCTCATACAATATTGGGAGTGAAGATCTAAGCTCCCAAACACAATTTCTAGTCAATCCTAGAAGGATTGGCTGAAATATGCAAAATTGCAAAAATGCCAGAGTTGCAGTAGCAATTGCAACTCAAGAACTGGAACTAGATGGAGATGGATGAAGATGATGCATCAGAAAAATAAGCCTCCTCCAATGGATCTTCCCAGTGAAAGGCTGATCCTATCACTGAAGATCTCACCCTCCAATAATCCTATAAACCCTCACTGCAATTGCACGCTGAAAATAACACAGTCTAGAGAAGGGACTGCACTGTAGGAGAAAATAAATATGTTGGCCAAGTGCCAAGATCTGCAATAAGCTCTATAATATTCCTCACTAGTGTCCCAAAGGAAGGAAAGCCTCATCCTTTGAAAAACAAGCCCGGAAGTGGTGTTGACAACCCCCACTGCAACACCCTGCAACACATCGTTATACTGTTGCAGAAATAACACTGTAGCTGAAGGAGGATGCTTGGCCTCAAGCCTGGATGTGAGGAAAATTAGTACAACTCCTTCAAGAGGCCTATCAAGAAAGGAGAAGGATTCCTAAACAAGAAATCCTTGTGCTATGCAGCACAGCAATCTCAACTAAATAGGTGAAGAAAGCATGATAGTCTCTCAGACCAAATCCAGAAATCAAATCATAAGCATGAATAAAAATGGCTGCCTTGCACTCCTTTTAAACAAGTGAAAGCCCTCTCACCATGGGTCCCACTCATTATGGTTTCCTACACCAAAGAAACCTCCTCCCATTCATACTGCACTGTCTCTCAAAGTGTTCTCCACCTCCTATCTCAACGTTGTTGACTTGGTCAAACTTGACCTTGTCCACATGTAAATGACCATTTTCACACATGAGGGTGTGAAATCCAGCTCATATGACTATCCCCTCTCACATTATGAGGGATTTTATTCATATTTTTAATATACATGGGCTTCCTTACCCATGTATTAAGCTGCTAGGTGATAAAAACGAAAATCAATATTCCAATTAGCTGCATGCTAATTTTGGAATATTAAAAGAGATCAATGAGGAAAATCTCATGAACTATTGGAATAGTTCAAAAAAATTTGAAGATATGTTGACAAGAGAATCATATGAGGCTATGAAGCCTTGCATTTTTAAATCTCATAGTTTATGTATGTTTGCAAGATGTGCGGAAGATGGTGGCTAGCCTGGTGAAACTGTCACAGAGATAAGTGAAACTCTTGAGGTGAAGTATGAAGGAGAATGCCTTTCAGAGGAGGAAGGTATTTATTTGTTGTAGCAGGAAGAAATCATAAATGAATTCTTTTTTGGTATAACACAACTAGTTGAAGTTGTTATGGAGAAGAAGCATAATGATAATGCTAAAGTGATATTCCAAGGGGGTAAACAAATGAATTTGTTTAATGAAGTTGTTGACAGAATTTTGCAATGTGATGATACATAAATTAGGATAACTCAGGAGGATTTCCAGAAGCAGAATGAAATTGGGAATGAAGGTTGTGATGAAATGTTGGAAATATTTCACATGAAAATAGAGTTCTTGGAATGATGGCTTAAGGAACCTGAAGGAGAAGTGAAGCTTGCATAACCTAATATAGAAGAGATTGCAGTTGCCATGCATGATAGGGATGAAATGTTCTTAACATTTATAGATTTGAGTGAATGTTATAAATTTTCAAATAATAATGTGATTGTAGGTACAGAAGGAAACCTTGATGAATATGATGTCAAAATCAGAGAAATTGAGCAGAAATTATTTGGAGATGAGATGAAAGGTCAAGAGTAGCAAGAAAGTTATGTCCTTAAAAATATAAATGAAACAAAAGTATTGAACCAGCGGGATAAAGATGAAATCAGCCAGCAATTCCAAAGAGGATTTATTGAAATCTAGAAAATCTATGATGGGAGATTGGTGCTTGAAGCATCAAAAGAGGCCGAAAGGTCTTATCTTTTTAAAACTAGTAGTTTGTTGATGAATGCAGGTACAACACCAGATGAGAAAGCTGTTTCTATAGGGGAAATCAATGACAATAGTTGTGATCAAGGAGAATTCCTTTATTATTCTTCATTTTAGGGAATTGATTGTTCAGCGCAGTTGGAGACGAAAGCATCGAACGAAGAGGAATTACTCCGAGGAATGGATGGATAGAATCCAATTAGCAGAGTGAGTGATATTGGTGATGAATTAAACAAGGGAGTTGATACTTCAAAAGAATAACGACATAACAGAGTTTGGAATCCTGGAGGGAACAAGTCATCGAGACTTGTGGCTATCACATTATTACAGAAAAGCGACATACCTCATAGACATGAGTCTATGGAAACTTCTCTACATGGGGAGTCTGATGCAGGAGCATCCTGCTTGATTTTTATTTAAATATGTGTAATTAGGGGGGTGATGTATTTTTAATTATTTTATAAATTATTATGCTCATTTTAATAAATTAAGAGAGAAATATCTAAGTGTGAGGATTATTGTAAATATTCTCTTAATTAATTGAGAATATGAGGGAGTTGATTTAGGTAGATAATTTAGGGATCAAGAATTCCTTCAATGGAACTCAGTTGAGTAAAAAAAGGGATAAATCTATTTTATATTTTGGTTGAGATTTGTGTGGAGCAAATCATGGATTGGAGTTAATTCATAATTATGTATAAATGTGAGGATTGTGTGAGGATGAAAGACAATGAGGAATACAAAGAAAATGATAGAGAGAAACAGTGTGAGATTTCATGTGAAGGCGAGAGCCGAGAGGCCCACAAATGTAATATTTGGGCATTTGGTTTTGACTTTGAATTTTATTATGTTATTATATACCCGTATTTTATTTTTGTTGGCTCTCTCTTCTTTATATAATTTTGAGCTGAATATGATGTCGTTTTAACGAAGAATTTGGTGAAGTTTCCATAATAAGGAAGCACACATTTTATTGTGCACAAGGATCTGTTTTATAGCAGAATCCTGGCATCATATTTAGGTACATTTTGTATGATTATGTGTCATTTAAAACAATCATATATGGTTTTACATATTTAATTTCATGAATATGTAACAATGATTGAGGTACATTTGCATTTAGTTGTTACATTTTGCATGTGATCACATGTTGCATAATTTGTTAACTTAGATGATAAGATTATGTTTTTTTTTAACTTGTTGTTTTGTCAAGTTTGTTATTTAAAATGAATCTAGATTGAAATTGAAAATTACAAAACACATGTGGTACATTATGCATTTGAAAATGTGAATGATATAATTAGGTGTAGATTTCTATTAAAGGTGATATTTAGGTACACTTTGCATGATCATGTGTCATTTAAAACAATAAAAGATGTTTTTACATATTTAAGTTCATGAATATGTAACAATGATTGAAGTACATTTGCATTTAGTTGTTACATTTTTCATGTGATCACATGTTGGTATAATTTTTTAACTTAGATGATAAGATTATGTTTTGTTTAACTTGTTGTTTTTTAAAGTTTTTTATTTAAAATGAATATAGATTGAAATTTAAAATTAAATAACACATGTGGTACATTGTAATATCCCAAAATAGGGAAATTCTACAACAATAAGAACATCTTAAGATGTTCCAAAGTTGGAGATGTAGCAATGTAAAAACATATATTGGAGTAGTAGCATTATATCAATACATAAATCACAAGAAGATCCAAGTAGCCATGAAATTGATCTTATAGCAGCAAATGTATACAAATCCTTGAGGTAATGATCACTCAAGCTAGGCAATGCAAGCCTCAATAGAACATGTACAAGAAAATGAAGAACACAACTACATATAGAAAGCCCAAGGCTATTACTGCGCAGTTTATAGAAGGCACTGCTACAGAAATAATTTCAATACATAGATGTGGAAATATATGCTCAAATAAGTTGGGAAGAAAAGCTCTAAACCTCTAGAAACAATCTCAAGACAATCCTAGAAGAATTTCCTGAAATATACAAAATGGAAAAAATTCCGAAGTAGCAGGGCTGAGTAGCAGCTACAACTCAATAATTGGATGGAGATGGCTATAGATGATGCACAAGCTGAATATAACTCCTCCAATGGATCTTCCAAGTGAAATTCTGATCCTAACACTGAAGATTCGACCCTCCAAATAATACTGCAAACCCTCATTGTAGATACATACTGAAAATAACATAGTCTAAGAGAGGGATTGTGTTGTAGATCATGGAAATGGTTGGCTTAGTGAAAAATATGGTGAAATATTCTCAGAGATCTTCCTAACTGATCCTCCAAAGGAAAGAAGGCTTCCTCCTTTGAAAAATAAGCATAGGAAGTGGTGTTCAGTAACCTCCACTGCAACACCCTGCAACACAACGTTTCCTACTATAGGAATAATGTTGTAGCTGAAGGAGGATGCTTGGTCTCAAGCCTAAATGTGGAGAAATGAAGAGAAATCTCCTACAAGAGGCATCTCTTGAAAGGAGGAGGAATTCCTTGTGCTAAGCAGCACTACAACTCTACTAAACATCAGGAGATACCACAAAGTCTAAAGAGAATAACATGAATAACAATGGTTTCCTTGCCCTCCTTTTAAACAAGTGAAAGCCCTCTCACCATGGGTCCCACTCATTATGGTTTCCTCCATCAAGGAATCTTCCTCCCTCTTTCACTGTGTTGTCCCACAAGATGATCTCCACCTCCTATCCCTGTGTTGTTGACTTGGTCAAACTTGACCTCGTCCATATGAAAATGTCCTCTTTCACACACGAGGGTGTGAAATCCAGCTCCAATGAATATCCCATTTCATAGTATGAGGGATTTTATTCATGTTTTTATTATGTATGGGCCTCCTTACCCAATTATTCAACTCCTAAGTGAAATCAGCAAAATTTAATATTCCAATTTTCTGTATGCAAATTTTGGAATATTACAGTCCTCCCCTCCCAAATGTTGCTTGTCCTCAAGCAACTACAAGGATAGAACTGAATGGTATCCCTTCCTCCTACTGTAGCATCCACATATGATGGACTCCTCCAAGGAATAAGATGTTGTCTCATCAATGAATCTCCAAATTTCCCCTCCCAAGCATGCAAGCGATCCAAATGGCTATCATCATGAATAAGTAAAGTACTCAAGGAGGGAATAAGGTGCTATCTATATGTCCTCTCAAGTCTTGGAGTCTGAAATGTATTGGGAAACATCTCTCCAATGTGGATCCTCCATCCCCAAGCAATCATCCATACAAAATGAGTCACCTCCCAACAAGGCAACACCTGAAAATGCTCCTCCACCTTGAGCTCATGCAATGTAGGTGGGCTAAAAATCTGAACATGATAGAAATAGGAGCATACCCTATGTTGTCCTCCTCTCCACCTATGATAAGTGTAGAGCATATGCTGATCTTGGGCTGCAAAAAAATTTCCCTCAAGTGGCAAGATGAAGACTAGATCTCCAAAGATCTCCTCTCCAACGCTGTGAATCAAGCTAGCCCAAATCATCCCATATGTGATGGATAGTAAATCATCACCATATGGCATCCCATCAATCACATGGCCCACCTAAACAAAAAGAAACAATTGTTTGGCTGTGGTGGCCATATCTCCTCTCACGCTCCCATTAGAACATGCAATGCAAAAAGTGTGGGAATCCTCTTCCCCAAAGGACACATCCAACCCATGTGTCTCTCCCCCAATCATGCTTCCATTAAAAATAAGATCAATATCAGCAAACGAAATCATGATCAACATCAAAATGAGGGAAATTTTGAAGGTTTCATGTGGTGTAAGAAGGTACCAATAGTTTTCCCAATAATGACAATGTAGTTTCCCAAACTGCTGCTTCAGAAAATTACATGGCAAGTTGTTTTTTGTTACATGGATAATTATGTATGTCATGACATCTATTGATAAATAGAAAATGGCTAGGTACATCAATTGAACATACATGAAATAAAACACTTGCGCAAGGTCATATAAAAGATGCCTGTGTCCATCATACAATTTGGCCCAATGTTGAGCATGGAGCTCAATGAAAATCTTTCCCTCTTGTGGAGAAATGCACTGAGTAGGAATGGTAATAATATGCAAATATTGTGTTAGACAATCAATGGATGCAAAAAAAATATTATTACCATGTGTTGAGAGTAATATGATGCATATTTATATGAATAATTCCTCCATAGTGGTATGACACACTCCCATGAAGAGCAATGAACCATATGCTGCATGAAGATCATCCTTCTTATACTTGGAAATCCAAGTTAAGAAGATCATACCTCTATAATAGATGTTTCCATCCACTACTCCATCGATCTCACTTCCTCCTTGCTCACTAGGTGCATCAATGGTGAAGTGATCCTGGGGACACTCCATCAATAAACCCAAGCTCCCAAGTGACAACGTTGTTGGCCCATGCAAATAAGCTCCTGCCAACTCACAGCTCCATTCTTTGACATGCTCCTTGTAAAAGACATCTCCCATAATGCTGCTACACATAAGAAGTTCCTCCTAAGGTGGAAATACCTCTTGATCATCTAAGTCCAAGGAGTAGCCCTTTTTCACCATGATAGTGCCATCTCCTACTCCTGCAACATCATGCAAAGTGTGAGAGAAAATCTGCCCTTGCTCTCCCAAGAACAACCAAAGCAACAAAATAATTTGCTGCCTCCTCATACTCTCATTATATAAATCATGTGATGAAAACATAATGAATGATATGAATATCACATCAACACCATGCATCCATAATCTTTGCTACTCAATGATGGAAGCATCCTGCCACATATTCTCCATCCACCTATCCTTAGAAAGAGTATATGCCAAATGATGGCCAAACTCCTTCAAGAGTAGCCAGCGCAGCCAAGCCTCCTGCTGCCCAGTGTCATAAATTTGCAAGTAGCTCACTAGATTCTTGCTCTCCATCCACATCCACTCAATCATTTGTGGATGTCTCCTACCATTCTTAACCTTGTCACCCTCCCCATGAAGACTACCATCCTCCCAAATTAGATTTCTGTCCTTGCATTTCATGGGATATTGAAATACAATCTCCTCAATGACCAAGTTGATCCTAGAAGGATCCAAGTAGGTGGTAGGAAAAAATCTCCCATCATGATGTGTATGGCTCAATAAGTTTCCAACATAACCATGAGAGATGTTATCCATCCTAAGATGTCCTCTGTCATCTATCTGCTCTCCCTTGAATCCATGGAGATCCAAGTGTGAAGAGGGAAGAATCTCCTCAAACTGTTGAAGAACTCTGCACTCCATGATGTGTGTTGAGATTGCAACAAGATGATGAGCTTAGTGGAAAGGAGTCTCCTTCATTAAGTGGGCCCGTAGGCTATTTTTGGCACAAAGTCTATTTTTAGACTATGTCTATTTTTAGACATATGGATCATGTTCTATGAGTTGCAGGTGCTATTTGTGGATGGTTGGTCAAGTCGGAAAAAAATAGATGGACTTCTATTTTTAGACATACTGGGCGGAATCTATTTTTAGATTTCCAGTCTAAAAATAGATATGTCGAATATTATTAGCTCTTAATAATATTTGGACTATAAAAATTATCTTATTCTCTTGGAGCACTTCAGTTAAGTGCACAGATGTGGCACAGGAGCTGACAGAAGGAATTACGCTATTCCTAAGGTTTATGTGGAGCTATTGCATGGATACTTCAGTTAGAACTCATGTGACAGAGTTTGGTGGAGTTGATTGAGGAAGTTAGTGGAGTTGTATTCAGTTTAACTAATCTAAACATAGTTGAGCTATTTGTATTCAGTTTAACTAATTGATACAATTAGTGAGAGTGGTATGAATTAATTATTAATTAATTCACTAATTATAAAATCATTAATCAACTAAAGAATGCATCAGTTAACTTCAGTGCATGGACAGTTTCAGTGGAGACCAGTGCAGAAATAGGTGAAAGAGCAGGTTAACTATCAGTTGTGACTATACAGTTTCTATTTGCAACACACAGATAATTGGAGAAGCCCATGAGGATTGCACAGTACAAGCCAGGTGTTTTATGTTATTTAATGAGCCATCCCATAGCATTGATAACGCAATAGAGGCTGGCTATCAAGTGGTAAAATATTGGAGCATGTGTTTTGCTAGATCTAGCTTGATAGTGTGTAGCAATTGAGGGTGTGCATGAGAGCTTGTGAGGAGCTTTTGCACTATGATTGTTACATGATCTCCATGACATATAATATACAGATAGTTGGGGTTTTCAGCTTTAATATTTCCCATTAAATATTGTTTTCATATGTGTGATTTTTTGTGGTTTTAATGTATGCATGCAATTGATTTTATTTCCGCATGTGATGATCAATAGTAGAAGAGATTCTGTATTATGCATGAAGCTAAAATAGTGTGTGATCAGGAGAATCTCGGTGAATAATATATCAGTTATTCAAATTTCTACAATGTGTTTAAGTGCACCTCCAATGAAATCTCTCCATGAGATCTCCCTCTCATCAATAGTCCTCCAAAACCAATGAGGTCTTGGATCTGTTGAAAGTAGAAGTATCTCTTTGAGCTGAGAGGTGCTAATTGAGAAAGTGTCATCTGGAAAGGAGAATTTTTTTCTCATCTCAAGATGTCTACTTCTATCATCCTTCCCTTCAAGTCTTCAAACCCCAACCTCAAGTGTGGTATGCACTCCAAAAATGGCTCATGAGGATGATGGTTTATCTCTTCCTTGAATGTTTCAATGTTGCAAAAAGTAGTGCAATCTTGCTACTCTATATTAGCAATGTGTGTTGATTCTTGGACATATAAATATGAATTTACACAATCCTCCAAAATATTTGCTGAAATAGAAAGTGGAACTTCATTCATACCTTGATGGAACTTGGGATCTCCTTGTATGGCTGCAAGAGTTCTTTCCCCCAATGTAATGGCTGCCCCATTTGCAGATGCGGAAGGCTGCTCTTCCAAGGCTATGACAACACTGGTACAAGTCTCCTCACATGGTAGTGTGGGATTTTCCTCCTCTAATCTCTTTTTGTCAAAGGCTGTAATCAACCTTTGAGTGAACTCAACAAAAGAAGTCACCCTTGCATGGCTCAAGTGACTGAACCACCAAACATTGGCTTTACCCTCCAAGTGCAGCGCTACAAATTCTACTATCTCCCTCTCTACCACTAGATGTAGTAGGAAGAACGCCTCAAGCTTCCTTGCCCAAGCTATGGCTGTAGGTGATCCATCATATGTAAGCAATAGAAACCTATTACCTTTGATTCCTCTTTTGTTGCAGGACCTCCTCTCTTCCTTCAACTGAATCAACAGTGGAAGAGATAGAGTCTCTTTGAAGGCTCTAGGTTGAGATTTGTACTAAAAAATGTACTCACTTAGAATCAAATGATCCAAGTATCTCTCATGCTTATTGTCTTCTTCCCGATGAGAATAGGAAGTGCATGGTCCTTCCTCTTATTTTTTCTTATCCTCCTTGGGGAGGTTCTTCATAGATCTAAAGAATGATGAGACAAAATTCATCCTCTCCAAAATTCTGATCTTCTTCTATCTTCTTTGGATGAAACTCATAGGCTGAGCGAACATGGATGCTCTGATACCACCATAATATCCAAAAATAGGGAAATTCTACAACAATAGGAACATCTTAAGATGTTTCAAAGTTGGAGATGAAACAATGTAAACAAATATATTAGAGTAGCAGCGTTATATCAATACATAAATCATGAGAAGATCCAAATAGCCATGAAATTGATACTATATCAGAAAATTTATACAAATCCTTGAGGTAATGATCATTCAAGCTAGGCAATGCAAGCCTCAATAGAACATATACAAGAAAATGAAGAACACTACTACATATAGAAATCCCAAGGCTATGACTGCACAGTTTATAGAAGGCACTGCTACATAAATAATGTCAATACATAGATGTGTAAATGTATAGCTCAAATAAGTGGGGGAGCAAAGCTCTAAACCCCTGGAAACAATCTCAAGACAATCCTAGAAGGATTTCCTGAAGTATACAAAATGGAAAAAATGCCAGAGTAGCAGGGCTGAGTAGCAGCTGCAACTCAAGAAGTGGATGGAGATGGCTGTATATGATGCACAAGTTGAATAGAACTCCTCCAATGGATCTTCCAAGTGAAAGGCTGATCCTAACACTGAAGATTTGACCCTCCAAACAATACTGCAAACCTTCGCTGCAGATACATACTGAAAATAATGCAGTCTAAGAGAGGGACTGCGCTGTAGATCATGGAAATGGTTGGCTTGGTGCCAAAGATGGTGAAATATTCTCAGAGATCTTCCTAACTTATCATCCAAAGGAAAGAAGACTTCCTCGTCTAAAAAATAAGCACAGGAAGTGGTGTTCAATAACCTCCACAGCAACACCCTACAACACAACGTTTCCTGCTACAGGAATAATGCTGCAGCTAAAGGAGGATGCTTCACCTCAAGCCTGAATGTGGAGAAATGAAGAGAAAGCTCCTACAAGAGGCCTCTCTTGAAAGGAAAAGGAATTCCTAAACAAGAATTCCTTGTGCTAAGTAGCACTGTAACTCTGCTAAACAGTAGGAGAATGCACAAAGTCTAAACAGACAATGAAATCAATAATCCATAACATGAATAAAAATGGTTGCCTTTCCCTCCTTTTAAACAAGTGAAATCCCTCTCACCATGGGTCCTACTCATTAGGGTTTCCTCCATCAAGGAATATTCCTCCCTCTTTCACTACGTTTTCCCACAAGATGATCTCCACCTCCTATCCCTGCGTTGTTGACTTGGTCAAACTTGACCTTGTCCACCTACAAATGTCCTATTTCACACATGAGGGTGTGAAATCCAGCTCCAATGATTATCCCCTTTCATACTATGAGGGATTCTATTCATGTTTTTATTATGTATGGGCCTCCTTACCCAATTATTCAACTCATAAGTGAAATCAACAAAATTTAATATTCCAATTTGCTGTATGCAAATTTTGGAATATTACATACATTATGCATTTGAAGATGCAAATGTTATAATTAAGTGTAGACATCTATTAAAGGTGATATTTAGGTACATTTTTCATGATCATGAGTCATTTACAAAAATCATAGATGGTGTGTTAGTGTGTTTCGTGCATGCATGTACGAAATTACACCAACTTAAGGGGTGTGGTTTACACTCTTAAGTTATTGGTCACAGGAAGAAAAAGAAGAGGAGTCAAGCAAGTTGGTGGAACATGCTAGAATCATAAACATACTAGATAGAGAAATAACATGCATATTAAAACTAAAACTAAACTAAAACTAAAACAAACAAAACAAAAGATCTGAATAGTGTCAAACAACTGTAATAATCCAAACAGTGGCTCTTTCGGCCCCTATTATTGAGTGCTAGTAGGAAATGAGGATGAAAATTTAACCCTCTTTCCAAAGGGCCCTTAGAACTTGGGTTCTAAGTCCTGATGAAAGGATGTCTTTACTTCCAAGCTTGATTTGGTGAACAGTTTCCCTCTCTCTACTATGGTCGACTAAACTTGTTGGATGGCCAACAATTGAGTCCCCTCTATCTCAGCTTCGGATCACACACTGCTGGTATTGCTTGGGGCTATTCTGTCCAGCATAACAATGTGCTCTCAAGTTTTTCATCTCTTGGTGGCCTTATCTAGGATAATTCAAATCCTCCTTCCCTCTCTTGGTACATTGTGGATGGTGACCCAAGAGAGGGGGATGATTCCATTGTGTGCCACAAATATTCCATTGTGTGCTCCCTTGATGTCTAAGGAGGCTTTGGTGGCTATCCTTAGGTAGCTTCAAGTGTGAAATCATTGTCCTGGAGTGTGATTTTTGTGGTCTTGTAAAGTGACTTTCGCCACTCCCAGGATTGTGTGCATTTCGGGTTAAAATTTGTGCAAAGGTGCTCTTCTCGAAAGTTTTTGTGTGCAAAAGAATTTATGACTTGCTCAAATTTGATATTTCCTCAGACCTTAGAGATTTTTAAATACTTTCCAGATTATCTAATGTCTCTCAGCCCTGTAAATCCTTCTGCCTGACATTAAATAATGTCCTCTTTTCTTGTACAATTTTCCAGTGTTAACAATTTCCCTTTGATGTGTGAGGTCTAGGAAGAACTATATAGCCGAAATACATTATAGTTTCTTTTCTGTATATTGTACCATTAGGGGAATTTTGAGGTCTAAAATGGGCCTCCTAAGGAAATTATAAAATAATAGTGGAAATAATAAAATAATATTTGATTACATCTTTTAGAGGGAAAAAAGAAAAAACTTCTTTTTCAACTCGTATTTTGAACTTATCTCTCTAAGGTTTTACTAAAATTTCGAGCGGAAATACTTTTTGAATACAAAATTTGATTCCTCATCCAAGGAGTACCCATGTTGTCTACTTTTGATGGAATTTTCTACACAAAAATGATAAATACATAAAAAACGTGATTGCAATCACGTTTTTTATGTATATCTCATTTTTCGTGTAGCGAGGTTCATCAAAAGTATGCAACATAGGTACTCCTTGGATGAGGAATTAAATTTTTCATCCAACAAGTATTCCTGCTCGAAATTTGAGAAAACCCTTAGGGAGATAAGTTGAAATTACAAGTTGAAAAGGTAGTTTTATTATTTTATTATTTTTTAATATTTTTACTTTTTTACTCCAAAAATGGTGAATCATACCCCATGGTTCAGATCATCATCTCGAATCCTATTGGTTCTTATAAATTTTATTTTAGTTGTACATATTTCTTAGGAGGCCCATTTTAGACTTCAAAATTCCCCTAATGGTAGAGAGAGAGAGAGAGACCTGCGTGAAGTTCGGAATTAGAGACACCCTGCACTGGTTCAAAGAATGAACATGTCCTATGGGACCCCTGTAAGAAAATATAATACAATATATATACAGATTTTCTACGAGGAGGGCATGTCCCATGATCGTAATGTTGTGGCTAGTTAAATGAATCTATTTGACAGATACATGTTCTATCTGTGTCACTAATATGGTAGCAATCTGTTAGTTGATGATGACGACTATTGACACCCTCAAGGGTGTTTTTTTTCTTTGAAAATAGGTGGAATGTGGTACCCATATGTGTAAAATTGGTATGGAATATAGCTGCACAATGTACGCATAGGTGCTAGTTGGGACCTACCCTTGTAAGCATTGCTGAAAGAGATGCTTATGAAGGCACGGGTCTTCGAAGAATTTGATCAAAGTGTAATGGTTGTGAGGTATGATACCATCTTGACATGAAAGATTTTGTTATAGTAAAATGTTAGGATGATCAATGACATCTGTGGGAAATTATGTCTCCCACAGTGCCACCCAATGATGCCCCTTTTACAGAGAGGGGTGATCCAAGGTAACACTTCCTTTTTGGAAAATAGGTGTTGAAGTCGACAAAAAGGAAGCCTCAACCGAATGATGGGTCGCTGATATGAAGGGTCAGGGACCTGGATGTGATGGGTTTAAAATAGGAATGGTGGAGAGGGGTGACTAAAAATTGATGATGGGGATTTAGTGGCCCAATGCTGGAGTATTATAAGTAGTTTGGTGACAGTCATAGCTATTTTTGATGGGGAAATCCCTGGATTCAGTAGGAATTCCAAGGTGGGTATAAACTGGCAATGAATTTCATGGTGGCTTTTGCGTGAGGGTGTGATACTTTGATCAAGGGTTTTCAAGGACTATTTCCATGGGAAAAAAGATGAATGAGTGGGTGGGGAACGTAGTTCACCATTTTCTGTCTTTGTGCACTTACAAAAAGAATAAAATAATGGGGTTTGGTTTGTACAAAACACAGAGACGGGTGCCCCAAAAAATGAAAGTGTTCACTCACTAATGTCATAAGGAAGGTGTTTTGCTGAGGGTGGGGGCCCCATTGGTTGGTCTCATGTGTGAGGTTGATGAAGTGGATGAAAAAAATATCGTAGAAGGGATTATGCTGGTGGAGGTATGGTGGGCCAAATGTGAGGCACAATAGTGCGCTTTTGATATGCTTGTACAACATGGTCATTCAGGAAAGGATTTTTATTTTGTATGGTAAAACTTGACCTTATGCATGGTGGATGGACGGGCATGAGGTGCTTCTCAGACTAAAGTGGTATGGCCATTGTTAGTATGAATCTTGATTCGAAGTGTACGAAAAAATACCACTTTAGCTGCGCATAACAAACAACCCTAACAACAGAAATGGCTACTAATATCTTCATATCTACAGTTAGATGATCAAGACAAATGCTGCAAAAATCTAGATCTATGCATTAGAAGACATTAAACAGTAGAAAAATAATATTTACTCCATAGATCCGATAGACAAGACAAGAATATATCCAACGAAATTTTTATTAATGGCACCTGGGAGGAAAACACAAGAGGATGTTCCCTGTTCTCCTCAATGGGATGGGTTCTTGTAAGTCCTCAGCACTTCAGATTTAGAATTCCTCTCTCTTGATGTGATCCAGATTTATGCAGGAATTCAACAGAATATAGAAATAACCATAAACATATAAATACAATGGAAATAAGGCTTCATTTCATTAATATCAAATCACATAAATATGATTACAAACATGATGGAAATAAAATAGCTAGGGTGCTGGTAGCGAATATCTGAGAAGATATGTGGCAACTACAGACCTCTGAACTGTATTTCAATGAGGCTCGAGGGCCTATTTATTATGGAGAAACAATGGATAATTCTAAACATCCAAAAACCTAACCCTAGGAGATGAAGCGCCAAAACTATGGGCCCCGTTTGGGTAAATTGGTGTTTCAACTTCCCAGGGACGTAACTTCGGCATACTATCTCCATTTGGGGCTTCAAAATGGCTCCAGAAGTTTAGGACCCAAAAAAATTCTAAAAATAGTAAGTTGTGAAAAAAAATGAAAGAGACAATGGTGGGGCCCCAAGTGGAATAGGCAGGTGGCCACGAATATCCACCTGGATCATTCCTCCCCCCTTAGGAAGCAATGGTCCACATTGCATTGAGTTCCTCCATGAGATGAGGAAACTTCTGTTAAACTTGGTCCCTGGTGAACCACTTGCCTTTGTGCAGGAGTTGGCCAGCTTTGACAACCCAATACAGTTGGACCTTCTGTCTGTGAGTGTTCTTGATTTGCATGTCCATGATACAGTCTGTGGTGGCCTGCTCCATGTAGGTTGGGTTTAAATCTTTCGGTGTGAGTTGTTTTGCAATGTAAGAGGTGTCCAATAGAGGTGGGAAGTAGGGATGAAGGCTGTCTACATTGAATACTGGGTGCAGAACAAGGAATGGTGAAATACTGAGCTTGAAGGCATTGTTCCCCACAACCTTGGTGATCGTGTATGGCCCATATCAGAGCGGGCGAATCTTGCGGTGGGGTCCAGTGAGACGCTCCTTCTAAAAATGTAGCCACACTTTTTTGCCCACCTAGAAGTTGTGTGGCACCCGATGTTGATCATGTCATTACTTGTACTTAGGATTGGCTCTGTCCAATATTTCATGAACCTATTGGCGGATGTGTTGAATGCTCTCGATGAAGTTGTTTGCTTTGTCAGCTTCAGACTGGACATGAGCCAAATCAGCCTGAGTAGTTGCAAATGGCATGGCTACATCAATGGGACATAGTGGCTAGAATCCCAAGACCACCTGAAAGGGGCTGTGGCCGATTGAGATGTGGAGAGCCCGGTTATAACTATGTTGTACATAGGGAAGGCTCTCATCCCATGTGTGTGGATGCTTTGAATTGTACATGCATAGAATGTGTACAATAATCCTGTTGAGGACCTCTGTCTGGCCATCATTTTAGGGATGGAAATTTGTGGACTTGGTGATCTTGGTGTCCAACATTGACCAGAGGCTAGACCAAAATGTGCTGAGGAA
This sequence comes from Pinus albicaulis, assembly GCA_034641835.2. Taxonomy (NCBI): domain Eukaryota; kingdom Viridiplantae; phylum Streptophyta; class Pinopsida; order Pinales; family Pinaceae; genus Pinus; species Pinus albicaulis. Next base: position 16,411,194 of record MU968382.1, on the reverse strand, counting down.
CCTGCTGTCGTGATTTGAAATGATAGATTGTTGATTTGGTAATGGCGCACACAGTGTAGGATCTGATGTACTTCCTGACATCCTGTCAAAGGTTCGGCCAATAGAAATATTTCTGCAGTACTGCCACTATTTTCTCAACCCCAAAATGCCCAGTGACTCGACTGTAGTGCGCTTCCCATATCATCTTGGCACGCTTGCTTGAAGGAACACGAAGATGTCCCAGGTGACATAATAATGCATCTTGGAGGTGAAAATTTGTAACTTTCATACCCCCCAAGAGTGCCTTGTATGTGTGGCTGAATTCTGGATCGCTCTTGTAGAGAAGCAGCCAATCAGAAGCCTCATGCCCACAAGAGTTGATAACGTTGGTTATGGCCACGATCAGTGGTCGGCTGAGGCAATCTGCAACATTATTGGTGCTACCCTTCTTTTACTTGATGTTCAAATGAAATTGTTACAGATATGTGGACCACTTCTGATGGCGATCGTTCTGCAACTTCCCTTGTGTCTGTATGAAATACAAGGGTCGGTGGTCTGTGTGGATGATTGTCTCCTTCCCAAAAATGTAATGCTTCCATTGTCGACAATCCTACACAATGGAATACATTTCTTTGTCATAAGTGGGATACTTTCAAACTGTGTCGGACAATGTCTCACTGTGATATGCCATTGGATGCCCTTGTTGAGTAAGAACTTCCCCAATAGCATAGTTAGAGGCATCTGTCTCGGTCTCAAATGGTTGTTGCAAGTTTGGTAATGTGAGCACTAGGGCAGAACAGAGGCAATGTTTCAATTCTACGAATGCCTTCTATTGAGATTTCGACCAACAGAATTTTTCTTTCGCTCCTCCCTTGGTGACTTGACTCAAGGGCCAAGTGATATGAGAGAATCCCAACACGAACCTGCAGTATAAATTAGCAAGACCCAGAAAGCTGCGAAGCTCTGTTAGGGTGGTTGGGGCTGGCCAATCTCGAATGACTTGGATCTTGGTTGGATCCACATGCACCCCCCTTTCATCAAATGTATCCCAGATATTGAACCTGGGTCATGCCAAAAGTGCACTTCTCCAAATTGGCATACAACTTGTGTTGCCGCAGTGTTTGGAGGATTTCTCGGATGTGGTGGAGGTGCTCTTCCCAAGTCTAGCTGAAGACAAGAATGTAATCCAAGTATACCACTACAAATGAGTTGGTGAATGGATGCAAGATGTCTTCCATCAACCTCATGAAGGTTGTGGGATCATTTGTCAATCCAAAAGGCATGACGAGCCATTCAAAAAGGCCCTCCTTGGCTTTGAAGGTAGTCTTCCACACATCAGAGGGTTCGATTGGTACCTGGTGATACCCAGACTTCAAGTCGATCTTGCTGAAATATTTTTCCCCTTTGAGTTGGTCCAAAAGGTCATCAATCCGTTGGATCGGGTACCTATTCTGGACATTGATCTTGTTTAGCGCCCGATAATCAATAAAAAGTCTCCAAGTCCCATCCTTCTTTTGTATCAACATGATCGGGCTCTCACAGGGCGATGAACTTGGCCGGATGTGACCTTTCTGCAGTAGCTCCTGAATTTGCCTCTTTATTTCATCATTCTCCATAACAGAGCACCTATAGATCGGTCCATTGGGTAGCGGTGCACCTGGGGTCAGGTCAATGGGGTGCTTGACCTGACAGTGTAGAGGCACCCATGTGGGTGAGGTGAAGATGTCCCTGTACTCCTCCACAACCTTGTCCATTTGTTGTTGTTGTGCAGAGGAGCCATGTCTAGAGGTCATGGCCACAGTCTTCTTCTTTCCCTAGGGGGCAAATCATCAGGAAAACAAATTTCCTAGTTTGGGAAATGAGCTTACTGCATTGTTTTGCAGTAACCAAAGAGATAGTGGGAGGCGGTGGTACCTCTGGTATCCTGTACAATTTATTTCCCAAAGTAACAATAACACTGCGAGGTCGAGACTCATACATAGAATGTCACTTCCACAAGTATGGTTGGCCTAATAACACATCAGAAAAATAAATAGGAGAAATGTCACACAACACCTCATCCGTGAAGGGCTTGATGCTATAGGGAAGGCGACACTAATGGCTGACCCAAAGATCCCGTCCTTGGTGAAGCCACCTGATGGTGTATGGTTGTGGGTGCGTTGTGTTCGGCAAGCCCAAACGATTCACGACATCTGCTGAAATGAGGTTCTTTTGGCTCCCATTGTCGACAATGAACCGTAGCGGGGAACCCTTTACCCACATCTGGGAGTGGAAAAGATGCTCTGCCTCCTCTAGATCTTTTGGTTCCTCCTTCTGGATCTTTGTAGTGGAAACAGTGGCATTGGGCTCTACATCAATACTCTTCTTCCCTTTTTCATTCAGCTTGTTAGGTTCTAATTCAGAGTCGGAGCATGCATCTGATTCAGAAGCCCTCATCTTGGCCATTAGCGACTGCTTGGCCCAACACTCACTTGTGTTGTGAGTGGAGCTCTTATGGAACTCACACCACTTTCCCATGTCCTTCTTTGGCTTCGCGGTGTTATTCTTTTCTTGTGTCTTTGGCAGGTTGTCTTGGGCCGCCATGTCTTGGCTTTGTCCTTTGTTCTGTGGTTTGGGAGCACCTTTCCCTTGATTTTGATTCGCAGATCCAAAGTCTTGCTTCTTCCGTTTTAATTTCTGCTCAATCTTGGCAGCATACCGGTATGTTGTACCAAGAAAGGAGATGTCAAGGAACTCCATTTCCTCCTGAATGTATCTGTGCAGACAACCACAATACTTTAGCACCAAATTTTTCTCTGAATCTTTGATACCCGACTTTATGCGTAGGGTATGGAACAGATTCGTTAGCTCATGAACATCTTGATCCCTTTATTGTCGCAACGTGGTCCATTGTATGTACTTGTCCTCATATATCCCCACGGGATAGTATTGTAGGACTTGATGGCATCTTAGAATGAATTCCAGGTGGGTACGACTGAGAAAAAAGAGGTTTTTGTCTCATCCGTTTTCTCACAGTAGGTTTCCCATCAGTCCTTGACATGGGGGGTAGCTTTGAGGAGTGAAAAAATAATCTTCTCCCAGTCGGAAAAATCATGAACTGAGAAGTATCCTTCTAATAGATTCAACCATATATCTACGACATATGCATCTATTTGACCCTCAAATATGGGAATGTTAAAGTTTACTTGTACCTTAAAGGGAGTCACACCTCTAGAGTGGATGTTGGATGCAAATATGCCATTGGTGGGCAGTCGTTGAAGGATCTGGGAAAAGTTATCCATCATCGCGTTCCTTTGTTTTTCGAGAGCCTCCTTGAGCAATATTTTGATAGGATCTCCTACTCCCTCATCTTTCTTTTCATCCCCCATGGGTGTCCGTTGGGGTTTGCGAGGCTAATCTTGCAAAGGTTCCACCAGATTGAGCCCTAACTCCTTATACCTCAACCTCGTTGGAGACATGCAAAGAAGGATCGAGAAAAAGCAGACCACTTTGATACCATTGATCTGGATTTATGCAGGAACACAATAGAATACAAAAATAACCATAAACATAGAAATACAGTGGAAATAAGGCTTCATTTCATTAATATCAAATCACAGAAATAGGCTTACAAACATGATGGAAATAAAATATCTAGGGTGCTGGTAGCGAATCTCTGAGAAGAGATGTGGCAACTACAGACCTTTGAACTGTATTACAATGAGGCTCAAGGGCCTATTTATTATGGAGAAACAATGGAGAATTCTAAACGTCCAAAAACCTAACACTAGGAGATGAAGTGCCAAAAATATGGGCCCCGTTTGGTTAAATTGGTGTTTCAACTTCCTAGGGACATAAATTCAGCATATTATCTCCGTTTGGGGCTTGAAAACGGCTCTAGAAGTTTAGGACCCAAAAAAATGCTAAAAATAGTATGTTGTGAAAAAAACTGAAAGAGACAATGGTGGGGCCCCAAGTGGAATAGGCGGGTGGCCACCAATATCCACCTGGATCATGATGGTGTAGAAAACCTAGACAAAAATGGCAGAATATGGCTATGATAATGGATCAATAGCTAGACCAAGAGTTGAGATCCAGAGTGATCTTTAGGCAACAAAAGGTGTCAAATGAATGGGAAAACCCTTCTATTTATAACAAAATATTGAGTTAGTCTAGATATTGGTGCATAATTAAAATATTATTAACCAAATCAAGATCCAAATTTTCTGGAATATTTTATTATATTTGTTGGAGGGAAAAGGAATTTGACTTGAGTCAAATCCCCTTATTTGTAAGTAATAAATAAATAAATGATTTATTTATCATTTTAAGGATGTGATTAAGTAATAATAAATAAATAAATGATTTAATTATCATTTTAAGGATATGGTTGAATAATAATCAAATAAATAATGATTTATTTAATTATTTGAGGGAGCTGCAGCCATATTTAACAAAGAATATTATTTAAATAATGTTTAAATAGTTATTCTTAGAAAATAATAAGATAAATAATGATTTATCTAATTAATTTCCTTGTTTTGGGTTAAATATAAGCAAGACTATTAATTAAATTGCTGTTTAATTAATTATTCCTTGAGAAAAAATCAAATAAATATGGATTTATTTAATGTTTCCCTGTAGGGTTTCATGTTTAGACCATAAAAAACTTAATAAAGGTGGTTTACTAAGTTATTTTTCACATTGAACGCAATTTTACTTGGGGTAAAATTGGTCTTACTTGGTATACTTGGGTCCATCTAATAACAATGGATTAGATGATCAAAAAATGGTGTAACATATTTCCCTCCAACGTGTGAGTGTTAGGAGCTAATCTTATGACCGAAGTACATTGTAAGAACTCAATCACTAGACAACCACGGGGAAGTCAAAGAGAGAGGATTGTAAGGTAGACCAAAGTGTTGAAAGAACTAGACCATGAGGAGGTGACTTGTAGGTGCGACAAGTCTTTTTGATAAGTGAGTACCTGCTATAGGCGGCAGGGGAGGCATACCTATGCCCACCGAGGCAATAGTAAAAACAATAAGGTGTCCGAAAAAGCAGAAGACGATATAATGCTGGCATAAACATGAGCCAGATAAACAAAACGATAATGAATCCCACATACATATTGTGCCTAGGATAATAGCCAGGACTTGTACAATAATATATGAGTACATGAGATATAAATACAACCCAGATGCCCCTGAAAACAGGAAAGGGCTCTAAAAATATGACTAATACTTGCAAACAAAAAGGTGCTGCAAGCAGCTGAGGTCGACATCATCAAATTTATGGAGTTGCATCGAAGGCTGTAATGAAGAGATCATCCGAGTGTGTGGGGGGCTACCTGTAGGGCCACCCCCTCATGAGGGCTGAGACATATCACACACACCCGAGAATCATCAATGTCAGCTACTGCATCACTGGACCATCGAGTATACGGATCTTGATCATGCTGAAAAGGAGATGGAGCTAAGAAACAATCAAGTCAAAGGGCTATGAGGAGTCCCTTTACCTAATTCGAGGCCCTGAAAAAGAGTGGAAGCTGGAACCAAGATACACCGCCCTCTAGACCTGTCTTCTGGAATGAATGAGCTGTGTTAGCCACCTGTGAAATTTGTTATACCAAAAGGTGGCTAAATCATTTTTGGAGCCTTCAAGGAACAAATTTTATTGCAAAAAGTGTTGGCTCTTGAAGACTCTTGAAGGCCTCATGTCTCTATCCAAATCTTCACATACTGTGCCCATTTTACACTCTGGAGTTCTGTTGATTTCATGAGAAGAAACTGCTGCAAAAATCACCTTTTCTCCCTTTCCTCACTTCCAAAATTAATCTCATTTTCACCCCTTTTTACTCCATAAAAAATATTTCATTTTCATGTCTTTCCCCTTTCCTTTTCATCAAAACCCCTTTGATAAGGTTTAAGACCCTTTCTTTGCCTTATCGAAACCCTCACAACCCTTGAAAAATATTGAAAACTTCATAAAAAACACATTTTTGTATTACAAACTTAAGCCCCCTTGGGCTGAGTTTCAAGCCATTTCCCCTCCATGTGCCCGCACCCTAGAACCAGGTGCTAAACCCACAAAATTCTTATCGCATCGCAAATCCTGAGCGCATAAGTCTATTTGCTGTGTTTAAAACCCCAATGCCGATTAGCCCTATATATTAAAACCCCCGGTCATATTTCTTTCCATATAACCCACGGCCCTGCAGACGGGCGCCGAACTGTATTGCAAATATATTTTCTGCCCCCAAAGCTTAAACCTTCGTTATATTAAATTTTTAGGTTTTAAATATTTTCAGTCATTAACTATTCAAAACCGAGCGGAATTCATTGCACCGCTTTTGAGAGGGAGGCGGTTTTTTCTGTTTGGCAGCGATCAGTGCCACCGGTCGACACGTGGCCTCAAGCCCTTTTGAAATACCGCCCTCATCACACATTAAAGATCGGATATCGGCCAAGCGTGATATTGGCGTGCGCCATCCAATCTGAGGCCGTTCATCGGATGGTGATCATGCTATGAAGAAGCCCATGCGATAAGAGAAGGTACGACGCAGTCATGAAAGAATATCTGCCATCGATCTCATCTGTAGATCGACGGCCCACGCTCGACCACCCCAGTCCCCTCGTCCACAACAGCAATTCCGCAGAGCTGGTGGTCCCCAGCGCCACATCAGCATCCATGCGGCAGAGTTTAATTGGGGCAGGTCTCCTTTCTTTCCTAGACGTCAGCAAGCCTATTTTGTGACCTGAAATAATTATACAGTGTGGTTTAATTAAAGGTTTTGAAGTCCGGGGCATGTTTCTAAGGTTTTTTGGTACCTTATCTCCACCGTTGATCGCATGGGCCGATCTCATCCAACGGCCCACGTTCGTCCCAAGCTCCCCACTCATTTTTCAACCATTTTTTGCTGAAACAAATATTTTAAAACCTTTTTCTCTGCTTTTTATTTTATTTTTCCAATTAATGTGACCCCTTCACGTTAATTGTTCATCTTCGCTCCCGACCGTCGATCTTGCGCGATCGATGGCTCCGATTTAAATTCTTCTTCTGCCATCCCTTTGACTTCTTCTGATCAATCTCGACCGTTGGATGATGCCATCCAAAGGCCACGCTCTCCCCACATGTCCTTCCAAAGAATTAAACCTATATATGCAGGATTTCATAATGTTTTTTGTATTTTGCAGGGTTTAAATGGTTTTTTTGCCACGCTGAAGAAAATTCAAAGGCTGAGGGTGACGATCCTCCCGCCTTCGATCCATTAAACCTGCAAACATCAGATAAACCTGTTATAAAAACCTGCGGGAGTGGGAATGACTGCTTTAGAGGCTCGTGGGGATGGTGGTGTGGTGAGGAGAAGAGTGGATGTAACTAAAAAGTGGATAAAAAACCCTGGCATAGCAGCTAACCAGGGGTTTTGAAGGTTTGGGCACGAGGACAAACTGGGACTGTTAGATCAGGATGATCTTACGGTGGAGATCACATGATGGAGTGTTTGGGAGAACATATGAGGAAAAATGAAACGATATCACGATATAACGTGGGCCGTTAGATCAGGATGATCTACGACTGTGATTAAAAGTAAAATTGACATTGCGGGTGGGGGGGGGTAGGCGGTATGGCAGAAAACCATTAATGGTTTTCGCACGGGCTCTGAGGGGGTAAGTGGTTTTCCAAACAAGAACCCGATTCCATAGAATAAGTGGCGCGTTCCTTTTAAAAATCGCTCATATCACGTAATTTTGAAATGTTAACTCTTGGGTGCAAAAATTACGCGATATTGGATAGCGACCGTCGGATTTGGAGTGTTAGATCGGATGGCACGGGTTGCACGCGATAGGCAGGAATGTGTGCAGGCAGAACATATGGTGAGGTTGAGTTAGGACTGTTAGATCTGTGGATTGGACGGTCGAGATTTAAAGATAAAGCAAAGTTTTTGAACAAGAGGAAAACGGGGTAAGTGAATGAGCGGAAAGATGGGAGTTGTCAGATCTGTAGGAATGGACGACGGAGATCTAATCGCCGATCAGCAGAATAGTGAAAGGGAGAAAGGAAAATGCGGAGTGCGATGAAATCTTGGCCATCGGTTCTTGTGTATTCGACGATCAGGATCAAATTGGGGAATCGGGCCATCGGAGGAAAAGAAAAAGGGAAGACTTTGTTTGTGATATGCGATTAAGCACTGGCCATAGGATCGGAAGAGATCAACGGTCAGGATTAAATCGACAGGGTGATGATGGAGGGCTATGGGTGGAGCGCGATGAGATCCTAGGCATTGGTTCTTGTGGATTTAACGGTCCAAATCAAATCGGCGATCGCGGGTGATGAGCGAAGCGAAGAACCGATGGAGCGATGCAATTGAGCGTGGACCATCCGATCTAACTTGTTCGACAATGGAAATTAAATCGGAGGTCGAGATGGTGAAGGGTTGTGGGGGGAGCGTGATTAGATCCTAGCCGTTGGTTCTTGTGGATTCAATGGTCCAGATCCGATAGGGGGATCGACATCGGAGGAGGCAAGGAAAGGGAACAAAGAAATAGGAAACCCCGATTGTGATTGCACGATGGGGTTAGCTCCTGGTTATGGGTCCGGGTCACTTGCGGGGAAAGGGGCTAGTGCTAAGGCCGAAAGGGGCTTAAGGCCTTAATACAAAAATGAAGATTTTTAAGGATTTTGAAGGGTTTTTTGAGGAATTTGGAGGTTCCGATAGATGGAAGGAGGGATTTTCTAAACCAAATAAAGGGAAATATAAAGTTTAAAAAGGGGATTAGGATGATTTAGAGGTTAAATGAAGGTTTATAGAGGAATATTTTTGAAGGGAATAAGGGTGAAAAATGGAATTCTTTGTGAGTTAAAGAGGAGTGAAATGATGGAAAATGGAGGCCTTTTTTAGAACAACTTCTTTCACAAACAGCAGGGTTCATTAATGGAAACATCAGTGAAGATTATTTGAAGGACAGAAGACACATGGAGGCTTCAAGAATGATAGATTTAGAAAGGAAATGTTTCTCTTGAAGGCTCAGAAACATATTTTGCCACCTGCTTTCTTTGAAAAAATATTATAGGTGGCTAACAGTGGCTCCACATGGGGATGGCATCTTCTTGAAGGTGTCAATAATGTTAGATATAATCTTTAGAAGTAGGCTAGAGCCTGGTACTTGACCATATTTATCTTCTTTGATCAGCTGCTACAAACATGATGGATATTAAATCAGCAGAAAACATTTTCCCAAACAACTACCTACCCATCCTACTGTCCTAACATTTTTTCTCCAAGGTGCATTTAGACTTGCAGACCTTCTTCATCATATTTTTTTTTATTGAAAGCAAAAAATAATCTAATTCTACCTTTATTTCTCCATGAGACTAGATTAAACAGTTGGAATCATAACTTCTCTACATAAACTAATATCTGCCAAGATTAAACTGTCTCATAGATTTTCATTCTCTACATTCTAAAACATAAATTTAAATACAGACAATCCAGGATTAGATTGTTTGATTTGCTATGGGTCCATGGCATAAAATCAAGCTGCACATGGACTGAACTTTACAAAAATTGAAAACAAAATTTGAAGGCTTCAGATATGAAAATCACCATCATCCTTCCTTCTTCTTGTGACTCAGATTTTGAGCTTTTTAGACTCACCTTTCTTTCTTCATTTCAGCTCTAGTTTTGATCTTGTTAGAGTTGCTTCTTCTTCTTTTCTCTACTAGTTCAATTTTTGAGCTTGTCTGAACCCTTCTCTTTCTATTTTTGTATATTTTTTTTTTCAATTTTTCTTCAAAGTAAAATCAACAACTAACTAAATGCTCACAAACTGAGCTTTATTGAGATTCCTACCTATCCTATTCTAACTTGAGAATCTATGATGCTCTATGTGATAGAGTAGTTCTAGTGCGGCCAGTTAAGCAGTAACAAAAACAGATAGAAAATATGACTGCTTGTCAGAGATAACCATAGGGTACTTTGAATGTGGGTCTTCAAAACCAAGGCCACCACCAGTGGTGACCACTCTTGATGTATCTGGCTCTTGCAATGGGTCAATGCTTGGGAACTTGAGCCAATCAGGGCCTCCATATATTCTTCCATAGGATCAATGAACACATGATGTAAATTTTCTTCTTTTAGGCCTTCCATGACTGGTAGGCTATCTGCATCCTTGATAGCTTGGTTCATTGCATTTTCAGTGTGGCTCTTGAAAGCACAATCATCCTCTTCCTGCACATCAAAAGGCAGTGAAATTTCTTCTTTTTAAGGGGGAGGGAGACTTTCCAAAAATGCTCTAGGGTCCCTGAATTCGTATGATTGTTCTTGTGAATTCAATATTTCAATTTCAATTTCATATCTTTCAACCACCAATTCTAGAATAATTTCCTTAAGCTCAGGTTTATCATTGAATTTCAAGCTAAAAAGGAAAACCTTTGGGAGGTCCTCACATTTAAGTTCTACCAGTATACTTGATATTCCACAATGAAACTCTTCTAGGGGACTTGGCTGCATTTTTGCAAATTGTTCAGAGTCTTCCATTGGTGGGGGGATTTGGTCTACCACCATGTTGAGTTTTAGACCCAGGAAAAAGAAAAGTTAGCCAGATATGAAAATCTTTAAGGGGCAACTGATCTTCAACAAAGAAAACTGATACCCATAGTTTCCTTTAGAGTGGATTATGTTATGATGAAACTGGTCTCCTAGTGGAATCTTGTGAAAATAGAGATAATCAGTAGGCCTACTGATTACCAGTGGAGTATTTTGGTCATTTAGGAACTGTGGAGTCGCCAGGTAGAGAGTTTAAAATTTTTTGAAGCAGGCTGTTGTCCACCATCAACAATCTATACCAAATCAAGGCTAACTGGTCTTCTTCCCCCGCAGAGTTGCCATTATGTTGTGGTTCCTGTGATTTGGCAGATTTGGCAATACCAAATGACAAGACAACATCAAACCACTTTGGGATCTCAGGATCTACCCCTCCTGGATCCAGAGAGGGATCTCTCTATAAAAACAAAGAATAATATATCTTTGAAGTCAAAATTAAGATATTAGGCTGGCTATAGGGCACAAGGTTTTATATGTTGTTTGTTTGGTTGGAGATCATTAATTGAGAAGGTTATGTGAAGCGGAGAAAGAACAAAGTAGCAGGATGTTTCAGCATGGGAAGATGGGTCAAGAGAAGTGCCAATCCTTCAGGCTATGGAGTCATAAAAGGGTTTACTTGCATAACAACTATCCAAGGGTTTCCATAGGGCAAGTCATCTATACCAAAGGATATCTTTAGATAGATGGTGAGATGGAACATTAAGAATGGGTGAAAGAAAGAAACCAGAGTGCAGCCTAAGATCAGGTAAGGAATTTTAACCTATATTTCTTTTGACATACTCTCAAAGGAAACTCTCAATAAAGACACAAAGGGTAGCTTAAGATCAAAACATTGTTACCGATGAAATAGGTAACCGCACTGTTACCTACTTTTTTTTGGTAGCATAAAAAGCACCCAATTTTGAAAATTGTTGATGCAGAATCACCCCTTTTTTTGTGCACATTTTTGACACTAATATTTTTATTTATGAAGTATGAATATTTGTTTTAAAATGTTAGTGATTTTCATGCTAATTTTGAAATGTATTGATGCAGCATCAACTTTTTTTTTTAGAGCGGTGATTTTCATGCTAATTTTGAAACGTATTGATGCAGCATCAACATTTCTTTTTTAGAGTGGTGATTTTCATGTTGGTAATAAAACACAAAACTTAGATAATATATATATATATATATATATATATATATATATATATATATATATATATATATATATATATATAAAACTAATAAAAAATCTTTAAAAAAACAAAAATTAACTCGTAAAAATAAAAATTTAAACAAAAATAAATAAATAAATAAAAAAAAATATTCAAACTATATAAAAAAAATGACTATAAATTTGAAAAAAAAACACATAATTTAAAGAAAAAAAACAAAAATTAACCCAAAAAAAAAAAAAAAAAACATCAAAAACATTTTTTTCTAAGTTATTAAAAAAAACATATAATTAAAAAAATATATAAAATAGAAAATTTAAAAATAATTAAAATTACAAAATTAAAATTTAGATAAAAAAAATAAAATACAAAAAATTTAAATTTAAATTTAAAAATTTAAATTAAAAAAATAATAATAATAAGAAAAAAAAACAAATTTTAAAATTAACCAAGAAAAACAAATTAAAAAAAAAACAAAATTTAAAATTGAAAAAGAAAATTAAAATAAAAGAATTAAAAAAAAAAAAAAACTATGATTAAAAAACAAAGAAATTGAAAAAATTCACGTGCAAATAATTAAAAAACAAATATCCATAAATTTATAGTTTTTTTTTTAAATGAAACTATTTATAAATTTTAAAAATGAAAAACTAAATAAACTAAAAGAATAAAAAAAAAATTAAATTAAACTAAAATTTAATAAATTTAATAAATAAATTTTAAATTTTAAAAAATAATTAATCTAAAATATTAAATTTAAAAACAAAATTAAAAAAAAAAAAACAAAAAAATTAAAACAAATTAAATTTAAAATAAAAAATTTGAATTAAAAAAATAATTATTTTTTATTTTTTGAAATTAAAAAAAAAATAAAAAATAAAAAATAATTAAAAAATATAAATTAAACAAAAAAAAATATAAAAAAATTAAAAAAAATTAAAAACAAAAAAGAGAAAAATCAAATTATAAAAAAAAAAAAATGTTATGAATTAAAAATTAAAAAATTTTAAAAAAAATTTAAAAAAAAAAAAAAATCAAATTATAAAAAAAAATTATTGAAAAAAAAAAAAAAAAAAATTGATCGCAGTGGCGCCGCCAATCGGCCTCCCACCCAGGTGGTGGTGGAGGCTGATTTCGAGAATCGGTCTCCCGCGGTGAGAGGGTGATTTCAGGAATCAGCCTCCCGCGACGAGAGGGCGATTCCGGGAATCAGCCTCCCGAGGCGAGAGGGTGATTCCGGGAATCGGCCTCCCGCGGTGAGAGGGTGATTTCCGGAATCGCCCTCTGATGTCACCTGGGCGGGAGGCCAATTGGCGGCACAACCACGATCAAAAAATATTTTTTTTTTAATTCTTTTTTTAATTTTTAATATTTTTTTTTAATATGAGTATTTTTTTTTAAATTCAAAAAATTTAAATTTTTTTTTTTTTTTAATTTAATTTTTATATTTGAAATTTAATTTGTTTTATTTTTTTTGTTTTTCTTAATTTTATTATTTTTTTGTTTTTCTAAATTTTGTTAATATTTTTTATTAAATTTTGTGTATATATATTTTTTTATTTAATTGATTTTTTTTTAAATTTTTTCATTTTTTTTTATTATTAAATTTTATGTTTAGTTTCTTCATTTAATTTTTTAAAATTTAATAAATTTTGTATTTTTTTTAATTTATTTGAATTTAATTTTTTTTAATTTTTAATTTTTTTAATTTTTTATTATTATTTTTTTAAGTACATAAAAATTTTATATTTTTTTTTTATTTCAATTAAAATTGTGTATTTAAAATTAGATTTTTTTTTAAAATTAAACTTAATATTTTCAAATTAATTTGCTTTTTATTTTATTTTTTATTTAATATATTTTTTTAATTTTTTTTTTCAATTTTTCATTTTTAAATGATTTTTGAAGTTTTTTAACTTTTTATTTTGACCATGTTTTTTTTTTTCTTTATATTTAAAATTTATTTTTTATTTCAAAATTTATTTGTTTATTCATTTATTTATTAAAATTCAATATTTTTTTTTTTAAATTTAATAAAATCTAATATATATTTTTAATTTAAGTTCATATATATATATATATATATATATATATATATATATATATATATATATATATATATATATATATATATATATAATTATAATTTAAATTTAATTTATTTTTTAAAATTTATTTGTTTTTTTAATATATATTTTTTTAAATTTAATATTTTTATTGTATTTTATTTTTCATTTTTCATTTTTAATTAATTTTTCATTTATTTAGTTTTAATTTAAATAATGTTTTTTTTTTTTTAATTTTTATTTTAAAGTTTTAAATTTATTAAAATTTAATATATTTCTTTAAATTTAATGTTTTATTTTAAAATTTAATTTTTTTTTTTAATTTAATAAAGATTTTCTTTTTTCTTTTTTAAATTTAATTTCTATATTTTATTTTTTATAATTTCTTCTTTTTTAACTTGTTTTTTTTTTTTAATTTAATATTTATTTATTTATTTATTTTCTATATATTTTGAAATTTTAATCTTTATTTTTTTTTCTTAAATTTTAGGTTTTTTTTAATGTTTGAATTAAAATTTTTATTTTGTTTTTATTTTTATTTTTTTTATTCCTATATATTTTTAAATTTTAAGCTTTAAAATGTTTTTATTTTTTAAATTTATTTTTTTCTTAAATTTTAGGTTTTTTTTAATGTTTGAATTTAAAAAATTAAAAAATGTTATTTCTATTTTTAAAAATGTCAAAAATATGACACAATATTTTTTTGTTTTTTCCGGCATCAACTAGTTTTGTTTTGAGGGTGTTTTTTCAATTCATTTTTCAAGAAACAATTTTTTTTTTAGCATAATTTTATAAAATGTTGAAATTTGACCTTAAAAAAAAACCAAGTGCATTCTGGAATACACTTTTTTTTTGTTTTTGGGATGTTTTTTCATGTTTTTTGAGTCGTTTTGGGCTAGAGTTCCCGTTTTGAGGTCAGGTTACCTATTTCATCGGTAACAGTCTTTCAAGTAAAGGCTTTTAACTTAGCCTGCTTTCAGCATACTCTTAAGGGAAACAATCCAGCAGTCCTCATAACTGCTTTTAGAAAGTAGAAAACATTTAAGATTAAACACAGAGTAAGGCCTAAGATCAGAGAAAGACTTTTAACCTTCTCTTCTTTTGACACTAACTCACAAGTAAAATTTCAAGACAAAATGTTGGAGAAGAAACTAGAGGACAGGGCTAACCATAGACTTCCCTAGTTTCAATATTTAATTAGCATGAAATGAAAATATCTTTCAAGAACAATTTTTCAAGTTGTACTCAGCAATACATGGGCTCACCAACATTTCTTGACTGGTTATACTCTACAGAATTATCCTTACATACACAATCAGAGGAAAACATAAAGATAAAGATTTACAATGAGATTTAGGGTACTTCCAACAGTATGTCCTAATCTATGCTTGTTGTTCTTCATCAGAGAATAACAGACAGTATGAAAAACATGAAAGGAGACAATTACAGTGAGGAAAACATCACCAATAATATAGACCAGGATCCTGTGAATCTGCTTGTTCAATTGTTGTGCAAAACCAGTCACATACTTTGAGCCCAATGGCTTTTATAGTCCAAACTTCTCTCCCCAGCCTACTATATTACAAAATACTCAGCTACTTCCCCTCAATATCAGTTCAAATAGTCAATAAAATCCCAACCCTTTACAATGAATCTTCAATGAGTACTTACAGGTAAATGAGGAGGTGGAGTAAATGAAGAGATTGTTGGCCTAATTTAATGAAGAATTTAGTGCTTCTCGGCCTCTGGGAGGCTTGATGGAGAAGGAATGACATGCTCCATACTTCATTAAATGGGCTTTTGCTTGTATTTTCACTCTGGCTGTTATGTTGACTCAAACGAGCTTTGGTAGATAGGGAATTTACTTCTGAGCTGAAACTTTCAAAAATATCTCTGACTGCCTTAACTGTGCCTTGTATTGATGAAAATAGGACTGCAGGCGGCAGTATGGGTCGGTGGAAAGTAACTAGCCTCTCTGATTGGTGTGTAGAGGCTTCTATGTTGATCTATCCTTTATGCGACACTGATCTGGCTCTGATTGTGCTTCAAGCTTCATTAAGCATCTTTAATCATCTTCATGGTTCTAATCCTTGCTGACTGTGGATTAGGCTTCTTAGTCTTCAATATTATGCCTTAATCCTTTAGCTCTTCTCTTCTGTACAGGTGTCCGAGGTTTGCTGATCTGGATGATTTGTTCGTGGGCCGATGATCATGATTCATCGACCTCTAGCATTGAAATCAACCCTTTATTCATCCCCCGCGCAATATTTAAAGAACATATGGTGGGGTTGAGTTAGGACAGTTAGATCTGCAGATCGGACGGTCGAGATTTAAAGAGAAAGAAGAGTTTTTGAACAAGAGGAAAACAAGGTAAGTGAATGAGTGGAAAGATGTGAGCCGTCGGATCTGTAGGAATGGACGACAGAGATCTAATCGGTGATCAGCAGAATAGTGAAAGGGAGAAAGGAAAATGCAGAGTGCGATGAAGTCTTGGTCATCGGTTCTTGTGTATTCGACGGTCAGGATCAAATCGGGGAATCAGGCCATCGGAGGAAAAGAAAAAGGGAAGACTGTATTTGCGATATGCGATTAAGCGCTGGCCGTAGGATCAGAAGAGATCAACGGTCAGGATTAAATCAACGAGGTGATGACAGAGGGCTATGGGCGGAGCGCGATGAGACTCTGGCCGTTGGTTCTTGTGGATTCAATGGTCCAGATCAAATCGACGAGCATGGGTGATGAGCGAAGCGAAGAACCGATGGAGTGATGCGATTGAGTGTAGACCATCCGATCTAACTTGATCGACGGTGGAGATTAAATCGGAGGTCAGGATGGCGAAGGGTTGTGGGCGGAGCTCGATTAGATCCTGGCCTTTGGTTCTTGTGGATTCAACGGTCCAGATCCGATAGGGGGATCGGCATCGGAGGAGGCAAGGAAAGGGAACAAATAAACATGAAACCCCGATTGCGATTGCGCGATGGGGTTAGCTCCTGGTTATGGCTCTGGGTCACTTGCGGGGAAAGGGGCTAGGGCTAAGGCCGAAAGGGGCTTAAGGCCTTAATACAAAAATGAAGATTTTTAAGGATTTTGAAGGGTTTTTTGAGGAATTCGGAGGTTTCGATAGATGGAAGGATGGATTTTCTAAACCAAATAAAGGGAAATATAAGGTTTAAAAAGGGGATTAGGATGATTTAGAGGTTAAATGAAGGTTTATTGAGGAATTTTTGTGAAGGGAATAAGGGTGAAAAATGGAATTCTTTGTGAGTGAAAGAGGAGTGAAATGATGGAAAATGGAGGCCTTTTTGAGAACAACTTCTTTCACAAACAACATTGTTCATTAATGGAAACAACAGTGAAGATTCTTTGAAGGATAAAAGACACATGGAGGCTTCAAGAATGAAATATTTATAAAGGAAATGTTTCTCTTGAAGGCTCAAAAACATATTTAGCCACCTGTTTGCTTTGACAAAATATTATACGTGGCTAATAGTCTCCAAGGCTGGTGAATAGTTTGAAGGTGAAACATGCAACTTCAAGAGTGGTTTAAATTCTTCTATAGTTTTTGCTATTGAATTTAATTGGTGACAATGATGGACATGGATTGCAATGGCTTCATTTTGCATGTGTGATCAAGGTTGAATTTGATGTGATCCAATGGATGGGAATTTGTTTTTTTTGATCCATGTGCTTTGATCTGTTTTAATAGGAAATCGAATAGGTTGAATGTTATTTATTGAAATTATTGGGTGGGTGCCATTTATTGTACACAGTGGGTTTAAATTTTGTTATTGGGTGGGTGTCATTTATTGAACACCAGGGGTTTAAATGTTGAATAACACAACAGTTATGACTAACATACATTAAATTTTATTATGCGCAGGTATGGATATGCAGTTGGGATATACAACATCAATTTTTATCAGTGGGGTTGAAGTGACTACTAGTTTGTACTTCTGGAATAGACCATTTTGGAAGGATTAATGGTTTTATGAGGTTTCTAGTTGAGACAATAGGATTTGTACTCTTAATACTTATTAAACTATTTATGGACAGTTGTAGGCCCCTTCGATGTTTTGAGAAATTTTGGACATAATTTAAAATATATTTGGACTTAAAGTTATTTGTTTTTGTTTAATTATTGGTTGCACATATGTCAATTTTTGGTGAGTTGGTGGGACTAGTACTATAACAATTACTTGTCCCTGCACAACATTAGACATCTCTCCCCTACTCAATTTGGATTTATGGACATAAATAGCAAGAGGAATAATAACCTTAGCCCAAAAAAAATTGTTTTTAAAGTTGAAATTGGTTAGCTAATTTTAATGTGGGTAGTTTTGTATATTATTCAATAATATTTATGTATTATGTTTGTATAGTAATAATAATGTTCTATAATAATGATTGATTGTTTTATACACATTATATAGATATATTTTTATTTTATTTTGCAACGTAACAAATTTTCTATCAAATAATTTTTTAATCCATTTTTTATTATTTATAAAATTCAATAAATCAAAATTAATTTAAATGGATATTGACAATTCTATATATTTTTTATTAATAAAATACTACTACTAATTAAAAAATAATTATAATAAAATATAATTAAAAAAGTACATTTATAATAAAATATATTTTATATAAACCTAATTTCTCAATCTTTATTTTTATTATTTATAAAATCCAATAAATCAAAATTATTTTAAATAGATATAGACCATTATCATTTTTTTCTTTTTTATCAATAAAATAATACCAATAATTAAGAAATTATATTTATAATAAAATATATTTGATATAAATCTAATTCATAATAAATATTATTATTATTACACAACTAAATATCTTTAAAATGAATCGACCATGCAAGTTGTTCCAAATTTCAATTTTAAGGTTATTTTAATTTATAATGACATCTTTTTCCAATACAAAAAATTTGAACTTTGTCCAATAGCATAGCTTCTATATTTTTTTCACCGTCATCTCTTTGTCCAATAGCATAGCTTCTATATTTCAAAGTTATTGAGAATTCTATTGTGTTATGTGTCATCAATGTTAAGGCATCCTCTTCACTTATTGACTTTGTTTACAATATTGATATCATGCATTACAAATGTACAATATTGATATCAGTTAAACAATTATCCTTTTCCATCAGCCAAAAGATTACTGTGAATTATATTGTTGATTATCGTAAAGAGAAATAAAATAAACATTATATATTATAATTTATAGCAATATATATTATTATCACTTTTTAGGTCAATATTGTAATCTTTTCCCTGCTTGAAAAATAAAAAGTAACATCTAACATCTTATATGAAAAACACATAAAAGAAAATTGTGTAAAAACTACATTATAGTTTTATACTTTCGTAAAACAATTTTGCAGGACTAAATTATAGTGTTATTAATGTTAATTCCATAAATGACGTGTTTATTTTATTCCCTCCCCCTTGGAATTCGGTTAATTATGTTGTCACTACTTTTACTTTTACAAGGCATATATGTTGATTGATGGTTTAAATCTCCACTTTTATGCATTCCCATTTTAAAATATAGAAAATGCAACATTGTTAGGTTCTACCACAATAATTAATGTCATTTAATAATAAGAATATTTTTTTATTGTCACGAAATTTTAATAATAATATAATATCGAATCATTTGATTAAGAAACATAGATATTTGATAAAATTGGAACTATGCAGAGAAGATTAGCATGGCCTTTGTGTAAGGATGACTTGCATGAATTGAAAAATAATCCAAATTAGTATATAAAACTTGGAACAATACAAAGAAAAGAAAATTAATATGGCCTTTGTGTACTAATAACTTAACACAAATAAAAAAATAATCCAAATTATATATATATATATATATATATATATATATATATATATATATATATATATGATTAATTAGATATTTAAAAAATGCAATTGAATATCTTAACTTCTCATTAATCATAACAAGGAGCAACAAATGTTCAAGAAAAAGCTTATTGGAATTGTTTTAGGCTTGTTCAACATGGTATTAGAACTGCAAGATTGTCTCCTTCACACTGAGATCATTATGTATGTATTAGAAAGTTGGGTGATGTGTAATATATTTTTCTAAATTTAGGTTTTTAAATTTTGTTTTATTGTAGATAATTTTTATTTGGGATTTTATTTATATTTTAGTATGATTTTTATCTTATCATGTGTTTATTGTGTTTATTTGGGATTTATTTTTTGAAAAAGGATATGAACATGAGTATATTTTTCCATAAAAAATTATCATTTGGAGGTTTTTCTTTAAAAAAGGTAAATGAATAGGAGTGTATTTTTCAGTAAAAGGATTATCCTATGGTGTTCATTTACTTCAAAAGTTTTCAATCTAACATAGTACTGAAGATTTCGTGGCATATTTTTGGATATATTTTTCTTTATTCATCTTTGGAATAAGGCATCATAACAAATAGTACAAAAACACTTTCTTAGGTCACAAGGAAAATTAAGTTTTCATTTTTAAAGGATTTGTTGTGATAAGTTTTTCTCTTAACCTATTCAATGCATTATGAGAATTAGGAGAAAATTGTTCATGCCATTTATAAATTGGGGTTTTAATAGCGATACTAAAAAATATCATGGGACTTATAATCATTTTTAATTATGACCTCATAGCCATGTTTTTTTTTTTTTTTCTAGCAACTGGATAATTGTTGCACCAATGCCATTAGAAGTAGACCAATAATGTCATTTCTTGATTGGGAATGAGAACAATAAATCTAAGAAATATCATAGAAGTTACATCCATTTTAAAATGAGGCCTTGAAAAATTCGTGGAACTAAAGAATGGAAATGTTGAAAGTAAATAGGGAATAAGGGGAGGAAACAATAAGACATGTTAAGGAAAAATGATATAAAATGTGGTGAACAAGATCTATAAGTGTAAACATCTTCAAGAGAAAGTATTATATTTCATATGGACAATCAATATACAAATGAAATATAGCCATGATATGGTTTTGAAAAAGCTTTTGAAGAATGATATATGAATATTTTTCACTGAAGGAAACACAACTACTTTCATTTTTTATTTGATGAACGTACTCCTCCATATGACATAGGAATCATTGTAGGAATTCATGAACAAGTTATGACTAGCAATATTCTATTTAATTTTTCTCTAGTGACAATGTTCTTTCCATATGAAAAACCACCTTATTGCAATTATATAAACAATAATTATTCACATGATCTTGATATCTACATGGAATGATATTTGGATCCATATGACCTTAGTGAGCATCTTGATCAAATAACTACACATTGTTGTGGATTTCATGTGTTATCAATGGGGAGAAAGCATGCCCATACATACATGGGACCTAGGTGTATGAGCACACTTACTGACCTATTTCACTCTTGTGATTGGATGCATTTATTGGATGAGTTACTTGATTATCAACATGGAGGGTAACAAGCATACATGGGACCTTGACTTATAGATGTACACCATGAATGCAACCATTAAGGGAAACATTTTTCAAAGGGGGGTGTAATGATCTATAAGTTTTAAATATTTACAATATAACAATGTATGTATATTCTTGATAAAGATAGAAATGAAGACAATAACAATGGCACACATAGTTTTTAGATATTTACTCTAGAATCATTTAATCGATAAATTATTAAATATTTAGAATCACTCCTCTAACCCTAACCATGTTAACTTCACCATTTACAATACAATATATAACATTCCATGGCATACAAAACCACAATACAATAAACGAGATTGGATTCCTTAAGTATAATTATATTATAATGGGCCATAAAACCATTTTCCAAAAAAAAAAAAAAAGAACCAAAAAAATATAACACATTATTTGCATGGAGTTTTCCATCCAAATAATATAACACATTCTCAAGATTCTGCCACTTTTCATTTTGTTTGCATACAAGGAGTCTAGGTCTTAGAACATCAACCATTTAGGGTAGTTATGTCCATTGCCTTTATACACTAAGAGAACTTCTAATACTAACATAATTTGTTGATAAATATACAACATTCTTCAAGGTATGGAGATTGACCAATAACATCACCTTGTATTCAACCATGTCTATCAAAATATAGTATTAAATATCAATATGATTGATGTTTGAATGGTAAGGAGTAATATTGCACTATGACTATCACAATATAACCTTACAACTTGTTATACAAATTACCAAATACCTAATTTGCATGAGTGGTTGCAAAATAATCAAATTTTATATTTGAGAGTGAAACTATAGGTTATCACTTTCTCATTAATCCATAAAGATATGCATTGCAACTTTAAATTTAGAACCTAATCATTTTGTATGGTATCGATGGTTTTTTTCTCGTAAAAAACTTTTGAATTTTCAATTTTTACGGAGGAAATGATAACACATTATGAGGATACAAAGAGAAACACATGCTTTAGAAAATTTATAAATATCAAGCAAAAGGGTTCAATGGAAGAGCACATTGCGGACTTCCAAAAATTGAATATCAAGGTAAAAAATATTCCAAAGGAGCATAGGATTGATGTCTTCATAGGGAATTTAAAGGATAACATCCAACAAGAGGTTCGCCTTTAGGAACCTGATTCATTGGAGAAGGAATTCAAGGTGGAAATAAAATTTGAAAGAAAAATTATGGAAACAAGGAAGTATACCACTCACAACTATAAATATCGAAGTGTTGTTGCTCCTAGTCTTCAACAATCTACAAGCTTGACACCACAACAATTGGAGGAAAAAAGAGAAAAGGGGATTTTTTATAGTTGTGATAGCAAATACACTAAAGGTCATAAGTGTGCCGAGAATAAATTATTTTACATAGATTGTGAAGAAGAGGAAGAAAATGAGCAAGAAACATCAAAAGAGGAGGATATACACTAGGAACCAAACCCAGAAAAAGAAGAAATGAATATGACCATATCTTGTAATGCATTGGTAGGAATTACATCTCCTCAATCTCTCAAGATAGAAGGATATATCAATAAGAGAAAGGTAATAATGTTGATTGATTCAGGTAGTACCCATAATTTTATTAATTGTAATATATCCAAGGAATTGAATTTTTTCATATATCCAGCACCGAAGTGTCAAGTGATGGGTGCAAATGGAGGAACTATAAATTTCTCTTGAATGTGCCATAATATCAAGCTAACCATGAGGGAATATTTATTTAATTCCAATGCTCTCCATTCCAATGGGTGGTGCTCATGTTGTACTAGGAATCCAATGGTTACAATATTTGGAGATGATAGCTTTTAATTTTCAAGAACTTTTCTTGAAATGTTTTTGGGAAGGAAAGGAAGTTGAATTACAAGGTATCAGAGGGAAACCAAGAAATATAATCAGCTCTAATGTCATGGAAAATATTTTGAGGAAAGAATAATGAGGCATAACTGCATAATTATTATCACTAGAGTTTCAAACATCAAAATTATCTATTTCTCCATATCTCCAAAAAGTCTTGGAAAATTATTCCAACGCTTTTTAGACTCCTAAAGGCCTCCCACCTATTCGTGATCATGATCATGCTATTCATTTGATCCCCAGAAGTATTTGTCCAAAAATCAAGCCTTAAATATATCCTTATGCCCAAAAGAGCAAGATTGAACATATGGTTGCAGAAATTCTAGAGGTTGGTATACTTCAACCTAGTCAAAATTATTTCTCTGCTCTAGTAGTATTGGCACACAAGAAGGATGGATCAAGGCATATGTGTCTAGATTATAGGGAGCTCAACAAGTTGACTATTAAATATAAATTTCCCATCCTTTTCATTGATGAATTTTTGGAAGAATTACATGGAGCAATTTACTTCACCAAGATGGATCTTCATTCAAGATATCATCAAATTAGAATGAAGACTAAATACATCCCCAAAAAAGCATTCAAAACTCATGAGGGTGATTATTAATTTTTTGTCATAACTTTTGGCCTTACTAATGCACCTTCCACATTTCAAGGTTTGATGAATTCCATTTTCAAACCCTTAGAAAATTTGTGCTAGTATTTTTTGATGATATACTAATCTACAACAAGTCTTGGAAGGATCAATGTTCAACATGTTGACAAGGTGCTCAAACTATTGGAGGAGAAACAATTATAAGTAAAACTTCCAAATGTTTCGTTGGAGTACAGGAGGTGGAATATTTGGGTCATATTGTATATCATGAGGGTGTTAAGGTAGAACCTAAAAAAATTAAAACCATTATGGAATGGAAAATCCCCATAACCATAAAGCATCTTCGAGGATTTCTCGGGTTAACAGAGTATTATCACAAATTTGTTAAGAATTATGGGAGAATATTGGCACCTCTAACATCATTATTGAAGAAATATGTTTTTTCTTGGACTCCAGAAGCAACTAAGGCCTTTGAACATATTAAAGAGCCAATGTTCTAAGCATCGGTCTTAGTTACACTAGAATTCACAAACACCTTATTGTGGAATGTGATGCCTCATGAAATGGATTTGGTGCGATTTTAATGCAAGAATGAAGACCCATTGATTTTGAAAGTCTTCCAATCAAAGGAAATTATTTACATAAACCTATTTATGAGAAGTATATGTTGGAAATACTACATTAACTAAAGCAATGGCGAGCTTACCTAATGGGAAGACACTTTAAGGTAAAAAAAAATCATGATAGTCTTAAATAATTTTTGGAACAAATATTATCTTCGGAAGAGTAGAAAAAATGGGTCACAAATATGTTAGGTTATGAATTTGAAATCATCTACAAAAAAGGGAAGCAATATCTTGTTGTAGATGCACTCTCAAGAAAGGATGAGGATGTAGAAGCATTTCTTTGTGCCATTTCTATTATCCAACTTTATTGGATAACTGAAGCAAGGGATGAATGGAAAGATGATGAAGAGGTGTGGACATTCATTCAAAAGTTGTAGCAAGATCCCAGTAAATCTAATACATTTAGTTGGAAAAATGATTCATTATGGTACAAAGATCACTTATATCTTTGTAATACTTACCAACTCAAACAAAAGATTATTTTGGAATTGCATAACTCTCCTTAGGAGGGTGTTGGAGTAAAATGTTTTTGCTATGGGTGACGAATATTCCTAACAACAGAATGGTTTCTTAACCCTTTAGATCTGCAATAGATAGTTAGAATAAATCCTGCAAAGCCCATATCTATGCAGTAAAAGTAGCTAAATAGTAAAAAGAAATAGTAACTGATGCAAATTTAACTCCAAGTATCCAAAAGAAAAGACAAGATTAAAATAATGATTTTATATTATGTAACACCTAGTGAAGGAAACAAGTAAATGTTACCAGTCCCCCTCAATGGGGTGGGTTCTTGGTTGTCCTCAATGCTTCATCTTCAAAATTTTCTCTCTCTCAATGGTGTAGAAAATCCAAAGCATGTGTTGAACTCAAGTGGGAGCTCAAATGACAAAAGAAAATAATAACGACAATGAGAATGATCAAAGGGAAGAATGAATGGAAAAACCCTACTATTTATGGAAAAATGTTGAGTTATCACCAATAATGGAGAATAATAAAATATTATTAACCAATATCTAGATCTAATCGCTTGGAATATTTTATTATATTTTGCTGGAGGGAAAATATATTTAAATTGGTAAAATACCTTTATTTAGAAATAATAAACAAATAAATGATTTATTTATCATTTCAAGAATATGGATAAGGAATAATAAAAAATAATGATTTTTTAAATTATTCCTAAGTGATTTAGTGAAATTTAACAAGGAATAATAATTAAATAATGATTTAATTAATTATTACTAGAGAGAAAAAGATAAATAATGATTTATCTAATTATTTTTCATAATTGGGCTAAATATGACCAGGAATATTATTTAAACAATGGTTTAATTAATTATTCCTAGAGGAAAATAAAATGAATAATGATTTATTTAATTATTCCTCATGAGGTTTCTTGTTTTAACCAGAAATAACTTAATAAAATATGGTTTATTAAATTGTTTCTTATAGTGAAAACGATTTTACTATGGTAAAATTGGTCTTACGTGGTGTACTTCGATCCATCTAATTAGAAATGGCTAGATGACCAATTTTTGGTGATAACATAGGCCACTTAGGATTTTAAAAACTTACCATAGGGTCAAGAAAGATTTTTTTTGGAATGGCATTAAATCTGATATTCAAAAGTTTGTGGTGGAATGTTTGGTTTTCCAACAAAATAAAGTTGAGAAAATTAATACCTGGTCTTTTACAACCTTTATCCATTCCAAATCAATGTTGGGAGGAGGTTTCAATGGATTTTATCACATGTTTAACCAAGTCCAAATTAAAGAGTGTCATTATGGTGGTAGTTGATAGAATTACGAAGTATGCACACTTTGTCGCTTTATCTCATCCATTTAAATCCACTAGAGTTGCTACTGCATTTATGGAAACATTTCAAAATCTACATGGAAACCACAATATTATTGTAAGTGACAAAGATCCCATTTTCACTAGAAATTTTTGGATGGAATTATTTTCTTGTATGGGTATTTAATTAGCTCATAACTCATCTTATTATCCTCAATATGATGGGAAAACTGAGATAGTGAACACATGTTTCGAAGGATATCTCCATTTATTTGTATCTAATAAACAAACACAATGGGCCAAGTGGTTACCTCTGGTTGAATGGTGGTATACCACTTCTTTCCATACAACAAAAAAAATGACCCCATTTATGGCACTTTACGGATATCCTCCACTGTCCATCACATCATATTTAAGATAAAATTGTAAGGTTTAAGTAGTGGAAGATCACATCGAGCATCAACAACAAGTTCTCTAACTCTTTAAGAATAACTTCACTTTGGCGCAAAACCGAATGAAGAAATAGGAAAATCAACATCGCAACGAAAGAATTTTTGATGTAGGAGACTGGGTATTTTTACGTCTACAACGATACAAACACATGCCACTCAAGAAAGCTAAGAAGGATAATAAATTATTACCGAAGTATTATGGTCCTTACAAGGTGTTGCAAAAGATTGGTACTATGGAATACAAATTGGAGCTTCCTGTATCTTCCCGAGTGCACCCAGTTTTACATGTTTCATTCTTAAAGAAGGTTATAGGTGAAAAGCTCCCAGTTCAAACAATATTTCTATAACTTGACGAGGAAGGAAAAATTATATTGGAACATGAAGAAGTCATAAAAAAATAACTAGAAAGATATAGAATTGATCAATTTCAGAGTATCTCATCAAGTGGAAGAACTTACCCACTGAATATTCCACATGGGAGGATGAGAATTTTATATTGAAGCATCCAAAACTACTCAAGAATTGAGGACAACACTTTTTTGAAGGAGAGGGGTATATTAGGTCCCTATAATACTATTGTATCCCCTTGTTTTTATTGTTAGTATAGCCCCCTTATTATCATTGTTGTGCCCACGTAGTCCCCATATTGTTATTATTGTGCCCCATAGAAGCCCACTATTGTTATTGTTGTTCCCTCACATCATTGTTGTTATGTCAGATATGATTATATTGTGACCCCTTAGACTCTTGTATATTGAAAGGAGGTTTTTTCATTTGAATCATCCAATAATTGTTTATTTATGTAATGTAAAGTAGGTTTACCCCTCGAAGTGGATAATTTTTAAGTCATTGATCTGTATTTTCTTATATTTTGTGAGTTGGTTGCATAACATGATCATTATAATTTTTTTCATCTGTATTGATGGTTTTAGAGTGGAAAAAGTGGAGGAATAAACTCACACGACAATTTTTACCAGTGGGTCCTAGTTTGGAAAATTGGCATTTGAAAGATTCTGAAAGTGGTTTTAGGAATAAAATAGTGTTTTATGGGTGTAAAAAAATTCCACTTAAGTGTTTCACCCCCTTGTCTTATTCTAAAAATATATAACTTTCCAATAGTGAAAAAATCACCTCAATCGGAGTCTGTGTGGAAATTTTATGCCACAAAAAAATTAACTTTCTTGTTTTGACCACCATGATTCAAGAGGATGCCATTTTAGCCCCTATTATTCATGGAAAATGGGATATCCAAGTGATTAAGATGAATAATATTATAGAATATTTAATATTGTAAGTTTAGTTAAGAGTTGAAGTAGACAAATTTAACCACTAGTAGGCTATTGGGTTGTTATAATGGAGCCACTAGGAGAAAAGGGGTTCCATCTTGGCTACTCTTCTCATCTATGGAAAAAATGCACTTCAATCAAATGGAACCCCTTTTCTCCTAGTGGCTCCATTATAACACAAGCCTAATAGCTCCATATATATATATATATATATAGAGAGAGAGAGAGAGAGAGAGAGAGAGAGAGAGAGAGCTATATATCATATCACAACACAATCCACTCCATATATATATATATATATATATATATATATATATATATATATATAGAGAGAGAGAGAGAGAGAGAGAGAGATAGAGAGAGAGAGAGAGAGAGAGAGAGAGAGAACTATATATAAAATCCATAGGTCTCACTCCTTTTTACTTGCATCAATCTCCATTCAGAGAAGGAGAGAGCATAGTAGCCTCACCTTCCATCTAGGTTTCCTCTTGAAAGGGTTTCTTAGGTCATAGTTTGTGTTTTGATGGTTGTGACTAATTTTATTTGTGTTTTTTCAATATTTTCCACATATTTTGTTATTGGATGCATAAACCAATAATTAAAAAAATCCTTAAATATAAGGAAAATATAATCTTGATAATGTATATTTTAGATTTACAAATATATTTTACTATATATATATATATATATATATATATATATATATATATATATTGTGACGAACTAGCCATTGGAGTATTCACGATATTTTATGGATCATATTAAGAGAAGATTATTTTTATTTGGGTATATTGTGAGGATTTGTAGGGGATACTAATAATTTAATCTAAAGTTCATAAACCCCTAGCCATAGTCAATGACTCTATTAATAACCCTCAAGATCCCACAAAGAGAAATTTTGCATGCTTGGAAGCACAAGTTAGAGATATAACTATAATGTGAGCCTCCTCATGGTAGCCATGACCAATAAGCTCATGCTATTTGGAGAATATGAAAGTTCTAATGTGGAGGTTAGATCAGAGGGGAAATCAACATATTAGGAAGAATCAGAGAGGGAATCTAAGAAATAACGTGAAAAGAATTAACCCAATTCAATTTTTGTGAAACATTCAAAATCCCTATTCAATATGGAAGTGAAGGTTGAAATCAAGACATATCAATGTGATATTGACACTCTAAATATGAATCATTGGTTTCAATAATTATAGGTTTAATTTAGTGGTAATCATATAAAGGAAAAAAAAATATTTCATTTGCTCGATTGAAATTAGAAAGATATGCCCTAACCTAGTGGGAAAGCCACATGGGGACCCTGATTTTGGAGGGAGATCCTATAGTGACTAAGTGAGAGGATTTCAAATATATCATAAATTCACAGTTTTACCCTACTAGACATGTAGAGGATCAATGGATCTAGTGGCACTACTTTAGTCAGAGACAATGCCAAAGTGTAAAGGGGTACACCAGAAAATTTACAAACATGGCCATCATGTTGGTTATCCCCCTATGTGGGATTCCTCCTCTGGACAACAGAAAACATCTTCATAATGCTCCTATAGAGATAGTAGGGTAGGTTGAGTGCCTTAACTCCTATGAAATTCATGAGGAGTCTGAGATGATAGGTATAGAGCCTGGAATACCTCCCCAGGTGAAGTACTTCATGATAATCAACATCAAAGAGGCATATATATGCTTGAGGTGTGAGAATGGAAAGACTGTTTTGCTGCCTCCTCTATACCTTGTTTTTATGAAGGGCTCAAAGAAATCTTTGTCTAACTTGCCCTTTTTAAACCACTTTTTACCCATAGAAGGGATACCATTGGCTTTAGATACGACACCTGCTGAAATCTAAAACTTTACTCCTGCAAGGTTTGAATGTTTGTTATGTAAATTGAGGATTAAGAGCCTTGTAAGGTCATGATCACTCTTCACTTGTTTGACCTTATCACAAAACTAAAAACACCTTGCGTTCTGAAAGCATGACAAGATCCTAGGAGAGGAGGTGATGGCTAATGTACTTTGGGGTTCCAACCTATTTACTTTCCATTCTTTTTGCTTTGGTATTGAAGGCCTTTGATCACCTTCAGTACCACTATTGTTTTTAGCCTTTGACATGGTGATGGGAGACACTGGTTTGCGAATTGGGGTTTTGATGAAACAAGGTGAAAAAGGATGGAATCAAACTTTGGTGTATAAGGGGTATAGAGGTTATGGTTTTTAGGGTCTTAGTGGTTTTGGAGCTTAAGGAATCTCTTCTCTCAGATGTGTTGGTAGACACCCTAACTCATCTAACTTTATATGATATCAAACTAATTGCAAGAGGGAATTTAAGCACATAGGTTAATTTGCATATAAGGCCTAGCGTTTACATACCTTGGGTTTTAACACTCAAAGCCATAGAGACCAAAATCAATTTGAAAACTTGATTGGAGACAAGGGAGGGCATCACTTACTAATTTTTGGCCTTTTCACAAACCCTGGAGGCAGCTGAGAAAATGAAAAATTGACTTAGAGCAAGGGTTTTTAACCTCTGCACTTTTCTGGCATCTGCGCAGCGCCTCTACCTATGCTGTTGGGTCGAGCTGTTTGCACAACACCAGATGGTTCTGCACGTCTGTTAGCATAGCGCCATCAAGGTGGGCATCGGTTGCACGTCTTTTGGGCGAGTCGGGTGGTTAGTTTGTGTAGTGCCGGGGTGGTTTGTGCAAAAATTTTGGGTGAAGTGTCGGGCCTGTGTGTCCTGGGTGAGTCGAGCATGCGTTTGCACAGAGCCTAGGGTTAGCGCAGCACCCAGGGTTATTTGCGCAGTGCCCTATAAATTAAAATGGGAGAAAATCCTGTTTGTGTAGTGCAACCTCCTATTTGCATAACAACTTCGATTTGTGCAGTGCCCAGAAAACATGACCAAAAATGACCAGAAAACCTTTATTCTTCTTCCTTAAGAGTTTTTTTCTCTCTTCCAAGGGCTACGTGAATTTGAAGTGAAAAAAAAGGACCTTTATACTATTTGAGAGAAATAAATCAAAGTTTAAAACCCACTTTACTATGTTTTCAACCCCTTTTTTTCATTTTACTGATAACTTTATCTTTTGTAAGATTTTGAAAACTTTATCAGGGCATATTTCTCCTCTTGTGATGTTAGCTAACTGAGGGGTTGTAGCTTTATTTTTCATCCTTGTTACCCTTTGGAAGCTTGGGCACTTATTCTAGCTGTTTTAGGCATGCTGTTGACAAACTGAAAACACTGTCTTTTATCCCTTTTTGCATTTTTTGATTGTTGGTGACCTACATAATGTCTCTTTACCTTTCTTTTGATTTTAAGGCAGTAACAGGTCTCTTTTGCCAAAAGTTTTAAACAAATCTTATTATGGCATGGGTTTCACTTGGCCACTTTTGATTGTGTGCAGGTGCCTATATTTCATTTTCCCTTGATCCCTTAGTGCCTTTTTGAAGTTTAATACCTTATATTTTGAACTGTAACCTCATGATTCAACTTGTTTTCTCTCTTTGATACTTAACCCTATGCTTGCCTTCTTCAGGTAAAATTCTAAGGATGGATATGTATTTGAAAGTTTAGAAACCTTGGTGAATCTTAGAATATATAATAGAATTTTTTTTAAATGTTTGATGATAATTTTGTAAAAATATCTAAATTTCTGATTATATTATATTAGTCTATATAAGTGTTACACCATTTTTTGGTCATCTAACCTTTTATTATTAGATGGACCCAAGTACACCATGTAAGACTAGTTTTACCCCAAGTAAAACTGCTTTCACTATGTTAATTAAGAAAACCCCAAAAGGAATAATTAATCAAACCATAATTTAATTATTATTCCCAGTCATGTTTAACCCAAAGACAAAGAAATTAATGAGATACACCCATAGTTATCTTATTATTTTCTAGGAATAATTATTTAAATAATATTCCTTGTTGAATATGACCAAATCAAACCACCATTAATCAAATAAATCATTATTTACTTGATTATATCCCAACCACTTCCTTAAAAAGATAAATAAATCATTTATTTATTTATTTTTCACTAATCAAGGGATTTGACCCAAGTCAAACACCCTTTTCCTCCAACAAATAATAATAAAATATTCCATAGAGGTGGATCTAGATGTGATTAACATTATTTTAATCATGCACCAAGATCTAGAAGGACCCAATATTTTGTTATAAATAGGAGGGTTTTCCCCATCA
The DNA here is from genome assembly GCA_034641835.2 of Pinus albicaulis. Classification (NCBI taxonomy): domain Eukaryota; kingdom Viridiplantae; phylum Streptophyta; class Pinopsida; order Pinales; family Pinaceae; genus Pinus; species Pinus albicaulis. The sequence goes on along the minus strand of MU968382.1, from coordinate 16,379,088 downwards.
TTCTTCACCTTTTGTTGCCTATTAGATCACTCTGGATCTATACACTTGGTCTCATTTTTCCGCCATTTTTCTCCCATTGAGCTCTACCTTCTACATTGGGTTTTCTACATCTACAAGAGAGAGAAAGCTTAGATCTGAAGTGCTGAGGACTACAAAGAACCCATCCCATTGAGGAGATCTGGATACACCTTCTTGTTTCCTCCCAGGTGCCCTGTAATATAAAAATTCATTCAAAAATCGTGGTCTTGTCTTGTCTGTTGGATGCATGGAGCAAACTCTTTACTTCACTGCTTAATATCTTTCCATTTATAGATCTGTTTGTTGCAGCACTTTAACTACTAATTGCAGATCTAAAGATGTTTTGCAGCCATTATTGTTGTTAGGGCTATTAGTTATGCGTAGCTAAAGTGGTTCTTTTTCGTACGCTTCGACAAAGAATTCATACTAACAATAAGATCTTGGCGATTTTTAAGGTACAATAATTTCATACTGTAAAACTTGGGCGAATTATTTTTAAAAAAAATGAAATTGGCGAATCTTTTTTTTTACAAAAACTATAGAAAATTAGCCCATCTACGAATATTAGCCCCTAAAATTTTCCTTGACCTTCTTTTGTTTACTTTGAAGACCTTTTACTGCATTTGGGAAGTTAGCCCCTTAAACTAATATTCTTTTCCATTTCTCCTTTGGTGTAGGTGAAACAGTGCTGCCTTGGACAAACCCTAGAGGGTACCTTGGATGTCCTTTGAATGCCATCTGCTTATTTATGAAGGAGGACTTATCATCTTCAATTGACCTTTTTGAGCCATCTTCCCAAAATCTTAGGTTTTAGGGTTGTTTAGAGAAAAGTAAACAATGTTGTATTCTAAGTTCTCTATAGCCCTTTCAAGTTCATTCATTTATGTTCAATTCACCTCACCTTTTTCCCTCTTTCATTCATGACTTCTGAAAACCTTCAATGAGTACTTGGTTGTGTTAAGGTGACTTTTTTCCTTGTGGTCCTTGTATTGGCTTCTTGCTTTGGCACCACTGTTTTTCCAACTAGTAACAAAAACTTTGATTCTCTTCAAATATGGAACTGCTTCCTTTCTCCTCTTTTGGATATCTTATTGTGATGATTTCACCCTATTACCTTACCTCTTGCTAGGCTGATGGCCATCTTGATATTTTTGCAGAAACATGAGCAAGGGCATCTGTCCTTTGCAGAATTTGTGCTCTAGGCGAAGGAAGACTTTCTTGAATGGCCTTTTGATCAATTTTGGACAAGGTTACTTGTCCCTATTCTTCTTTTAATACAGCCTCTTTACATAGGAAAAACAAAGATTTTTAGGACACCAAAACCACCCTATGACCTGTGAAACCCTAGGTGCCCTAGTGGAAGGTTCCTTGGACTTGGTTTTTGACTGAAAACCTAGACTTTGGGATCTTTTAGGTGTAAAGCAGAGTTTTTATAGACTGATATATTGAAGATCCAAAATCCAATGTACTTGGTTTATCTAAAGAGCCTACAGAGAGAGTTTTGAGATCATCAATGCATAAGGCATTTTTGGAGATGTAGGTGAGATGGGTGTTTGGTGGCCCTAGGTAGCAGTAGAGGGGTTTTTAGGCCAGAACAAAAACAGAGTATTGAGGTCAAAGGTGACAAAATAGAGAAAAAAATAATTACATGAGCCCATGATGGGTCTTCTGGGGTGGGTGAGATGAGCTTGACATGATGGGATGATGAAATAGTGAAACAAATATCTTAAGGATGATGAAGGCAGTGAGATTTTTAAAACTCACAATGTTCATGAACTTTGTTTCTAGAAATCTAGGGCAATCATTTACTCATCTACCTAGGAAAAAATTACTGATGACTAACAGCTACTATAATAGGGTTTCATTTCACCATGTACCTCACCATGTCAGTCACCAATAATGATTGAGCTAAATAAGGATGGGTCTTGGTGGATGTGTATTGATTACATGGAATTAAATACAATTACACTCAAGAATATGTATCCCTTTTTGAGGATAGATGATTGTTGGATATATTGCAAAAAGCCAAGTACTTCACCAAGCTTAGAATTAGAGTCGAGATATCACAAGGTTTGATTAAGAGAATAGGATTCCTTGAAGAAAACCTTCAAACCATCCAAGGTTTTTATGAGTGGTTAGTCATGTCATTTGACCTATGCAATGCACCAACCACATTTATGAGGTTAATTAATGATATGTTATGTCAACTTATAGAATAATTTTTATTTTCTGTTTGGGTGATATAATAATAGATAGCACTACTTGGGAGGAGAAAATCTCACATTTGGTACAAGTGATAGAGACATTGGAGAAGCACTAACTACTGGAAAATATCAAGAAGTGTGAGTTTAAAAAAAAATATTTGGTGTATCTAGGGTATGTGTTAGTTGAGGAGAGTTAAAGATAGATCCTACCAAGATGGAGGCCATCATGAAGTGGCTAGTTCCTATTAATTTTTCTAAGGTCTAGAGTTTCATTGGGGTAAAACAGTACCTCAGGAAATTCATAGCTTCATTGTCAATAGTAGCAGTACCAATCCACACCATGAAAATGAGTGGAAAGAGTTTTCAATGCGAAAAGGGTTAGTAGAGGAACTTTTAGGATTTGAAGGAGAACATTATTCAAGCACCAATTATAGGATTATTGATCAGAACATGGGAAAACTAGTTTTTATGTGCTATCTCCCTCATTAGTTAAATAAAAATGTGTTTAGGATCGTCTCATGTTAACCAATTGTGAAGGGGTTTATGTGTCTTTTGTAAGAAATTTATGAGTTAATTATATTTTAAAAACTCGTGTAAAAAAAGTAAAATGAAGATAAATAACACACAATAATCACATTACACAATGGTTGATAACGGAGTTCACCCCTCGAGGGCTACATATCCATGAACCTGGTTCAACTAGTTAGGCCCTCTTGGGATTAAGAGTAAAACATTTGATTACATGCACTTGTAGTGCTCCAACAGCTTTTCAACTTGCTCCATTGGATACAGAATACCCAAAAACCTCAAAAATGACTATTCAATCTCTGAAAATGGTTTCCGACTGATCTAGGCTTGACCTCCCATCCTAGTAGCCCTAGGCTTCTTTAATCTTCAAAGTGGAAAAAACACTTTCACAAGTGCTCCAACACCTCTGCAACCTATTCCATTTTTTTCAGAGCATCAAAAACATCTAAGAGCGACAATTATTGAGCCCAATTTGGTCTTCAGATGATCTAGGCATGGCCTTCCCTCCTGGTGGCCCTTGGCTTCTATTTTCTTCAAAGTGAAAAAAACACCTCTATATTTGATCCTCTGCATCTACAACCTATACCAATGGATTTAAAGCATTCCAATCTACTAGGAATGACTCTTCCTGAGCCAAAATTGGTCAAAAATTTCTCTAGATAAGCCTCATTCAATTTTCCCTAGTAAACTGCCTCTAAAACTGGAGAGGACTCTAGTTAAGGGGGGAAAAGTTGGAGGTCGCTTCGAATTTAGTGATTCTTCTGAAAATCCCACTGAATCAAACTCAGATCTTAATTAATTTTAGCACGATTAACTTGTGATAAGTATGGGATTAGCGCAATAAGAACGTTTAAACCATAATTATGAATTAGCACTAACAATAGTGATTAGGGATATAAACCCCACACTTAACCACTAATCTCTGCTCATTTAAAATATATCCGCATCATTGGTTGTATGGAATAGTCTCATGGGGAGGGGAGTGGCCCGCAGGGCTAGCCTCTCCATTCCCCCACCATAGGTTTCATATGAAAACAAATACAAAGGTGATGCAGGGTCTATTAAGACCTTTGGCGATGACTTGTTTGTAAGGTGGCAGAGTATTCTGGGGGAGGTCACAGGGTCAAGCCCCGACCTCTGTCCAACCTGTACATAAATTTTTCAATGAATTAGATATATTCCCAAGCCTTAGCATTTAAAATAATGTGCCACATATAAATGATATTTCATTTAAAATTGTCTGCCCACCTTTGAACCTTGCAACACATGAATATGCTTTGCCAACGTACTTTGGGTTATGATCAAACCATAGTTCATGCACCCCAATAACATAATGTTATACCATAGCCTTGGGGTTTTGGTAATAAAATATATTCCAACCAGACTATGGTATAAAACCAACATTTTAGATATATTCCCACCATATAAATAATTTGACCAAATGTATAATGAAAGTAGAACTTTGGAGAGGGTCCACCAAAGTGGGCACAGGGCAGCCTGTTTTCTCAAGGGGTCCTGACCTAGGTTCAGAGGTTAAGGTTTGCCAACAAACCCCTATATTACTAGCCCTTTCGGTAGTGACCTGCTTCGGCAGGACAAAGTCTCACCCAAAGCAGTATGGGAGGGTGTTGGAACTAGGTTTCCGCACCCTAGGAGAGAGCATGCAAGTCAAGATAGTCCACAATTATCAGATCTATATAGCACGAGGCTATTCGCAAGAGTCTCAATAAATAACTGGAAGACATCTTATCAGTTATAATTAACAGGTTCGCATCCACATGCGCACTATCAGCTATAATAATAGAACAACAGAATAAAAAAGAATTAAGAGATCACAGATACATGTAGCATAAACACAGATAGTTCACAGCTACTATCAGATGCATAAACATGTAACTTAGGTTCGCATCAACCATAACAGAACAGATTTAGATAACATCATATATCCACAATAATTCCGCACATATATATCATTACTAAAAATCCTCTTACATTCCCAATTACCACCTGCGCACACAGCAAGACAAAGGATCTCCGCGCACACAACCAGTAGGAGTCCTAACCCAAACAAACCTACCATAGATATAACAATTCGTAATTTGCATTGATCCTTATTCCTTCCTACCTATGACTCAAAAAAGGTTCATTTATTTATAGTGATTTAGCCTACGCATCCAATGGTCCAAAAACCATGATTTGCGGACTCTTGGTCTACCCTCGACCCATTTATAATGTGTTCGGGGCTTTTACCCACCCCAAAACCCCTGCTTTAGACTAAAAAATACAAAATTATACAAAAATGGACAAAATTCATAACATTTGGGAGACCCTGCTCCAACAGTCCCCCAACACAATCTTGTGACTCGTCTCGAGTCACTATGCCGGTGGGGATTTGACCTGCACTTGCAATACTCTGATCACCTCGGCTAACAGAAGCAGCACACCTTCACTTTAGACACCTGCATGTTGTACAATGTCGAATAATTTTTCTGATAGAGGTCCATCATTCGTGGAGGTGACACTTTCCAAATTTTGGTTTATCTGCTTGATAGCAACATCGACATCTTGTGAAATTTTGAGGGCTATATCAACCCAAAAATTTAGTCTGTAGCTAAGGATCTTCTTATTTTGCTGAAGGTCATCGATATCCGCTTGGAGCGCTTGGCCGGTGCATAGTCGTTGCAATCACTGAGCAAGTACCAAAATGGGCAAGGTGGCTTAGATTGTCTCGAATTCTTCTTCTTTTTGGCACAAGTCCTGGTTTATCTCTCACAAGATTGGATCACGCTGGACCTTAGTCCATAGCTCCATGGCGGAATGTAGTAGTTGAGATCCCTACATGATCTGCCCTGTGATGAAATTCGTAGCCACGGTGACCAGTGCAGTTCGCTGGGCCAAGACTTCCAGAGGTGTTTCAGGCTGTAACTTAGCCTGAAGATTTGTGATCTGCTACTCCATGCATGTCTTGACAACCTAAAATTCATCCCGAGAGGCCTTGAGTGTTGCGACCAGTCTTTCTAATTTTTCCTGAGGGGTGGTGGCTATCGGGATCTCTACGGGAACATATGCACACAATCGGTGAATCATGTCTTCAAGCTCTATGTGCTTCGTGGTGGCGAGGCACACCTCAGCAGTCTTTGCATTGATTATTTGTTCATTTACACTGAGTTGTTGGTGCACCTGTTGGTCGTGATGGTGGATTTCCTAAAATACAGCGATGTGGAGACCCTGCAGGGCCTCATGAGGGATCCTAGCTAAGTTTAGCTAGACTTCTGTACTGGCCTCGACTTGGAGCCCCAGGTCGGGTGGACTAAGCACCAGAGCTGTGCTAGGGAGAGAACAGAGGTGGCTGTCATATGTAACTAGTGCTTCGCTACTGGCGGTGGGGGTTGGCCGTACAAGGGTCGCACTAATTTGTAATGTGGCTATCTTTAATTGTAACGCTCACAACTCAGCCTGAATTATGTCGACTGCGGCCCACTCCTGCTCTTGTAAGGCTACCCATTTTTCCTCAATGGCTAGAGTGACTACATCAACGATTGGTTCTAGGTCTCCGTTAGTCAAGGTGATTGTTTCGTCTCGTTCCACTCGCTGAGAGCGCTGCTTTTTGCGAGGCATTCTGATAGGCTCATTTTTTCAATTTGTTCTGTGGGGGGAGGCAGGTCCGCCTGTAGCTAGACCTTTTGTGCCCAATCCGGTCTGTGAATCTGTCTGGGTCTCCGCCTCAACGTCCTTCTTCTACTGCGCATCCTTTTGGGTGGCTGCACCAGTGTCTTGCCTGGTACTCTTGGGCGTACCTCTGATATCTGGGAAGACATCACGGGGGGTGACTTGGGATGTGCTGGTGCCTCCAACACCCTTCACACCAGTTTTGAAGTCGATTTTCCAATTAAGGGGCCAGAGCATAATGACATTGTCGATTTATTCGTCATCACCATATAAGGAAGTAAAGTCTAGGATTTATCCTTGTGCGCTATGATCTAAACATTGTGCAGAGTAACCTAAAATGTGGCAATGCCCTTGTATCTATTGTGTTGAGATTGTAACAAGATGATGAGCTTAGTGGAAAGGAGTCGCCTTCACTAAGTGGGCCCGCAGGCTATTTTTGGCGCAAAGTCTATTTTTAGACATATGGATCATGTTCTATGAGTTGCAGGATGCTATTTGTGGATGGTTGGTCAAGTTGGGAAAAATAGATGGACTTCTATTTTTAGACATATTGGGTGGAATCTATTTTTAGATTGCTAGTCTAAAAATAGATATGTCAAATACTATTAGCTCTTAATAATATTTAGACTCTAAACATTATCTTATTCTCTTGGAGCACTTCAGTTAAGTGCATAGATGTGGCACAGGAGCTAACAGAAGGAATTATGCTATTCCTGAGGGTTAAGGGGAGCTATTGCATGGATACTTCAGTTAGAACTCATGTGATAGAGTTTGGTGGAGTTAATTGAGGAAGTTAGTGGAGTTGTGTTCAGTTTAACTAATCTAAACATAGTTGAGCTATTTTTATTCAGTTTAACTAATTGATACAATTAGTGAGAGTGGTGTGAATTAATTATTAATTAATTCACTAATTATAAATTCATTAATCAACTAAAGAATACATCAGTTAACTTCAGTGCATGGACAGTTTCAGTGGAGACCAGTGTAGAAATAGGTGAAAGAGCAGGTTAACTATCAGTTGTGACTATACAGTTGCTATTTGAAACACACAGATAGGTGGAGAAGCCCATGAGGATTGCGCAGTACAAGTCAGGTGGTTTATCTATTTAATTAAGCCATCCCATAGCATTGAAAACACAATAGAGGCTGGCTATCAAGTGGCAAAATATTGGAGCATGTGTTTTGCTAGATCTAGCTTGACAGTGTGTAGCAATTGAGGGTGTGCATGAGAGCTTGTGAGGAGCTTTGTAATATGATTTTTATATGATCTCCATGACATATAATATATAGATATTTGGGGTTTTCAGCTTTAATATTTCCCATTAAATAATGTGTTCATATGTGTGATTGTTTGTGGTTTTAATGTATGCATGCAATTGATTTTATTTCCACATGTGATGATCAATGGTAGAAGAGATTTTGTATTATGCATGAAGCTAAAATAGTGTGTGATTAGGAGAATATCGGTGAATAACATCTTATTTATTCAAATTTATACATGGTATCAGAGCTTTATTGATCATTAGAGCAATTGCAAAACATTGAAGCAGTTGAGTTTTGTGCTGGTGGAATTCGAATTTGCAGAAGTGTTTTCTTGGTGTCGAAGTTGCGATGTCTTTCAACGGATTGCAATTGGAGTATTCCCTTGAGGGCATCTCAAATTATATTGCATGGAAGGATAGGATGGAGGCAGTGCTGGATGAAAATGGGTTGAAGGAGTTCATAGATGTAGAAATTCAAAAGCCTACTTCTAGTGATGTTGCCTTACTTGACGCATGGCAAAAGAAGACAGCAAAGTATCGAAGGATTTTGTTGGAAGGTGTGAAGGATCACATAGTGTCTAGCCTTCATGGTAAGGATTCTCCATTATTGATGTGGAAATCTTTGACAGACTTATTTCAAAGCAAGAGCGACCAGAGGAAGTTGGCACCCAAGGATAAACTCAGAAACATAAAAATGGAGAAAGGCGACAGTATGCCCAAGTACCTCACGAAGCTCATACAATGCAGGGATGAGTTGGGAAGTGTGGGGGTGAATGTTGATGATTAGGAATTTGTGAGCTTGGATCTCCTAGGGCTTCCGAAGAGTTGGCACTCCTATCAGGACTCTATCAATGGTCGGGAGAAATTGCAGGATGGGAGACGACACTGATTTCGAATCTTGTGGAGAGGAGTAAGGCGGAGTACCAGGGACGGATCTTCATCAAAGAACTGCGATGAAGAGAATTTCACTTTGGCTGCCAAGAAAAGAAGGGGAAGATCGAAAAGCTTCTCAATTTGGTTAGAAAGGCAAAAGCAAAGACTGTCCAAGGTGAAGTGCTTTCCTTCATCACCCAACATGGACAATGCTCATCTTTTCATTATCGAAGAGAAAATAAGCGAAATTTTTGGATCTATAGTTGGAAGACGCCAACCTCCTCGATTTTGACTGGATTTTTCATTGATCGCATGCTTGGTTTCAAGTATGATGGGATCGGTGTGGTTCTTGGACAGCGGTGCGTCATTTCATATGACGGGAGATCGGGATTTGTTCTCAGATCTGGAGGACAAAGATTTGGGTGTGCACATCGAGATGGGCGATGATGGTAGATACGGTGCGACCAATATCGGTACCATTTCCTTTGAGAGGGAGTCTGGTAAACCCTTCGTATTGAAGGAAGTGATGCATGTTCCAGGATTGAAGAAGAATCTTATCTCTGTGGCGATGTTAGAAGACAAGGGATATGATGTTTTCATTAGCAAGGGAAAGGCTTTCCTACGCAATAAGGCAACTGGTGAGACCCGGAGGATAGGGGTTCAAGTTAAGAACCTTTATCAATTGCGGGTAGATGGTTGTGCAGCAATGGCAGGCAAGGCAGAAGGAGTGGTGAGCCGGGATGATGGCAAGTTGTGGCATCGGAGATTGGGCCACCTTCACCATGGAGCTTTGAAGATGCTACGGTGAATTCTCTTTGGAGAAGCTGCAAGGCATATGTGAGTCCTAATCGGTGCAGGGGTATGCTCCAGGAAAATTTGTGAAAGCCACCTTTCACGAGAAGGATAGTCATGCCACGACGATCCTTGAGAGAATTCACACAGACGTTTGTGGACCTTTCTCAGTAGCTTCGACAGCAAAGCACAGGTACTATGTGATATTTGTTGATGATTTTTCTCGTAAGTGCTGGATCTTCTTCATGCAGAAGAAGAGCGAGACATACTCAAAGTTCTGTGAGTTCAAGGCACTGGTTGAGAAAGAATCGGGGAAGCGGGTGAAGGCTCTTAGCTCTAGACGACAATGGTCGAGTTAGGTGTCTAAAAACGAGGTCAAGGACTTTGCAGTGGGGAATTGAAGAGCTCATGCCCTCAGCAACACGATAGAGAATCGGGTTCTTAGGCAGGAAGAACAGAGAACGATTGTGGGTGCTACATGGGTGATATTGCATGATGAGACCCTACCAGCACGCATGGGCGGGAGGCACGATCTTTGCGGTATATTAATAAATTTTTGTCTACGGATACTTTTCATTACACAGGGAGGCATTTTGAAATGCAGAGGCACCGGTATTCCCACTCTTGAGTATTTTGGGTTCTTACTTGTTCGGAAGAAATCCGACGAAGGATGCAGGAAAAAAAGGCTGGAGCCGAGTGCGAGGGTTAGATATTTGTGGGGTACACTGATACACCCCACAACTATCATGTGTATTTTCCAGACAGTCGTAAGACTGTTGTGCGACGGGATATCAAATTTCATGAGGAGAAAGCCATGAAGTGTTCGCTTGAGAGGGAGCCACACTTGCATGTAGATGAGGAGCTATTAGATCCTAAGGATGAGTCTCAGGATGTGGATCAGCCACAAGATGAGGTTCATGGAGTGGAATAGACCACTCAGGCAGCGCCAACCATCAGAGGGCGGAAGCGTACTACAGAAGCTGAGCAACTGGCTCAAGATGCAGAGAAGGTTGTAGGAGCACCTACATCACAGCACAGACAGAGACAATCACCTGACTGGTATACTGGATACATGGCTCTTATGAGCAAGTGTATCGTGACAGAGCTATCCTCTTTCGAGGAAGTTGTGGAGGACCCCACATGGGTAGATGCCATGGTGGAAGATTATGATTCGATTGTCATAAAAAATACACGGGAGATTGTCCTAAGACTGGAGGGGAAATCAGTGGTGGGTTCGAGATGGATATACAAAGTGAAGCAAGCAGCTGACGAGAGTGTGGAGAAGTACAAGGCAAGATTTTTTTCTTGAGGCTTTTCGCAGATTGAGGGGATCGATTATGAGGATACCTTTGCACCTGTCACAAGGTATTCTTCCATATGGACGATTATTTCTCTCTCAGCGCAGATGGGGTGGCACATTCATTAGATGGATGTGAAGACTGTGTTACTCAATGGAGTCATTGAGGAGGAGGTGTACATAGAGCAGCCCAAAGGTTTCGAGATCTTCAACAGTGAGTCTCATGTGTGCAGGCTCAAGAGAGCTCTGTATGGGTTGAAACAAGCACCTCATGCTTGGTACACATGAATAGACAGTTATTTCACCAGACTTGGACTCTCCAAGAGTGAGGCGGATCCTAACCTATACTAGATTGTGGTGGAGGGTAAGTTGCTGATCATTGTACTTTATGTAGATGATTTGATTTTGACAGGTGATGAACTGTTGATACACTCATGCAAGGATGATCTTTCAAAGGAGTTTGAGATGAAGGACTTGGGCCTCCTTCATTATTTCCTGGGATTGGAAATTTGGCAGCGCAGTGATGGACTGTTTTTTTCTTAGGGTAAGTATGCCCGGGAGATACTGGAGAATTTCAACATGCATGGTTGCAAGCCTGTTGATACTCCTCTTCCTGGTGGATGGAGGAAGGAAGATGCTACTTCGGCGGAGGTAGTGGATGCCACTGTTTATCGAGAGTTGGTGGGGTCTCTTATGTATTTGGTCAATACATGACCCGACATATGCTATGCTATTAACCAACTTTCAAAAGCTATGGTTAAGCCTACCAAGATCTTCTGGAAGGCAGACAAGAATGTATTTAGATATCTCAGAGGCACATCGAGATATAGATTATAGTACAAACAATCGGATGAGGTGAGGCTATGTGGCTTCACGGATGCAGATTGGGCAAGGAGCCCAATGGATAGAAAGAGCACATCTGGAGGGATTTTTAGTATCGGGTCGACATTAGTTTCTTGATACAGGAGGAAGCAGAGATCTGTGGCACTCAGTTCAACAGAGGCCGAGTATATGGCAGCAAGTTCCTTTTGTCGAGGCTATTGAAGGAGGACGAGTGCGAGTCGAGTTAGGTTTCGCAGATCCTACGCGGTTATTATGATAATCGAAGTTACATCAAACTCTCGATTAATACGATGTTCATGATAGATCTAAACACATTGACATCCAGTATCATCATATCAAAGATTGTGTGCAGCGGAAGATCATGTTACTTTCATACATTCCCACGGTGGATCAGGATGCTGATATCTTGACGAAGGCGCTCACCAGGAGAAAATTCGAATACCACAGAGGCAGGATAGGGGTGGCAGATAATCCTTATCTTGGTTAGAGGGAGTGTTGAGATTGCAACAAGATGATGAGCTTAGTGGAAAGAAGTCGCCTTCACTAAGTGGGCACGGGGGCTATTTTTGGTGAAAGTCTATTTTTAGACTATCTCTATTTTTAGACATGTCGATCATATTCTATGAGTTGCAGGATGCTATTTGTGGATGGTTGGTCAAGTTGGAAAAATAGATGGACTTCTATTTTTAGACATATTGGGCAGAATCTATTTTTAGATTGCCAGTCTAAAAATAGATATGTCGAATACTATTAGCTCTTAATAATATTTGGACTATAAACATTATCTTATTCTCTTCGAGCACTTTAGTTAAGAGCACAGATGTGGCACAGGAGCTGACAAAAGGAAATACGCTATTCCTAGGGTTATGTGGAGCTATTGCATGGATACTTCAGTTAGAAATCATGTGACGAGTTTGGTGGAGTTGATTGAGGAAGTTAGTGGAGTTGTATTCAGTTTAACTAATCTAAACATAGTTGAGCTATTTGTATCTAGTTTAACTGATTTCTACAATTAGTGAGAGTGGTGTGAATTAATTATTAATTAATTCACCAATTATAAACTCATTAATCAACTAAAGAATGCATCAGTTAACTTCAGTGCATGGACAGTTTCAGTGGAGACCAGTGCAGAAATAGGTGAAAGAGCAGGTTAACTATCAGTTGTGACTATACTGTTGCTATTTGCAACACACAGATAGGTGGAGAAGCCCATGAGGATTGTGTAGTACAAGCCAGGGGGTTTATCTATTTAATGAAGCCATCCCATAGCATTGATAACGCAATAGAGGCTGGCTATCAAGTGGCAAAAGATTGGAGCATGTGTTTTGCTAGATCTAGCTTGATAGTGTGTAGAAATTGAGGGTGTGCATGAGAGCTTGTGAGGAGCTTTGGACTATGATTGTTACATGATCTCCATGACATATAATATACAGATATTTGGGGTTTTCAGCTTTAAGCTTTCCTATTAAATACTGTGTTCATATGTGTGATTGTTTGTGGTTTTAATGTATGCATGCAATTGATTTTATTTCCGCATGTGATGATCAATGGTAGAAGAGATTTTTTATTATGCATGAAGCTAAAATAGTGTGTGATCAGGAGAATCTCGGTGAATAATATCTCAGTTACTCAAATTTCTACATGTCGTACATGTGTAATATCCCAAAATAGGGAAAATCTACAATGTTAGGAATATGTTATAGTATTCCTAAATTGGAGATCTAGCAATATGTAAACACAAACTAGAAATAGCAGTGAAAAACATCATACCAAAATGTATCGAAACCATGGAGCCATTTTATTATACATATCAAGAGAAAATGAGTACAATAGAAGTGTGCATAACTCAAATAAGCAAGGAAAATGAGCCTCCCATGAATACATATGCCAAACGATGGAATGCTGCTACATAGAAGAGTGTCTATGGATCAAAATTGTGCAATCATAGATAGAGAAATTCTACAGGAAATGAAAAAAATCACATATCTGCATACATATGGCTCATACAATAGTGGGAGAGAATATCTAAGCGCCCAAAGACTATTTCAAGTCATTCCTGGAACGATTGGCTGAAATATGCAAAATTGCAGAAATGCCAGAGTTGCAGGGTAGCAGTTGCAACTCAAGAACTAGAACTGGATGGAGATGAATGAAGATGCTGCATCAGATAAATAAACCTCCTCCAATGATATCTGAAGTGAAAGGCTGATCCTATCACTGAAGATCTCACCCTCCAATAATCCTACAAGCCCTCACTGCAATTGCACACTGAAAATAACGCAGTCTAGAGAAGGGACTACATTGTAGGTGAAAGGGAATGTGTTGACGAAGTTCCAAAATATGAAATAAGCTCCATAATCTTCCTCACTAGTGTTCCAAAGGAAATAAAGCTTTCTCCTTTGAAAAACAAACCTCGGAAGTGGTGTTGTCAACCCTCCACTGCAACACCCTACAACACAACCCAGCTCTCAACAGAAACTATGTTGTAGATGAAGGAGGAAGCTTGGCCTCAAGCCTGTATGTGGAGAAATGAATTGCAAGCTACTTCAAGAGGCCTCTCTTGAAAGGAGAATGAGTTCCTAAAAAGGAAATCCTTATGCTAAGCAGCACTGCAACTCTGCTGAACAGTAGGAGAATGCACAAAGTCTGAACAGACCATAAAATCAATAACCAATAGCATGAATAACAATGGATTCCTTGTCCTCTTAAACAAGTGAAAGGCCTCTCTGCATGGGTCCCACTCATTAGGGTTTTCTTCACCAAATAACCCTCTTCCCATTCATACTGCGTTGTCTATCAAGGTGTTCTCAACCTCCTATCCCAGCACTGTTGACTTGGTCAAACTTGACCTTGTATCCGTGGAAATGCCCTCTTTCACAATTGAGGGTGTGAAATCTCGTTCTTATGAATATCCCCTTTCATACTATGAGAGATTTTATTCATTCTTTTGCAATGTATGGGCCTCCTTACCCATTTTATTACCTCCTATGTGTAAACAACAAAATTTAATATTCCATTTAGCGGTGTGCTAAAGTGGGAATATTACAGTTCTTCCCTCCCAAATGTTGCTTGTCCTCAAGAAACTACAAAGATGAAACTGAGGGGCCTTCTTGAGGCATGAGGTCTGATATGAGTTGGGATCTACTATCCCCATATGAATCTCCCATCCCCAAGCAATCATCCATACAAAATGAGTTACCTCCCAACATGGAAACTCATACAAATCATCCTCCACCTTGAGCTCCTACAATGTAGGTGGGCTGAAAATTAGATCTTGGTAGACAAAATAGTCTACCCCATGCTATCCTCCTCTCCACTTAAGATAAGTATAGAGTGTCTGCCGATCCTGGGTTGCAATAATGTTACCCTCAAGTGGAAAGAAGAATATTGGATCCTCAAAGATCTCCTCTCCAACGTTATGAATCATGCTGGCCCAAATGTTCCCATATATGATGAGTTGGAAATCATCATCATATGGCATCATATCAATCATATGGCTCACCTCGTAAGGAAAAAAATGTTTTTCTATAGTGGCCATACCATCTCCCATGCTTCCCTTTGAACATGTAGTGCAAAAAGTGTGGGTAATTTCTCCCTCAAAGGACACATCCACCCAATGTGTCTCTCCCCCAATTATGATCCCATGAAAAGCAATAACAATAGAAATAAAGGGAACCATAATGAGAATCATGCTTGCTACCATATGTAGTAATGGAGAAGGAAAATGGTCCCTTAAATGCAACTAGCGCAGCTTGACCCTCAACTGCAATAGAGAATGACAAAGCATGAAGTTTCTCAACCACTTGCTTGCTGCCCCATTATCCTCATGTGTTTAGAGAAAGTGAATGATGTATTGTGAAAGGCGAGTATGTTCTCCACAAGAAATATCCTCCCCAAATCCTCCTAGGGAGTGATCATCTATAGTGGCCTTAAGTAGACCATGAAATCGAGAAGGAATAATATCCCTCCTTTGAGAATATTCCTACCCATATATGGTTAAGAGATGCATATATATATACAAATTACGATGCAAATCAACACTACCCTTACCATATGTCTTGCTCATAAAAATGGAGTGGCTCATAGATGAGTCTCCTCTCATCCTCAAAGAGAAAAGAGTTGGTTGTGCTAACTCCTCCATCTCCATATGATCCATGCATCTCCTCACATGATGATATATCTCCTCCTCCAAACCCTTCCAAAAAGACCTCTCCATGATGGTGTGGTATGCTCTCATAGAACAAGTGTGGCTGAAAAGTAAATCCTCATGAGATGCTTGTAGCAACTTCTCCTTGAGCTTGGAAGCTCTAGATAAGAATATCCTACCATGATAGTAGATGACCCCATCTTTGACTGAATATCCCTCCTCATGCAACTGGTCATCTAATATCATGCAAGTGAAAAGATCCTTGGAATACTCCACCAACAGCTAGGAGTTCCAATATGGATCTATCCTCCATAGTGACAGCGCTAATGATCTCTCATGAAGAACATCTGTCATATGGTCATCCTCCTATTTGACATATGTTATGCCAAAGATGCCAGTTGGAAGGCTACTATCCTTCCCCTACTGCTTCTGCCACAGTGCAGAATTTGAAATGAGAGTGGGTAAATATGATGTTGAGAGAATGCATCTCTCCCCCTTGAGTCTACCAAAGCCTCTTAGCACTGTACAATGACCTCCCAAGGTCTCCACTCCTAAGGAATCAATAAATGGTGCCTCAAAATGTGAAGCATCTCTCATCATATGTTGATCTGGTGGTCTCCTTGGTGAAATGTCTCCACGCAATGAGACATCATCATCAAGAGTAGACTGCATATATGAAAGGACAAACTTGTCCCTGCTTTCATTGCGCAATCCAGTTTCCCTATTAGGTGCATCAACCTCATGAATTAGACAGGGGTGTGTGCTCTTCATCATATGATGTTGGTCATCCTCCCTATCCCCTCCTTGTAACTCCATAGTTCCACACCTCATCATCAATAGCACATGTAAAACATGCGTTGTGCCTTGATCTCCACACATGAGATCCTGGGGACTTCCTTGTAAAGATACAAGAATCCCTCTAGTTGGAGCAAGAGCTCCTCCTTCCTCTTCTTGAGGTTCTAGATCAACTCCAGATCTAACAACATTGTTGCCCTTAGCCTTCTCAACATGAATGTAAAACCCTCCAATGAATGGATCCTCTTTTGGAAAAGGGATCTCCTTGCCTTCTTGTGCCAAAACACAAGATGAAGGTCTTGCCTCTAGCAAAGTATAATGCAAGATATCAACCTCCTCTATGGTTTTCTGAAGTGGTTCCGAGTCTATGGTTTCCTCCATCACATGAAAGGGTTTTTTTTGTTTAAATTTGTTTGTCTCCTCCATATGTGTTTCAGAATTCTTCCTACCAAATATTTCCACCAAAGTTTTAATGAAATTTGCATAGGAAGAAGTATTTGCGTTCTTTAAATAAAAAGACTGAAATATCCACCATGCATAGGCCTTGCCTCCAAAGTGAAGTGCTACTACTCTGATGGCTTCATCTTCAGAAATTTGATGTTGCTCCAAGAAGGTGTCCAAATCCTCCACCCAATTCCTGGTTGAACAAGTAGGTGAACCATCAAAGGGAGATAGAAGAAATCTACCCACATTATGTTGCTTTCTCCTCCTTACCTTGATCTTGTAAAACTTTGAAAAAGTGATATGATCTCTAAACTTCTGAGTTTGAGATTCATATTCATGTAAGAAACCACTAAGAGTTCCCCTCTTAGGCATTCCTTCTTCTTCTCTCTCCCTCATGGAAAAACTGGGCATGTCACTGCGCAGTGCATCATAGGGTGTGGCTGCATGCTCACACTCCCCATAATAAAATCTAGAGTTTGATTAAAATTCAAACCCTCTTGGAGATTCTTTACACATCTCCTCCCTCATCTTCTTGAGATATACATGAATGCTCTGCAAAGTTTGAGACAAAAACTTTGGAAGTTTCTCCTCCTTTCTTCCTCCAAAGAATGGAGTCTTCTTTTTCTTCACCTCTTCTTCTTCTTGTCTTCTGAATAGCATAGTGGCTGTGATCCATAGGCTATGCTAGAAATATTCTTTGATACCACTGTAATATCCCAAAATAGGGAAAATCTACAATGTTATGAATATGTTATAGTATTCCTAAATTGGAGATCCAACAATATGTAAACACAAACTAGAAATAGCAGTGAACAACATCATACCAAAATGTATGGAAACCATGGAGCCATTTTATTATACATATTAGCAGCAAATGAGTACAATAGAAGTGCGAATAACTCAAATAAGAAATGAAAATGAGCCTCCCATGAATACATATGCCAAAAGATGAAATGCTGCTACATAGCAGAGTGTCTATGGATCAAAACTGTGCAGTGATAGATAGAGCACTGCTACAGAAAATGAAAAAAATCATAGATCTACATACATATGGCTCATACAATAGTGGGAGAGAATATTTAAGCTCCCAAATACTATTTCAAGTCAATCCTGGAAGGATTGGCTGAAATATGAAAAACTGCAGAAATACTGGAGTTGCAGGGTAGCAGCTGCAACTCAAGAACTCAAATTGGATGGAGATGAATGAAGATGTTGCATCAGATAAATAAACCTCCTCCAATGATCTCTCAAGTGAGACGCTGATCCTATCACTGAAGATCTCACCCTCCAATAATCTATAATCCCTCACTGCAATTGCACACTGAAAATAACGCAGTCTGGAGAAGGGACTGTGCTGTAGGTGAAAGGGAATGTGTTGGCCAAGTGCCAAAATCTACAATAAGCTCTAGAATCTTCCTCACTGGTATTCCAAAGGAAATAAATCTTTATCCTTTGAAAAACAAGCCCCAGAAGCGGTGTTGTAACCCTCCACTGCAACACCCTACAACACAACCTAGCTCTCAACAGAAACTATGTTGTAGCTAAAGAAGGAAGCTTTGCCTCAAGCTTGGATGTGGAGAAATGAAGTGAAATCTCCTTCAAGAGGCCTCTCTTGAAAGGAGAAGGAATTCCTAAATAGGAAATCCTTGTGCTAAGCAGCATTGCAACTCTGCTGAATAGCAGGAGAATGCACAAAGTCTGAACAGACCATAAAATCAATAATAAATAGCATGAATAACAATGGCTGCCTTGCCCTCCTTTTAAACAAGTGAAAGACCTCTCTCCATGGGTCCCACTCATTAGGGTTTCCTTCACCAAATAACCCTCTTCCCATTCATACTGCGCTGTCTATCAAATTTTTCTGCACCTCCTATCCCAACGTTGTTGACTTGGTCAAAATTGACCTTGTCTCCATGCAAATGCCCTCTTTCACACTTGAGGGTGTGAAATCCTACTCTTATGAATATCACATTTCATACTATGAGGGATTTTATTCATTATTCTACAATGTATGGGTCTCCTTACCCATTTATTTACTTTCTATTTGTAAACAACAAAATTTAATATTCCATTTAGCGGTGTGCTAAAGTGGGAATATTACAACATGACAGGGGACAACCATGGTTAGGAGTTAATAGCTGCAGCCATGCTACTCTAAAAGAGGACCCAGAACACTTGGTTTTCCTCAAGTCATTGCAGATCTGTGGAATCCCATAAGTGTGCATAGCGAGTCCCTTCGCACATATCCGGGGTAATCTCAGGGAGGACTGACTCTGTAGGAGCCTCCTAGGCAACCAATGCTATAAGGAACAAAAACCAAGAGTAACAAAAGGTGTGGCTCTACTCTTGGGACTCACGAACATTAGTGGGAAACTCATAACATAAATACTATGCCTAGTTGAGACATACTCCTTTCTTTCATTGTTCGGCCAACAGAATGACGTAGGCTGGAATGGAGGTGACCTCATATTTCTTCATCATTTTACAAGTTAATAGCATGGTGCCCAACTGCATACCTCGATCACTAATGGTCTTGATGATAAACCCTCGAGTATTGCGGTCCACATGATACTTTTGGTGCACGTACTCAGTAGTATCCCCCTCATATTTCTTACCCACATGCTCCAGGGGGTTCGGCCCGCTCATGGGGAGACCAGTAATCTGATGAACTAGTGCAACATCAATGGGAATCCTATTGTGGATCCATAGGAATCCATCATGAATTAGCGCGAGAAATTGTCATGTGAGCCAGTCCGTGACATTGTAGTGTCCAAAGTGGGGCATCCTGAGAAGATTTAGGAGCCCGGACCTAGCCAACCCATGTATCTAGCATTGGGGGAAAACTTTGACTCCATTAGTTCCATGAAATGTATCAAGGTATAACTATGGTTCTAGCTCAGAAAAGGCCTCAAATTTGGCCAAATCATGATCATCGAACTTAACTTCATGAAGCCGTCCAAAAGGTTCACCTATGACGGGAACCTCCCCCAGGGTCAGCGGCATCTGCAGGTAGGTGATCAAGCCATCGAGGTTCTTTGGTGTGCACATCAATTCCCTGCATGGTTGAATGAAGGGGGGAAGCCAGTTGATCAGCTCAGTAGGCTGGGCCTCCTCTAGAGCAGCCCTTGGGGATTTCATGTTTCACAAGGAAGTACGGGGCTTCCTTGTGGCCAATTGCGTACGTTTTAGAGGCATGCCTAAGCCCTGTGATTTTTCTTTTCCTTTTCTTGTGGTAGGGCTAGGTGTGGAGAGGACCTCTTCAACTTTGGACTCAACCTCCACCACTTCCTCAGTGTCTTGTTCCGCCAAGGTTACTGGCTCCGAGAGTTCAGCAAGGTTCATGGCCGTCATCCTAGCGTGGAATTTAAACTCAGGATTGCTACTGTCAGAGGGAGCAGGCTGCTCAGACACAAAAGAGATAATATAGGCACATAATTTCTTACAACACAACTTCATGCAAGACAACCAGGCTAAGTACAATATATTGAAGCAATACGGAACCTGTGTCTGATATAGCTCACCTGTTTTATAGCCTTGGTGATCACCCAACGGTATGGTATACTTCGTGCGGGACTTAACATTTAGTAAATAGTAAAAATATATCCCAAAATCGCCACATAAATATCGACTGCCCACCCCATCCAATGGTAATTTTTTCGTTTCACCCAATTTGATTGTTTTAATGGCTAGTTTTCACATCTGAGGTGCGCTCAGTGGACCCCTGCGATCACAACACACCCCTGTATTCTGAGCAAACCACCTGCATTCCCAGTGCACCTGCATCATTCTGATGTTATTCCTTCCAACTAAAATTATATGGTGCGAAAGCCCAGCCTTCAAGATCTCTTATCTTCGTCTTTCCTACGTGGTGACCTCCTATTATGCCTCTGTGGGCTTCTACCAAGAGAGCGTGGTTTGCTTGCTCCGGGAAATATCTGAGCGATACTTCCTGAGATGTGATAATGGTAAATTCCACCATTCAGTGAACCATATCCTTATTTTTTCGTATCGAATATTCGGCAGATTCCATACCTATGTTCAATAATAGAGAGATCTCAGTGAAGCACACCTCCATGACCTTATTGGCGAACAACTGCGTATTAGGCAGTCCTTTCTTCTAGCTAGCGGGCCCATTGCCCATCACAATTTGGGACAAGTGCTCCCACTTCATACTCAACTTGCCTGGCTTGAAAATGATTTCAACACTGTATGCTTGAAATAGTAGCCACCTGTAGACTGTTCTCCCCAACACAGGCTTATTCCCCAAGTGCTCTAAAACCGAATGATCTGTAATCATCTTACAATGACTTCTTAACAGATTGTGTTGATAATATTCTTAATAGATTGTGTTGATCCTGCGACAAACTAGAATAAATGGTTCCATTGTCAGTACTAGGAGCATTTTGAGAGAGATCGGGTAACTCCAAGACCGTATTGGAAACCTAATAAGAGAAGAATCAGCGAATATTTTGAAGCAAGAGTTCACAGGGAAAGAACTCACTTCCACTGGAAGATGATATGGCCACGCACATGAAGCTACCTAACTTCAAGGGCGTGGGTGATGAGGACTTGGATCGATTATGGTTTGCCGCAAGATCAGTATGGATTGCGCAAAACGTAGCAATCGATGAAGTGAAACGTGCACATTTATCCCTTAATTTTGAGGGAAGAGCCTTGGATTGGTACATGGGATACATTGACCAACATGAGAACGTGACCATTGACGAAATCAAGAATGCATTAAAGTAGGAGTTCAAGAAACCTAAGTCCTACTCTCAGATAGTAAACGACCTGAAGTATTTACAGAAAGGACCTTCTCAGTCCGTATGGAAAGCAGATCACCGATTAAAGAAAGTAATCAGAGAAGGGGGGTTCCAGTATGACGACAAGCAACACACAGAGTGGTTCATTGTTATGTTGCTGCCCCACCTGCACATACCGATGCGTCATCTAGCCATTGAAACGAAGGAGAAGGCCTTGGAAGCTGCCATGAAACAAGAAATTGAACCAAGAGATGATACCTAGATAGGAGTATAACAGATACAAGGCCAGTTAGAGGCAATGCACATGGAGATTCAAAATCTGCAAAAGGAGCGAGGGGAAGAGGCCAGTCCTGAAATATGGTGCATACGATGCCGGGTGAATGTCCACACCAAAGATAACTATCCACTTCTCACAGACTACATGCATGCCAAAGGACCCAGCCCACTGCGCCCTAGGAAGCTACAGGAACGAGTGGGCCAGTGCTATGGTGCAATGACTGTCGCATTGCTGGGCTACACAATACCAACCATTTCCCCTACCTTGCCACATATATCCCATAAGTAAAACAACAATTTTGTAGGTTTTGTAGGTCTGTAGGACATGATGAACAGAACTATCAAATGTATGATCTGATGATTGATTGGGGAAACTTATATAGGGTACAGTCAAACCCATCATAACCTAGATCCCCCGCAGGTATAGGAGGCTCCTCGGCTAGGGGCAGGGGATAGGGGCGAGGAGGAAGCAAAAGCAGGGGTATAGGCCAACTAATATGCTATAATTGTGGGGAAGTAGGTCACTTTCAAGGGACTACATGAACCCAACTTGTAAATCCTGCAAATATTGCAGATAGCTGGACCATGTGGTTGAATATTACCTAATTCTAATAGCCAAGATGCAGGAGAAACAACAGATACCTATGTAGAACGTACAAAGGGTCAAGGTAGAACCCCGAAGTGAAGGACCAAGTATTAATGTTATAACACGCAGTGGCATAGCCACCGGTGGGGCTGCGGATAAAGCTAAGGTAGAAACTCTTATATGTAAAGCGACTGTTAAACAAGAAGGGTTGGACTTACCACAGGAAAGGGAAAACTTTGTCGCAGCTTGCCAATACTTTGCCAACACTGAGACACCTACCCTTCCAATGCCTAAACACCTTAGAGGAGATGTTGAAGTTAAATCATTCCTGCAGGCATGTATGAAGCTGCTGCGTAACCAATGGGTCGTAGAAAACCTCCAAGTCTTGATAGATAGTTGCGCAAGAAAGACAACCCCAACTATGGAAATTAAGGATATGCACAAACTATATAAGCACAAGATACACACTGGTCGGGAGATGCGACTGACCGTGCAGATTGGCGATTATGAGATGGATTAGGTTATTCTAGACTTGGGATTCGATGAAAATGTACTACCTAAACAGACTTGGCAGGGAATGGGAGAACCTAAACTGGAATGGTCCACTATCCAGTTGTGCATGTCTAATCAATAGAAGATCATACCATTGGGAAGATTATCAAAGATAGTAGTAGATATCGTTGGAGTTAAGGTGCGGGTTGATTTGAAGTTGTTTAGATCAAAGAAGACGTGGACCCCTACCCGGGACTCCTAGGATTAGATTGCACCATTGATATGGGTAGTATTATCAACTTAAAGAAACACAGCATGGTGTTTGAAGCTGAAGGAACATGGGTAATCATACCACTAGACCTCGCAGAAGGAGAAAGATATACCGAGACAGTGCAAGAGGAAGAAGAGATAGACCATATCTAGAAGCTAACTGCAAGGGACGAAGACTGGATTAATCCTACGGTCGATGGAGTGCTTTTTTGGGAAAAGGATAGTGAATGATTTTCCAACTCTGATGAATAAATAAACAATTGGAAAAACTGACTGCATGATGTCTCCGCACTACGCTGTTTTCAAATTTCTAGGGACTTCCACTACATATCCACCTAGGTAAGAGAACAACCCTATTTTGATGGCTCTGATAGTATAAAGGAATTTCTGCGTACATTCGAAGCTGAGGTTCTGAGAGAACAGAGGCTATGGGCCCTTAATTTGGCTATGCGCACAACTCCTGCAAGATGTTGGGAGGCACATAAGGAGGTGTTCTAGGATTGGGAGGAATGTCGGGACATGATGATCATGCAATTCGAGGCCCCGACTGAGGTATGTGTTAAGAATTTCCTTGGCCCAGGGGACCCACGCGAACACTTGTCTACTTGGATGGAAAAATGGCACAACTGAACTCCAAAGGAATGGGTTCACTTGTTTATTCATGCATTGTGACCAATCCCTACTGCATGGTACTTGGATGTAGAGCTACATCAACGCACATGCCACTAGGAAGCCTTGAAGGACGAATTCATTGGAACCTTTGGACTAATAGGGGGATTGGAGGTGCTTAAAGAAACTCTGCAAGATATAGATGCATTTGTGTTTGGTGAATCCATCTCCTCTGTAGCATTTGGGGTGCCGACATGGGCAATGCAGATGCAGGACATTATCAATTGTCGCAATATAGCTATAGAAGAATGTGATGAGAATTCGCGCAATGTATCTATCCCAGAATCGGAGGGGGAATGCACAGTTGCTAGGCCTCCACTACACACTGTTGATGTAACAAAACCCCTGAAACTACGGGAAGTCAACATTGGCACGGCAGAACAGCCTAAGTTGGCTACGATTGGTGACTACTGGGATGATGAAACTGTCAGCAAGGTGGCTGAATTGCTCACAGAATACCAAGACTTATTCCCAACCAAATTTTCAGAGCTCAAAGGGATCATAGGGGACCTAGGGGTGATGCACATCATGTTAAAACTAGATGTGCAACTGATAAAGCAACAACCTTACCAATTGAATCCTAAGTATAAAAAAAAGGTTAAGGAGGAACTAGATAAAATGCTCACCACAGGTATTATCGAGCCAGTGGAGCAATCAAATTTGGTAAGTTTGATGATAGTTTAGGAAAAGAAAACAAAAGGAGAAATCTGGATCTGTGTGAAATTATGCAAGTTAAATGACGCATGCGTACATGACCCCTTTTCGACACCATTTTCCGATGAAATACTGGATAATGTAGGGGGCCAGGAAGCATATTTGTTCACCGATGGGTTCTCCGAATGTCATCAGATTCGAATTGCACCAGAAGATTGCAACAAGAATACATTTTCCACATAATGGGGATCTTTCCAGTATACAGTCATGCCATTTGGACTCAAGAATGCCCCTGCTATCTTCTCATGGGTCATTGTTGCAGTATTCAAGGAATTCATCCACAAATTTCTCGAATTATATTTTGATGACTGGAATGTCTTCGGCTTAGTAAAGACACACGTTTCAAACCTGCACATGATGTTGGATGCCTGTCGAAAACACCAATTTCCCTGAATATTAAAAAGTGTATCTTCTTCATACCTCCTTTCAGGATCTTGTGTGGACATATAGTTTTCCAACAAGGGCTAATGGTGTACCCTGCTAAGGTTGCAGTTATCATCAACCTAGTTGTACCTACAACTAAGAAACAACTGCGTTCAATCCTTGGACTTACAGGCTATTACAAAAAATTCATTTAGGGATACACACTGATCACAACACCCTTGGAGAAGTTGCTTAAGAAAGATGTGCCATTTTTTTGGGATGATGAATGCCAGAAGAGATTTGAGCTACTCAAAGAAAATATGGTCTCTACACCTATCCTTATCTTCCATAATTGGGTGAAGGAATTCCATGTTCATGTGGATGCTTTTGGGATTTCCCTAGGAGTGGTCCTTACGTAGCCTGGTACTGAGATATTGATGATGCAATCGCATTTTCTAGTTAGAAACTCTTGAGTGCAGAGCGCAATTATGCCACTACGGAGCGGGAAAGGTTGGCCATGGTCAATGCGCTACAAAAGTATCGACACTATCTGTTAGGAGGGCACTTTAAAATGTTGATAGATCACTCAGCTTTAAAGTACCTAGAGAATAAGCCTATGTTGCGGGGGGAAATCTGCAGATGGTTGCTGCTATTTCAAGAACACGATTTCGAAATCATAGTCAAACCAGGGAAGTTGAATGTTGGGCCGGATCACTTATCCTGAATTGAGACAGATGAAGAACCTATTAGAATGGAGGAAGGGTAGCCTGACACGTAGCTGTTCGCCATTAAAGTCATTGATGCACACTTCTATGATATCATCCAGTTCCTGACTACAGGCATGGCACCTGCAGAATATTCAGTACAACAAAAGAAGGAATTGGTTACCCGGGTGGCATATTTTACCATCATCGCAGGTCAATTATATAAAGTAGGCATTGATGAAGTGTTGTGAAGATATGTTTTGGAGCACGAACGACATGCTATCTTGGCAGAAACTCATGACGGAATCGCAGGAGGTCACTACGCAGGCAAGGAAACAACGCACAAGATCTTATGGGATGGACTATGGTGGCCTACCCTCCATAGTGACTCTCATGAATATTGTAAAGCCTGCGATACATGCCAACAGATAGGGAAGCCATCACGGAGAGACGAAATTATGCTACAACTGCAAGTGGCCTTACAAGCCTTTGAAAAATGGGTCATTGATTTTGTGGGACCCATCAACCCACTGGGGAAGAAGACAGGTGCGCGCTACATAATTACCGCCACTGATTATGTAACTAGGTGGGTATAAGCACAAGCGGTAAAGGATTGTACTGCAGATACCACTTCAAAATTCATATTTGAGTAGATTCTGACTAAATTTGGATGTCCAAATATCCTTATGAGTGATAGAGGTACGCACTTTGTTAACGAAACAATACAAGCATTGAATAAAGAGTTTCAGATTCATCATGCAAAAGCACCCTGTATCATTAATAGGCCAACGGAGCGGTCGAAGCTTTTAACAAGATTTTGGAGCAAGTACTGACTAAGGTCTGCAACGCTGATTGCAGTGATTGGGACATATGCATCCCATCAGTCCTCTGGGCCTATCAGATGACCTACAAAAAACTAACAGGGAAAACCCCATTCAGGCTGCTCTATGGCAAGGAGGCCATTATGCCAATGGAGTATGTTGTTCCCAGTATGCGTATCGCAGCATTTACAAACATGGCAGAACCTGACATCATGGAGGAGCGGTTAGCACAACTTATGGCTTTGGAGGAAGATCTATTTATTGCTAATTTCCATCAACAAGTTCAGAAGACCCGCGATAAGGCCTGGCATCATTGACATATTCGCGAGAAGACATTCGAAGAGGGTGACTTGGTCCTCCTATATGATAGTCAGTTTGTGAAAAATCCAAGGAAGTTCTGACAACACTGGCTTGATCAATATACAGTTAAGGAAATCACGAATGGCTGAGTTGTAAGGCTAGCCACCCTGTGCGGCAATATGCTCCCTGGATATATCAATGGTAGCTGGCTCAAACCATATCGGATCAAATGACTATATGGCTGGAGTAGTTGTATAAGGCAGAATCTGTCTACCACAACACATGAGTATGATCAGGGTATGCGTGGGAGGTGACCACAACTTAGGAGGCCTAGAGTGGCACGCAGGGGGAACATGTGTCTATTCAAAGTGAAACAGGTGTGCTGGGAGCCCCAGGGTGCGCTGGGCACATAGGTGGTACGAGAACTAGCCATTGGAATGGTAAAATTGGGTAGACAACTAAAGTTACCATTGACAAGAGCAGGCGACCGACATTTAATGAAGTGATCTATTGAAATTTTGTACCGTTTATCTAATGGAAAGTATCCATTACAATTCACTCGACCGCTAGTAACTCTCTGGGGCTATAAAAGTTGAAGGATCGGGCGGATGAGGGTTCTGTATATTCTATCTTATCTGTGATCCATAGGATTATGCTTTAGGATCATTTGGACCTACTGTATGTCTGTTATGTCTGAACCATCTACCCCCTCTGAAAGCAGCCACCCAGGGTTAGGATTCATTCTCCACCCGAGAATGACAACCACCAACCTGGTGATAGCCTCAACAGAGCCAGCAGTTAAGGAGGTAGCACAGAGTGCATCAGGAGTCAGAGAAGTTCTTTCCACTCCACCTTCAGAAAAAAATAAAGGAAAATAGAAAGTGAAAGGATCACTGAAGCCTGCAAAAGGGGCTGGGGTAAAATCCCATACTTCACTCTACAATATGAAATCACTACAGAAGATTGACCCCACCGACTTACCTAAACTAGTAGGTTGCCCCTTATCTGATTAGGAAAAGGCCCAGGTTTCCCAACCAGTAAAATGGTTGCCCCCATTTGTTCGACCTCGTAGAACCTTGACCCGCACGCTGAAGAACCTCGATGGCCTGGTCACCTACCTACAGATGCCGCTGACCCTGTTCAAGGTCCCCATCATTGGTGAACCCTTCAGCAAGCTTCAGGAGGTAAAGTTTGATGATCACGACTTAGCTAACTATGAGGCCTTTCCCCTGCTGGCCCCTGAGTTTTACCTGGAATGGATACTGCAAGATGATGGGGTATAGGTCATCCCTATCCATTAGGTGCGTGGGTTGGCTGGTGCTGGGTTGTTGAACCTACTCAGGATGCCAGATTTTGGCCACTACAACATTACAGATCGTGTGGTCCGTCAACTACTTGCTTTAGTCCACGACAGTAGCTTGTGGATTTGGGACCACATCCCTATTTATGTTGCGCTAATTCACCGAATTATTGGCCTCCCTATGGAAGGACCTAATCCAATGCTAAGGGTGGGTGAGAAGTATGAGTAGAAGATTTCCGATAGCATGCATGAGAATTACCATGTACTATGGAATACTCGAGGATTCATGATCAATACCATTAGCGACCCAGGTACATAGATGGGTACATTGTTGCTCACATGCAAGCTAATGTGCAAATTCCAGGCTGCCATCATACCCGCATATGTTATTCAGTTGGCGGGACGATGCGAAAAAGGAGTATGCTTTAATTGGGCCCAACACTTATGTAACGAAATTTTGGCAAATATCTGCGAGGCCTAGGATTAAGGGCGCCCATTTTGTTTCTCCTGGATGCTGCTATTTATTACGTTGGTCACATGGGAAGCACCAAAGGAAGGATTCCTCCTTGAGATCACCCCGGATATGTGTGGAGGAGCACGCTACGCCAGCTTGTGGGACTCCAAGGACGCGCAGCGTATCGAGGAAAATCATGTATTTTGGGTTTGTTTCAGCACCACTTGGGAGCTGCCATCAACTCCCGCCCATGCTTGTCTCCAGAAGTATATGACAAATACCAATCCATCGCGGAATTTTAGGTCACCCTGCACCACATCCAAATCAGAGCGCACAACGATAAAGTCTGGGTCTTGCTCCCATATATGGCTGTGGACGAGGATATTGATCACATAATCGCTACCTGGTCCCCGCAGTCACAGGTTGGTTTCAAAACTGGTACTAGGCACTTCAGGAGTGAAGGTTCCCCTGACTACCACAGCTAAAGGAACTTTTGAACGAACGGGGAAAGAAGGGAACGTAGGGTCCCCAAAGGATGTGTAGCCAGAGAGAAATATGAAGAAGGGTGTAGCAGTACCCTCATAGAAGGGCTCGTAGCCACACATTAGTAAAGTGGACCAGGAGCCAGGGGATGCTGACTCCCCCCGAGGAACAAAAAGAATAGGTGCAGCTACTCGGGGGCAATGCAAGAAGCAGCACTTACAGAGAACAGGATGCGATGAAATAGTTACACTCACGGACGGTGACCTGGAACAAATTGCCGAGGCAATCACCTTGGCCATAAAGGACAAGTGGATGAATTTGGAAAATCAGTAGCAAGATGCGGTCGTCGCATTTTAGGCCAAGTTTCGAGACTTGCGAATGAAGATGGACATAGTACAAACCAGTTTGGTCCAGGTCTACTCAACCCCCGCTGCATGCAACACGACCCTTGTTGCGGAAGAAAGCTACCTCTGCGCACTGCCCGGTGCAGCCCTTACAGTCAGTCCACCTGACATAAAAACATGAATACAGGCTTACGTAGAGGTCTAGCTAGATTTGGTAAGATTACCCCATGATTCATTGCAGGATTTACATAGCTCACTATTTCAAGAAACACACCACAGGCACCATCAGGCCCACTAGTGGCTCCACGCTGCGTAACAGAACATTAGCGAACAGACAGCTGAGGTAACCAGGGTACAGGCTGCGCACATGAAGCTGGAGCATTTAATTGGCCGAATCTACACCATTGTTATGGACGGAATACCCACCACAACTACTCCCCAGGCCAAGATCGCAGGGGTGGTCGCAGCCTTGAGAGCTTCCCAGACAGAGGTCCAGGTCGTCAAAGCTCAAATGGTAGAGAAAGTCACATAATTACAGGCCAAGTTGCAACTAGAAACGCCTCCGGAGGTCAGGGCTCAGTGGGCTACGCTGGTTACATCCGCCACGAAAGTAATCACTGGCCAAATTGCTTAGGGTGCCCTATTATTGGACACAGCGATGTAGCTATGGACCAAGGCACAACGTTATCCTCTCTTGCGAGAACTTAATCAAACGCTGCGCCAGAAGGAAGAGGAGTTCGATCAAATGGAGCCTACCTTGACTACACTAGTCCTGGCCTAGTTCTTGACTCAACTGAGCTCTAGAAAGGCCCTCAGAGACAACATAGAGTCCCTTCAATAGTGGAAGTAGGCGTTGAGTGATCACCTCAAACCATGGGCGGACGAAGCCCTCAAGTTATCCCACGATGTGGATGTTGCAGTGAAATAGTTGAACCATACATTGGAGAGTGTCGTGGCCGCTACAAAAGGACCAACCTCACATAAGTTGGTAGAGATAGCATAGACTGCCACTGTGCAAAGTGAAGGGGTGCTTCCTCCACTGATCAAGGTCGTCACACAACTTTAGGCGAAGATGGACGACCCACGACCACCATGCCTCAGGACAAGTCACAAGATAGTGTTGAGGGACTGTTGGAATAGGGTCCCTTAACAGCTGCGAATCTTGTATAATTTTTTATTGTTTAGTCTAACGCAAGGGTTTTGGGGTGCGTCAAAGCCCCTAACGCATTGTAAATGGGTCAAGGGTAGACCAAGAGTCCACAAACCACGGTTTGTGAACCATTGATTGTGTTCTAATGACCCAATATTTTGTTATAAATAGGAGGGTTTTTCCTATCATTCTTCACCTTTTGTTGCCTATTAGATCACTCTGGATCTATACACTTGGTCACCATTTTCTGCCATTTGTTGTGTGAGTTCCCTTTGATTTCCATTCTTTGTGTGGGTTTTCTACACCAACAAGAGAGAGAGATTTTAGATCTGAAGTGCTGAGGACTTTCAAGAACCCATCCTTTCATTGGGAGAATTGGATACGCCTTTTTTTTTTCCTCCCAGGTGCCCAATTAATATAAAAATTCTTTCAAAAATTGTTCTTGTCTTGTCTATTGGTATATGGAGCAAACCCTTGTTTTTTCTGCTTAATGTCTTTCCATGCATAGATCTGGTTTTTGCAGCTCTTTTATGTTCAACTAACCGCAAATCTGAAGATATTGGCAGCCAATTTTGTTGTTAGGGCTATTAGTTATGCGTAGCTAAAGTGGTCCTTTTTCGTACACTTCGACAAAGGATTCATACTAACACTTTTTCCTATTGTGTGTGGACCCTGCTGGGTGTGTGCGAAGGTAGTAATTGGGAATGTAAGAGGATTTTGGGTAATGATATATATATGTGCAGAAGTATTGTGGATATCTGATGTTATTTGAATCTGTTCTATTAGGGTTGATGCAAACTTGAGTTATATGTTTATGCATATTTTAGTAGCTGCGACCTATCTATGTTTATGGTCCATGTATCTGTGATCTATTAATTCAGTGTGATTCTGTTGTTCTATGATTATAGCTGATAGTGTGCACATGGTTGTGAACCTGTGAATTAGATCTGATAAGATTTATTCTGGTTATTGATTGAGACTCCTGTGAATGGCCTCGTGTTGTATAGATTTGATAGTTGTGGACTGGCTTTACTTACCTTCTCTCTCCCAGGGTGCAGAAACCTGGTTCCAGCACCCTCCCATACTACTACGGGTGAGACTTTGGCCTGCGCAAGCAGGTCATTGCCGAAATGGCTAGTAGTATAGGGGTTTGTTGGCAAACCTTAACCTCTGAACCTGGGTTAGGACCCCTTGAGCCAACACAACCCCTGGCTCCACCATGTGTCAGTCTCTAGTTGGGATGTCCCTCCTCATAAAAAATATTCAACTTCAACCTTAGGAGCCAACATATAAAAATAAATTCACCTTCAAATTTCACTAGAAAATCCTATTGTGACACTTGTCAGAATGCCATTGGCTTGGAGGGCCTTTGACCATGGTTGACCTCTGTTGACTCCTTTGACCCTTTTTTTTTGAAATTTTTCATGTTTTGAATGACGATCAGCGGGCTCTAACTTCCTCATATAGACTCTGGTTTGAGTGAAACGAATTGCACTGGATTTTTGGAAATGGCACAGATCCAGTCATTCTGGTTTGGTGCAATTTTAAGAACTTTGAATTTTTGTGAAATTTTTGCCCCTAATCCAGATTCTGATCACTCCTTCCCACTAAAATTCTTTTGGAAGCACAAAATCTAGTTATCTCATGAGAGCTAAATACTATTATGTTTCCCAAGTTCTATCATCTTTATTCTACTTGGAAAAATTTCCATTACAACCACTTGTGTTCATTGACATGCCTTTCTGTTGAAATGGCTTGGCACTTCAACCAATCTTCTCCTTTAGCTCTTGACCCAATCCAACACATGTTGGCTGTTTTCTGACTGAAAAACACTTTTCTGTACCAAATCAATCCCTTGATTCTTGGAAAACTAATTGATGGCCTTCCCACTAAGAATCGTGTTCCTCTTTTTCACAAGCATGCATTTGATGCAAGCTTATCCTTGGAAACCCCTTTTCCAAGTTAAGCCCATTTGAGTGAACTACACCAATGAGTTCCAACATTAGTAATAATAAGAAAATAAATGACCATTATTTTACCTCCAATGTCCCAAATTCCACATCTGGAAGAATGCATTCGGCATCTCCTTCTCTTCTTGGTGTCAACACATAAATGGTCTATAATGGCTGTAAAAAATTTGGCTGCAAATTATTTGACATCTTGTCCCTCTTTCCATAATCCTCTAGTTTGACATGCTACTCATGCCATGAATTTTATAATGAAGGCTAAACATGAGCCTCTTGTTTAAGGGTGGACCCTCAAAAATCCCGTGACATCTTATCACAAACACAACCATCAATATAAAAAACACATCATGCAAGAAACATAACTTGAAAACATATCCTTTTTCTCCTTCAAAGCAACAAATTTCACATCATGTGAACATCACCATGTACTCTTACATCTTGGTGTCAAACTCATCGACCAAACACAAGTCCAAACTGATGCATCTTCAATCAAACGACCAACATAGGTCGACACTCATGCATGTGAAAATGATCAACACTCTCAAGTTGACATACATACATGATAAACAAAGTAATCAATCCCACACAAGGCGATCACTCATGCATGTTCATACACACAAACACTCATGCATGTATAAATACTTCATCTCTCTCACAAGTACAATTATTGGTACAAGAACCCCATTCATATGTACATGTACTTAAAGAGCTAAAAAGAAAAAAATTTGATGCAATAATAGTGAGTCAACATACTCCACTTTCAAACACATTCCTTGCCTAAACATGCAACATGTATTCAATTGAATTTAAATAAATGCATCAATCATCAAAAGACATGCAAGGCCTTAATTGGATAAGAAATCTAACCATCTCTTACCAAACCATTTCAATTGCACTTCTTTCAGCTTCATGTCATCATGTGAATCATCTTGACCCACATTGATTATCGAATCGTCTTTTTCATTCTTTCCAAACTCTCTCTCCGCCTTCTTCAAATTTCATGGATGACTTGTTGGATACAAAGTCCAACTCTTTTCTACAAGATGACCTTGCTTATGGCAATGAGTGAAAAACAATTGCATCTTCTTTTCAACATGGTTTTCCTTGTCCAATGGACCTTTGGATTGCTTCCCCCTTTCTTTTGAAAGTTTCCTGTGCATGGTTATCTTTTTCCAACATCTTTGTAATATCCCAAAAGGGAGAATGTAGTAATATAAAAACACAATAATTGAAAATGCAACAAAGTAAACAAATAATTTAAATACACCATCAAAATATATAGAATATCTAAGCCATTTTATTATATAGGAGGTGGATAAACAATACATTAGTGCTCAAAATATGAGACACTCAAGCCAAAGAGATGGCCTAGAATGACCGTGAAATGATCCCACAAGAGGGAATGCGTAACTACTGGACTGCTGGAGGGAATACTGCGTTGTCCCTACTGCAAATGTCAGGACTGCAGCTGTCAGAAAAATATAAAAGTGTAGATATGGTAGTTCTGGAGCTCCGATGATGCTAAAAATTTGGATATGAGCTCTATGATGGATACCCAAGATAACCCAGAAAGGATTTCCATATCTGAAAATCCTGGAAAATCGCCCTCTTAGGCCCTACAACCACGACTGCAGGGTATGTAGAG
Organism: Pinus albicaulis; assembly: GCA_034641835.2. Lineage (NCBI taxonomy): Eukaryota > Viridiplantae > Streptophyta > Pinopsida > Pinales > Pinaceae > Pinus > Pinus albicaulis. The sequence continues at coordinate 16,344,915 of MU968382.1, read as the reverse complement.
ATGAAGCATAATATGATCATAGATGACCGCAATATGATGTGAAATCAGATCTATGCTTGAAGGGCTGATCCCTTCACTAGATCCTCAAGCTAGAAGCTCAAGATCTAGCTCCTGCAATCTCCTCCACTGAATGTAGCTGTTGAATACACAACAACTAATTGAAACTGCACTTTCAAGAATGGAGGTCCTATATACTGTTTCTAGATAATAAAAATTAGGTCAAGAATGATGGAAAAAATATTCTCAAGAAGAAGGAATGATCCCTCATAGGATTTCTAGCTGAAATACTCGAAACGTCCCTCCTCCAATAGATCTACAGGACTAGACTGCGCAATCCTTAAGGGGACTATTGTTGCATGGAGGTATGAAATGTTGGTCTAAAGTGCTAGAAACAACCACCACCTCTCAAACCCTCAAGAAAGAATGTGTTATTCATGAGACTGAATGTGCATATGAGAGTGGTTGAATGTGGCACCAATGCCAGATGATGTATGGTAGCTCAAAGAAACCTTCCTAGAGTACATAGTCGAAGTCCCCATGGGTAAGGGTGGGATTTCCGCTCGGAAATGCCTCTGTGCTAAACAACACTGCAGACTTAGCTAAACAACATAAGCGTGCATAGAAATGTCACATGATAAAAAATAATAATCCAAAGCTTGCCTTCTATTGCTAAATTCATCTCCCTTGAATGATTTGTGAGCCTTCCATAGCCCTAGCCCACCTCATAATTTCATTGCATATGTGGCCACTACGTTGTCTCTCCATACTCTCCACCATATTTGCATTTAATTCCTGCTCTATCCATCATGTGTGCATTAGATTCACAACTTCCTCTACTGTCCCACCATTATTTCTCTATGATCTTACTTTGAATGAAACACTATCTTAGTGTAGAAATTATATGCACTAAGCATGCATATGTCCTTGATCCACTTGATCTCACACTATTTAACTTTATGCAAGATACTGAATCATTCCACATGTTAATATTTTGCAGAAAATTAATTGCACACACATGTAAAGCATAAATAAAAATAATCGCACATAACACAGTAGCTTTTAATCAGGAAATCCTGAAGCTAAAAACCCCAAATATATATTATTATCGTGGAATCATATGACAATCCTCATAAAAGGCTTATCAAGCTCTCAATACAGTACAATTTTCATACACTAATCAGGAAAAATCTTGCAAATCCATGCGCTGATATCTGCCACCTGCTAGCCTGCCTCCACTGCGCAATCCCTACTGAAGTATAGCTCCGAATGAATTCGAATTACCCTTTCCTTGACTGTGCAATCCTCATTGGAAACTCCAATGTGTGTGTGATGAAATCAATGCATCACTATAGTCACAACAAATAGTCTATCTTGCCCTTTCACCTATCTCTCCACTGGGTCTCTACTGAAACTGCCATGCATTGTAGTTAACTGTTGTATTTTTCATTTGATTAATGAGTTATTATTTGTGAATTAATTAACTAATTAATTCACTCCACTCTCACTAGTGTATCAATCAGTTATATTAGATACAACTAGCTCAACTGAGTCTAACTGAGTTAAATTGAATACTACTCCATAAACTACTCTTCCAACTGTGTCATAACTCTGCCACTTGAGTTCTAACTGAGTCCTCCATGCATTAGCTCCAGTAAACCCTTGGGAATTGTGTAATTCCCTTAGTGAACAAATGTGCCACATATTTGCACTGAAACAAAGTGCTCCAAGAGAATAAGTTGTTATTTAGTGCCTGATTATTATTAAGAGCTAATAATAATCGACATGCATCTATTTTTAGATCAACGATCTATAAATAGACTTCGCCCAATATTATAAAAATAGAATTTCATCTATTTTTCCAACTTGATCAACCATCCACAAATAGCATCCTGCAACTTCTGAAATATGATCACCATGTCTAAAATTAGACATAGTCTAAAAATAGACTTGCACCAAAAATAGCCTGCGGACCCACTTAGTGAAGGCGACTCTTTTCACTAAGCTCATCATCTTGTTGAATCTCAACACTCCCTCTCAACAAGATAGGGATTATCCTTCACCCCAACATTGCCTCTATGGTATTCAAATTTTCTCCTGGTGAGCGCCTTCATCAGAATATCTGCATCCTGATCCTCTGTAGGAATGTACTGAAGCAACATGATCTTCCACTGCACACAATCTCTGATATGATGATACCGGATATCAATATGTTTAGATCTATCATGAAACACAGGATTAACTGAGAGTTTAATGCAACTCTAATTATCATAATGTATCACTGTGGGATCTAAATGTGAACTGAACAAACCAACCAAGATCTTCCTCATCCAGATAGCCTCACATGCAGCTTGACCACCTGCCATGTATTCCACTTCCACTGAACTGAGTGCCATGGATCTTTGTTTCCTGCTGTACCAAGAAAATACCATAGATCTGATACTAAAAACCCCTCCTGATGTGCTCTTTCTGTCTATTGGGCTTCCTACCCAATCTGCATCCGTGAAGCCATACATCTTCACCTCAACCATCTATATGTACCATAAACCATACTCAGATGTGCCCCTGAGATATCTCAGGACATGCTTTCCTGCCTTCCAAAAGAGCTTGGTAGGCTTAGCCATCTCTTTTGAAAGTTGGCATAGCATATGTCCGGTCTTGTATTGAATAAATACATGAGTGAACCCACCAATTGTTGATAAACAGTCGCATCCACTACCTCTGCCGATGTAGCATCCTCTGTCTTCCAATTTCTTGGAAGAGGAGTGTCGATAGGCTTGCAGCCTTGCATGTGAAACTTCTCTAGTATCTCCCGGGCATGCTTTCCTTGAGACACAAACAGTTCACCTTCCTGCTGCCATATTTCCAATCCAAGGAAATAATGAAGGAGGCTCAAATCCTTCATCTCAAACTCCTTTGCAAGATCTGCCTTGCATGAGTGTATAAAATGCTCATCACCTGATAGTATTAAATCATCAACATAAATTACAATGATTAAAAGCTTACCCTCAACCACAATCTGGTAAAGGTTTGCATCTGCCTCACTCTTGGTGAAGCCATGTCCAGTTAAATAACTATCGATCCGAGTGTACCAAGCATGGGGTGCTTGTTTCAGCCCATACAGAGCTCTTTTGAGCCTGCACACATGCGACTCGCTGCTGAAGATATCAAATACTTTAGGGTGCTCAATGTACACTTCTTACTCAATGATCCCATTAAGGAATGTAGTCTTCACATCCATCTGATGAATGTGCCAACCCATCTGCGCTGAGAGAGCAAGGATGGTCCGTATGGAAGAATAATGAGTGAGAGGTGCAAAGGTTTCTTCATATTCAATCCCCTCAATCTGTGAGAAGCCTTGGGCAACAAATATTTCCTTATACTTCTTGATACTCCCATCAGCAGCTTGCTTTATCTTGTAGATCCATCTTGATCCTACAACTGATTTTCCCACCGGCCTTCGAACAATCTCCCAAGCACTGTTTCTGACAATGGAGTCATACTCCTCCACCATGGCATCTACCCATGTGGGCTCTTGTACTGCTTCTTCAAAAGAAGATGGCTCTATCACGATACACTTGCTCATAAGAGCCATGTATCTAGTAAATAGGTCAAGTGACTATCTCTATCTGCGCTGTGATGTAGGGACTCCTACATTCTGTGCCGCATCAAGCTTCAGTCTCTCAGCCTCTATGGTACGCTTTCTGCCTTGTCTGATGTTTGGTTCTGTATGAATGGACTCCTCCACTCCATGAATCTCCTCCTGTGGATGATCCACAGCCAGAGGCTCATCTTTGGGAATAAGAAGTTCCTCCTCCACATGCAAGTGTAGCTCCCTCTCAAGAAACAAATTCATGGCTTTCACCTCATTGAATTTTATATTTCGTCGCACAATAGTCATCCGACTGTCTAGAAAATACACACGATAATTATGGGGTGTTTCTGTGTACCCCACAAATATCTCAACTTCTGCAGTCAGCTCCAGCGTCTTCCTGGCATCCTTTGTCACATGAATGTAAACAGGTGGTCCAAAAATATTTAAATGAGAAATATCAGGCTTCTTACCAGTAAAAGCTTCTTCGGGTGTACTCATGCCAAGTACTCTATGAGGACAATGGTTTTGCACATAAACCACAGTGTTGCATGCTTCCGCCCACAAGTGCATCGGTAGGCCGTGTTCATGTAGCATCGCTTGTGCAGCACCCACGATCATTTTGTTATTCCTCTCCATGACCCCATTCCTCTATGGGTTATGAGGTGTTATGCGTTCTCTTCAAATTCCTTCTTTTCTACAAAAGTCTTTGAATTCGCCCGAGATGTATTCACCACCATTACCACTCCGTAGAGCTTTCACTTGCTTCCCCAACTCCTTCTCCACCAATGCCTTGAACTCACAGAACTTTGAGAACGTTTCACTCTTCTTCTGCATGAAGAAGATCTAGCATATACGATAATATTAATCAACAAATATAACATAATACCTGTGTTTTGTTTTTGAAGCAACCGAGAAAGGTCCACACACATCTGTGTGAATTCTCTCCAGGATCACCGAAGCACGGTTCTCCTTCTCATGAAAGGTGGTCTTCACAAACTTATCCATAGTACATCCCTTGCACTGATCTAACTGCGCAAGAGTACCCTTGGGAATTCCAGTATAAATTTGCTGCAAAATATTCAAAGCTCCATGGTGAAGAGGCCCAATCTCATATGCCATAATTTGCCCTCATCCCGGCTCACCACTTCTTTTTCTTTGCCCACCATTGCAGCGCAGCCATCTACCTCCAGCTTGTAGAGATTCTTAATTCGAACCCCTATCTTCTTGGTTTGACCCTCTGTTTTATGTTGAAGGAAGGCTTTTCCCTCACTGAAAATAACATCATCACCCTTGTCTTCTAGCATTGTGACCGAACCAATTTCTTCTTCAGACCCGGAACATGCATAAAATTCTTCAACAAGAATGGATTACCAGACTCCCTCTCAAAGGTAATGGTCCCAATGCCAGTCGCATTGTACCGACCATCATCTCCCATCTCTATATGCATATGGAGGTCCTTCTCCTCCAAGTCACTAAACAACTCCTTGTCTCCTGTCATATGGAAAGACGCACCACTATCAAGATACCACACTGATCCCATACAAATTGAAACCAAGCATGCGATAAAAGAGAAATCAAGTTCAAATTGCGAGGCTAAGGCCTCTCCAACTGTAGATTTGGAAACCTTCTTGTTCTTCTTCTTTTTTGGATAGTTAGTGGCGAAATGTCCATGTTCGTGACAGTGAAAACATTTCACTTTGGACAAATCCTGCTTCTTGCCTTTAGCATCAGATTTTGAAGGATGTTTCTTCCCCTTCCATTTCCTTGCTTTGGAAGCCAAAGCGCAATTCTCTTCATCTTCATTCTTTGATGAAGATCCATCCCTAGTACCCCGCCTTATCTCCTCCTGCACAAGATCCGACCAAAGTTTCTCCCATCCAGGAAGTTTCTCCTGTCCATTGACATAGTATTCATAGCTATGTCAAATCTTCGGAAGCCCAAGGAGAGCCAAGATCACTAAGTCTTCATCATCAACAGTAACCCCCACACTTCCTAGTTCATCCTTGCAGTGGACAAACTTCGTGAGGTATTTTGGAATACTGTCGCCTTTCTCCATTTTTTTTTCTTTGAGCTTGTCTTTAAGCGCCAACTTCCTCTGGTCACTTATGCTTTGGAACAAGTCAGTCAAAGCCTTTCACATTAAGAATGGAGTGGATTTCCCATGAAGGCTAGACACAATATGGTCCTTCACACCTTCCAACAAAATCCTTCTCGTCTTTGCTGTCTTCTTTTGCCATGCGTCAAGTAATGCAACATCGCTAGATCCCGGCTTAGGAACATCGCTATCGATGAACTCCTTCAGTCCATTATCCTCCAGCACTACCTCCATCCTATCCTTCCAGGCTATGTAATTCGAGCTCCCATCAAAGGAATACTCCAATCGCAACCCATTGAAATCCATTTCAATGTATACTCGACTTCTGCACCAGGAATCTTCTGTAGCAAATTCTAATCGTCCACCAACACAAAATCACTTTACAATTGCAATATTCAATAAAAAATGTGCTAATACCATGTAGAAATCATATGCACTAAGCATGCTTATTTCCTAGATCCACCTGATCTCACACTATTTAACTTTATGCAAGATACTGAATCATTCCACTTGTTAATCTTTTGCGAAAAATTAATTGCACACACATGTAAAGCATAAATAAAAATAATCGCACATAACACAGTTGTTTTTAACTGGGAAATATTGAAGCTGAAAACCCCAAATATATATTATGTATCATGGAATCATATGACAATCCTCATACAAAGCTTATCAAGCTCTCAGTATAGTACAATCGTCACACACTAATCAGGAACAATCTTGCAAATCCATGCATCGATCTCTGCCTCCTGCTAGCTTGCCTCCACTATGCAATCCCTGCTGAAGAATAGCTCTAAATTAATTCGAATTACCCTTTCCTTGACTACGAAATCCTCATTGGAAACTCCAATGTGTGTGTGATGCAATCAATGCATCACTATAGTCACAACAGATAGTCTATCTTTCCCTTTCACCTATCTCTCCACTGGGTCTCCACTGAAACTGTTGTTACACCATTTTTTGGTCATCTAACCTATTATCATTAGATGGACCCAAGTGCACCATGTAAGACCAATTTTACTCCAAGTAAAATTGCTTTCACTATGAAAATAACTTAATAAATCACCTTTATTAAGTTTTTTATGGTCTAAAAAGGAAACCCCATAAGGAAATATTAAATAAATATACATTTGTTTGATTTTCCGCATGAAATAATTAGTTAAAAAGAAGTTTAATTAATATTTCTGGTTATATTTAACCCAAAACAAGGAAATTAATTAGATAAATCATTATTTATCTTATTATTTTCTAAAGAATAATTGTTTAAATCTTATTTTAATAATATTCTTTGTTAAATATGACTAATTCACCCTTAAATAATTAAATAAAGCATTATTTATTTGATTATTACTCAACCATATCCTTAAAATGATAAATAAATCATTTATTTATTTATTATTTACAAATAAGGGGATTTGGGTCAAGTCAAATTCCTTTTCCCTCCTACAAATATAATAAAATATTCTATAAAAGTTGGATCTAGATTTAGTTAATAATATTTTAATTATGCACCAATATCTAGACTAACTTAATATTTTGTTATAAATAGAGGGGTTTTCCCATTAATTTTTCACCTTTTGTTGCCTAAAGATCACTCCGGATCTCAACACTTAGTCTGGCTATTGATCCATTATCATAGCCATACTTTCCATTTTTGTCTGGGTTTTCTACACCATCAAGAGAGAGAAGTTCTAAATCTAAAGTGCTAAGGACTCACAAGAACCCATCCCATTGAGGAGAACAGGGAACACCCTCTTGTCTATTCCTCCCAGGTGCCATTAATAAAATTATTCATTGGATATATTCTTTTCTTGTCTATTGGATCTATGGAGTAAATCTTATTTTTCTACTGTTTAATGTCTTCTAATGCATAGATCTAGATTTTTGCAGCATTTGTCTTGATCATCTAATTGCAGATTTGAAGATATTAGCAGTCATTTCTACTGTTAGGGCTATAAGTTATGCGTAGCTAAAGTGGTCCTTTTTCGTACAGTTCGAATAAAGATTCATACTAACAACTAGCGACTCCACACGGTTTTACCATTACGACCTTTGTCATTTTTATGATCCTTGCATATCCAGTTGTTTCAAACCATAGGATTTCTCTTCAGCCCCTTGTTTTTCTTATTCTTAATTTTTTTAATCCATAAAACCCTAAAACGATAAAAAATCTAACTTCCGCGTGTTTTCAGACCCATTTCGTAGGTGAAAGACATCAGCCACAGCTGAGACGACAATTTTTTTTGAAATATGCCACCGAGAGTGCCGGAAGTGAAGGTCGCACTTTTTTAGTCAGAACCTGTGACCTGGACCTCCAGGATGGACTTTACAGACCAAAAAGTGCGACCTTGACTTTTGCAGGGAATTTTCTGAAAGTTTTTTGGGTTCTGCTCAGCCTCTATTCAGGGTTGTCTGACCTCTATCTCCACTCATTTTGGACCTGTATTTGTTCTGTTTCACTCAACTAAGTGGGAACATAGCCCCCTAGGGCTTCAGTACCCTCCAATTTTTGTGAAAGAGTGTTCGCTGTTGCAGGTTGTCTGAAATTTCAGAGTCTTCAACCATTTTTTCAGATCTGATACCTCATCTTTAGATCCACTTCAGATTGGCTTGGTATCCATCCAAATATCCTCTTTCAGCTTTTTTTGGGTTTTCCTTAGGGGGCACTCCACTTCCTTCCTAGAGATAGCCTTTCGCCACCACTTTTTACATTAATTTTCCTCTGATTTGTTGTTTTTTTCTGCACCAGTTTCCAACAGATTTTGTCTTTTAGATCTCTGTCCCTCTTGACCCAAGATCTATTAGCCTATTTTAGTGTGTTTAAATTATTTTTTTACTCACCTATTGACTAGTTGTTGAGAGGGCCACCTTCTTGGGTTTAGATTATTTCATTATTAGATGTTTATTTTCTATTTTTCAGGCCTATATACTGTCATTTGCAGGGTTATTTACAGCTATAAAACAACACTTTTTCTTTTTCTCTACAAATGTCTCGGTTTAAAAATTAAAATTTACACACTTTTTACACACACACCCTAAGCAAAAAAGGGCTTGGTTAACATTGCCAAGAAAAAATTCTAAAACATTGAAATCATTTGATCTTGCACCTCTTTTCCCTTGTTTCGACATTGTAATCACTTGATTTTGCACCTCCCTACCCTTGTCGGTCTCTTTTTCCTTGGTGCCGTGTCTTTGTCATCATTGCTCAACCTCCCATGGGCTCTGATTTTCCTTAGGAGAAGGCCAGCACCCCCTGCACATCTTCCCCTCTTGGTATCACGTATTCAAGGTATAGCATGCCTCCTCTCTTTTCCCAAACCCTTGTATACCACACTGTTACCCAACCTTTACCGTCTGGTACCCTCGATGACCATATTCTCATGATGAAATCTGGTCAGCCTTCAACCATAGACATCAATCTTTAGACTCAGTCCCATCAGTACAGCAGGCCTCCCGCTGCGTCTATCCCTGAGCCACCTCCTTTAGTCTCTATAGAGCCTCTTTTGACACCTAATTTCCCCTTGAAGATCCCTCAGCCTAGGGCGGATTTTCATACCAAGATTCGTAAGGGTCCACTACGCCAAAATTCTACTTCTAGCAAATCCGCCCATTCGTATAGCATAGTCGATGATTTGGCACAATCCCTTGCTTCCATTTCAATGCTGGAACTCCTCCAGTCATGCTCTTCAAAATGAAAATCTCTTCTATCTGCTGTGGGCGTTGTAGACCCTTCCGACGATCAATTGATTATCTTTGATGTTGACTGGTTAGAAAATCCTTCTCTCCCTGCTTCTGTTGCTTTCCAAATCCCAGTCAAGATCTGAAACGCCAACATTTCTTGGTGTATTATTGATGAGGGGGAATCCACCTGTGTGATGTCCGCTTTGGTTTGGAAAAAACTCGGATCTCCTGAGTTGGCCCCTTCTATGATCACTCTCCGAGCATGGGATGGCCATGCCTCTAAGCCCATTGGCTTATTCTGCAATTTTCCTATCACTCTTGCGGGCAAGACTATTTGCATTGACGTAGAAGTCATAGACGCTCCCTTGGATTACTACATTATTTTGGGTCGTAGCTACACTTATGCGATGTCGGCTGTCCCTTCTGCAGTTCACTGCAAGATGTCCTTCTCCATAACGGAAAGACAGTCACCATTGACCAGTTGACATATTACAAGCCAAAGGCTCAGACCTCCTCTGAATTCATTATCTCTTCGGTGGCCAACAAGAAAACCGTTGACCCTTTGACTAGTGTCTCACTTGGTGTCTACAAGGAATCCTCCTTGCTTGGTACTTTCCCTGGTCTTCCTCCTCCTATCTCTGATCCCAACTCATCGAATGTTTGCATGATGCAATGGTCTCGGGCTTCTCTCAAGAGGCCCACCTCAGCTATTCAGCAGCACCCTTTCCCTCCACAGCTGTCTCCTAGCCCTTTGATGCAGCCTCCTAGACATCCTCCTCCTAACCCTTCAGTTGGTACTCATGAGCCTTTTTATCCTCCTAGGTAGGTTCCTTCAGGCCTTAACAATTTAGGAGCCGTCCCACCTAGCCATTACCCCTCCGTTCAGATACTATTCCTAGTCCCTCCACCAGGCATCTATACGACACCTGTCATGGCCACCCTCTCTCCGCCTAACTTGACCATTGGGCTCCCAATTTGGTACCTTGATCCTCCAACCGCCACCCTGCTAGGTCAACCTAAACCTTATCTTTCTTTGACCCGAGTTCAACTGGTTCCCCTAACTTCTTCTGTTGTCACAGTGCCTCAACCACCTCAACAGGAACTGTCTCCTGTTGCGACCGCTTCTTGTAAGAAGGGAAAAGCTCGAGAAAGGGCCTCAAAGGAAAAAGCAGCCCCAACTGAACCTACACCTCCTTCTCCTCCAAAGCCCTGTGCTTTGTGTGATGTCATCAGTCATGCCACCCATACTTGTCCCAAGTTGCCCCGCATCAAGCCCATGGTTAATGTCGTATTTCTAGAGTCGACGGTCCCTGAAACCTCTAATTCATCATCGACTGTAACCAAGAACAACAAGACTATTCACACCAAAAACCCTTGTTCTTTGTGTGGTCTCCATGGCCATTACTCTCATCACTGTCCCCCCCTGATGCATTACTGTGCCTCTTTAGAGGTAGTTCGGGAATACGAGATTGAACAGAACCAATCCGCTTCTCCCATACTTGCACAGTATGCTGCAGGCTAGAGTGAGGATTTACCCGCTCCTATTGACATTCCCCCCCCTGAGGTCAACATGACGGAGCATGCGGCCACCATCCTCTACCTTTCATCATCCTTGAGACCCTCGATAGAAGCTCCCTCTTAGTATTCTCCTGTTGTTTCATTTGACCCCCTTTCAGAAAACACCCCAGGATCAACGTTAGTAGATCCTTTATCTGCTTGTTCTTACATCATCTCGCACAACGATGTGCATGTGAGTCTTTATTCTCATGATGATGAGTCAGGTAGCCCCACCGCATCATGTGGTCTCCCTTCCTCCTGTCTTTCCACCTCCTTTTGTGACAATGACATCATGGAAGCTATGTCCACCCCTGACTTCATCTTTCCTACTCATAAACAAGATGCTATCATCCATACGATTGGTGACTTATGCATCCTGAGCTCAAGCTATGTCTCCTGTAGCTCCCACATTTCCCCTCATCGGGAGCATGAGGGAAGTAGACATCCTACCCAAATCACTCCCTTCTGCAGAGTGCATTCAATTTCTACTATGCGCTCAGGTTGCCAGCATTGTTCTTTACCCTCCCATTTATTGTCTTGTGACACCTTTCAGAGGGACCCCCCGTCGACACCTTATATCGGTTTTGCCGATGGTGCAAGTCGCTACTCCCAAAATTTAGCCTCGGCAGGTTGGGCTATTTTTACCCCTTTGTAGGCACTTGTTTTTTCAAGCGGTGTATGCATTGGTACTGCTACCAATAATCGAGCCAAATATGATGTTGTGCGAGGTTTATTAGCTGATGCCCTTTCACATCACATCCTCCACCTTCATGTTTGTTTAGATTCCCTGCTTCTTGTCATGTAATTGAATGGTGTATATCGTATGCATAATCCTATTCTTTTCAGAAGATATTTATGAGTGAAGATCTTGATGCGTGAATTTGAAATCATTACTTTCAGTCATGTACCTAATGTTAGGAATCTGTAATTTATTAGCAATATTGGCAGAGTCCAATTACAGAAACAACATCGTTTCAACCAACTTTGGGATTCTAGGATCTAGCCCTCCTGAATCTGGAGAGGGATCTCTCCAATAAGTACAAAGATGGATATGTTTTTGAAGTTTGGGTTAATTATATTAGGCTAGTTATGAAGGCCAATGGTTTTTTTTGTTTTTGGATAGTTGAACATGATTGCTGCTAGAGGTGAAATGTCCCAACTGCAAAAAGGCTCAAAGGTGAGAAGTTGCAAGCGAAAGAGGAAGCTTTGATCAAGGAGAAATATGATGACAGGTTTTCGGTCTATTGGGCTATGGAGTCATAAGAGGATTTAATTGAAACAATCAAGTTCAAGAGTGATATATGGGGCAAGTCATCTAAGCCTAAGGATCTCTTTAAGTTTTGATTTATGGAATGGAGTGATACAATAAGAAGGGGAAAATAAACAGATGTAGAACAAAGAGCAGCCCAGGATCTGGTAAGTACTTTGAAACTAGCCAGCCTTTGACCAGGAACTTAAGGAAAACATGAAAGCAAACTAGGATCTGGTAAGTACTTTGAAACTAGCCAGCCTTTGATATACTTCCAATAGAAAACATATAAAAGCTAAAGGGAAACTTGAAGACGAACTTTGGAGTAGAGACTAGCGGGCCGAGCTCACCACAAATCCTCTCCTAGCTCTTCTTTACTTGGCTACTCCCAAGACAATCACAGAGATAACACAGAATGGCCTAAGATCTGGTAAGTACTTTGAAACTATCCAGCTTTTAACACATTCTAAGGGAAACAATCAAACAGCTATGCAAACAAGACTGGGACCAGGGCTCACCATATCTTCCTCAGTTCATCTTCACACAACATATATTGAAAGTAAAATTCAAAAATAATGTTCAGCCAAGACAATAAGATGAGGAAACGCCAGCATTCCTATGCTTAAACTGAATTAAATAATTTTCAAATAACACAGTTGAAAGAAAAACATTTAAATAAATATTTTTCAGCCAGAGAAGGTTATTGGGATACAGTAGGTCCTACACTATTTAAACTGTTCTTTACAGAATAATATGAAACATAACGAAAACAGAAACAAAAATAACAAGTTACAATGAGAATAACATCACCGTCAATATAGACCAGGATCCCATAAATCAGCTTGTGTTGATGCTCCAAACCAATTACAATCTTCACACCCAATGTGTTAGTTCATCTTTCTCTCACAACCTAACTTATCTGTTACAAGCAGAGCTCCAAGAGCTAGTGGACACTATTTACAATCAGAAGTCTTCAGCTTAGTTACAGACAATGCTTCAGCAATTACATTAACAACCAACCCCTCACTCATCTTCTATTGAAGTACTTATAGAAGGATGAGGAGGTGAGATCTGATAAAGATCCCAAATACAATTAATACAAAATTAATGTTCCTCGGCCCTTGGGGGGCTCAATGAAGGAAATGTACAGGTGTTTCACTGCATTAACTGATTTACACCTATGATTTAAGCTCGGTGAGAGCTTGTTTTGACCTTTGAGGCTCTGTGCAATATTAGGGTTACTCTGCCGACATCCTTTCATTAAATTCCTGGCAAAATTTACCCTTTGGTGATGAGGTGAGGCAGATATTTGATTCTGAGCAATAACTTCGGCCCTTGATTGAATACTTTGAGGAACAGGTGGCCCTGTGGCGATTGAGGAATTAATTTTCCTCAAATGTGGCAGTGGAGACTTTCTATCTGACAAAAACACTTTATGTTTTCTTTAAACTGTGTTTTAGATTGGGGATTAGGCATTTGATAACTGTCTTAGCCATAATCCCCTCTGATCTTTCCATTAATCTTTTGTCCTGGTTCATCCTCTGGTCTTCGAAATTGATAATCTGCAACTGTGTCTGTTCCGTGATTTTCTCGCGGTCGTGCAGGGCTGTGCAGAGTTTGTAAGGCATCAATGCCTGAGAAAAATATCGACGAGACATGCATTTCAACCCTGCTGAGGATTTCTGTGGATGGATCGAAAATGGGAGGATCGTCACCTCCTTCCCTGAATCTTCTTTGGAAACCACGAACAAATGATTTAATCCCTGCAAAATACAACACGAAATGTTATAAAATCCATGCATTTATGGTTAGACTGCTGCAGTGGCATGTGGAGTGAGCGCGACCATTGGATGACATCATCCAACGGTCTAGATCTATCGGAAGATAACATAGATCGGGTAGACAGGACGATTAAATCCGAGCCGTCGATCTTCAGAGATCGACGGTCGAGATCAGATGAAGAGGCGGAGAAAGGAGGATGAATCTGAGCCGTCGATCGTGCGTGATCGACGGTTGGGAGTGGGCATCAGAAATTCAAACGGAGGAATTGTTGACTGGGCCATGGAATTAAGCGATGTAATATGGGCTGTCGATCTGGAGGTCAGATCGATGGCGGGGATGCGATTTCTGCTGCATGGAGACCTGAATTATTGCACGGGCCATTTGGTTAAACATCGAATACTTTGGGCGATCAACAACTGTCGGATGAGTGGGCCCAGATCGAGCGGCGGATATTTATTTCGCTGGGCGTCCATGGTCTGGACTATAACGCGTGGGGGACGAAAATTACGCGGTGGTTTTCAAATAGTGCATGGGACGCGTGTCAGGCGGTGCATGGGATCGCTAACCGTTGGGATAAAACTGCCTTTTCCCGAAGGCGGTACGAAATATACCGCGCGGGTTTGAGGAAATGGTGTAGGGATGGCGGGGACCACATGGATGGCGCGCTCTGCTCCGTCAATCTGCGGAGCAGATCAACGGTCACGATCGCTCCAAAATTTACATGGCGGAAAACTTTGGAAAATGAATTTAAACCCGAAAAACATGACTTACAAAGGTTTTCTAAGGTTTTGGGTGGAAAAAATTAAATCGAAAGGATAGCGCCCGATGGTACGGGCACGCTGGTCTTGGTGCTTGGGCGTATGGGTGAAAACGGGTTTAGAGGCTTAGCCCAAGGGGGCTTAAAGCCCAATACATAAAAACTATGTATTTTGATGATTTTTAATGATTTTTTGAAGGAAAAGAAGGTTCCGATAAGGCTAAGAAGGGGTCTTAGACCTTATGAAATGAATTTTGAAGAGGAAAAATAGAAGGATCATGAAATTGTGGGGTTTTCATGAAAAAATGGGGGAATAGAAAAAGAGGTTAGTTAGGAAGAATAGGAAGGGAGAAAAAGGGGGATGCAGCAGTATTTGATTTTGGATTTTCGTAGGATCTCAGAGGTTTTCAGGATGCAAACAACAATATGGGATTTGGACAGAGGCATGAGGCCTTCAAGAGTCTTCAAGAGCCAACATTTTTTTGATAGGGAAATTTTTTCCTTGAAAGCTCAAAACAAATTTAGCCACCTTTGGTATAACCAAATTTACAGGTGGCTAATAGTGGCTCCACTTGGGGATGGTGCCTTCTTGAAGGCATCAAGAATTCAAGCTTGATTTCTCTGGGAGGTTGACTTGTGCCTAAACCTTTGGATTGCTCTTATTTTGCTGGATGATCTTGCTTTTCTCTGAAAAATAGTATCAGTTATGAAAGAAAAATGGACTTCATCAATACAACTTTCTACCTACCCAATCCTACTGATCTAACATTTTTTCTTCATCAGAGTGCACTTGGATTGGCAAACTCTTTTCACAATATTTTATTCTTTTGAAAGAAAACAAAAATAATCTAATTCTACTCCTTATTTCTCCCCGAGCTCAGATTAAACAGTTGAGCTCAGATATTTCTTTGCCTAATCTACTGTCTGTTGGGATTAAACTGTCCAATGGACTTTCATTCTCTAGATTCTACAACAAAAATTTAAAAACAGTCAAGTCAAGATTAAGTTGTTTGACTTGTTGTGATATATGGCATAAAAACAAGCTACACAGAGATTATTATTTGCAGAAAAATAAAAATGGAAGGCTTAAGATCTAAAAGTCTCTCATCATGGCCTTCACTTTTCTTCACAGCTCTTTCTTTGGCTTTTATTTGAGCTGTCTCTTCCTTGTTCTCTGATTCAGATTTTGGGAAAATTAGAACTAGTTTTTATCTTTTTGACTCAGAAGATAAAACAGTGTTGAGTCATCTCTCTTTTGGAAACTTTGGTTCAGATTTTAAGTTTGTTTGAACCTTCAATTTCGATCCTAATCTATCTACTGATAAGCCAAGATTGAACAGTTTGGCAAATCGAATTCACTATCCTATCAGCAGAAAAATTTAAAGATAATTAGTCAAGTTTAGACGGTTTGACTAACTAGAAGTGTGTTTTTGAGGAGTGGCATTTGAGCTTGCACACTTTCAGATTTGTTTCTCCTTTTTGGCATGGGGCTTTGCCTTTCTTGTTTTCATTTCTGCCCTCTTTTCATTCTTTTCTTTTTTTTTTTGTATTTTTTGATTTTTCATAACTTTGAATGCAATGATGGATGGGATATTCATAATGGAAAAAGATAAAAAGGCTTAAAAACATAAAATGGATCAAGTGAAGTAATGCTTAAGCATCTTGCCATTGACAGGACCCCCAAACAATTCTGCTCCATCCAGCTCCTGTAAGAAAAACGCGTTATTACCAGCAACTGAATGAATAGAGTAAGGGCCAAGCCATAGATTTTCAAATTTTCCATGCTTTCCCTTTTCTTCCCTCCTTGAGTCCCACTTTAAAACTTTGTCCCCAATCTTGAAATTGCTGGCCTTTGTTCTTCGGTCAAAAAGCCTTTTGATGCTGTCATGTTTCTGCAATGCTTTATTATACACTTCCTCTCTGGTTTGCTGAAGGTGAATGGTCTAATTTATTCTTCTGATCATGTCATTTTCTTCAGTCTGCAATTCTTGGATCAACTTCATAACTGGTACACCAAGGCTATTAGGAAAAATTGCATCTGTACCATACACAAGCTGGAAAGGTGATATACCAATAGATTTCTTCAAAGTTAATCTGTCAGCCCAAAGTTCATGGACCAGCTATGTGTGCCAAGACTTTTTGTTGTCCTCCAACAGTTTCTTGATTATGTTCACTAAGCTTTTGTTTGAAGATTCTGCAAGTCCATCACCTTGAGGGTAGTAGGCTGTGGAATGCCCCAATGTTATTTGATATTTATGACAGAACTCAACCATCCTCTTTGATCCAAATGCTGTTGCGTTATCTGTGATGATCTTGGTAGGACAACCAAATCTGGAGAGAATGTTAGTCTCCATAAATTTTATGATAACTGAATCATTGGCTTGCCTACAAGGAATGGCTTCTATCCACTTGGTGAAATATTCTGTGGTAGTAAGGATCCATCTATGTTGGGCAGAAGATGGTGGATGGATCTCCCCTATGAAGTCAAGTCCCCACTGTTGAAAAGGAGCTTCAACGGTGATTGGGTGCAGAGGCAGGGGTAGCAGTTTTCTTTTGCCCTCAAATAGTTGGCATTTATGACAGGCAATGATCATCTTGTGTATATCGGGAAAAAGAGTAGGCCAATAGTAACCAGCCCTCAAAATTTTGTTGGCTATTGACTTCTAGTACAGATGACCCCCACACTCTCCTTCATGGAACTCCTGCTTAACCTTCTCTGTGTCAAACTCAGGCAAACATTTAAGCAATACGCCACTTGCATTCTTCCAGTAAAGACACCTATCTATAATGCAATAGTTTACTGCTTTCAGTTTCAAGAACCTTGCCTTTGTTTTTGTCAAACCAAGAGGTGTATTTAAATTGAGCAAAACATATACAATATCGGCATACCAAGGAGAATTCATAAAATGATCTTCAATAATGGGAGTTGGGAATTCTTCTTGATCATCTAAAGCATTAATCATATGAATATCAAGAACTTCACAATTTGATTCAGCCATTAATCTAGCTAGGACTTGACCTTTGATGAGCTTAGTGGGTTTTATCTCTAAATCATATTCGAGAATAACAGAAATCCACTTACCTCTCTTACCATCTGGGTCCTGTGTCAAAATGTCTTTAACAACTGAATTTGGGATGAAGGCAATTATGTGTGAGTGAAGGATGCCCTAAAGTCTTTTAAAGCCTTAACCAAAGCAAAAGCTTGTTTCTCCATGATGTTATACTTCAATGGGGCATCCCTCAATGCCTTACTAAAGAATGCAATAGGCTTCTCTTGTCCTTGTGGATTTTTCTGTAAAAGGACAACAGCTATGGTATGTTCTGATGCAAATGAGAAGATATAAAAATCCTTTGAAAAATCAGGACTTATCAGAACCAGTGTTTTGGTTAACGCTTGTTTCACCAGCTCAAAGGATGTCTTCGCTTCCAAGGTCCATTTTACCCCTTTCTCCTTCTTTAACATATTTGTGATATTCCTAAGGAGCTCAGCTAAGTTAGGGATGAACCTTCTCAAAAATTTAATCTTTCCAATGAAAGACTGCAACTCTTTTATGTTTCGAGGATGAGAGATTTTCAATATGGCCTCAATCCTCTTTGGATCTATCTTTATACCCTCCTCAGAAATAATGTGCCCAAGAAGTTTACCTTCTTGGAGACCGAACAATGTCTTCTTAGGGTTTAAGGATATTCCAAACTTTCTGCATTTCTCGAAATTTTTTCTCAAATGTTCTAAGTGTTCTTCATCTGTTTTTGAAAACACAGTGACATCATCAAGATAGATAATGATGAAGAACCCCAATTCTTCCGAGAATGCTATGTCCATGGCTCTCTAAAAGGTTGCTCCAACGTTCATTAGACCAAAAGGCATTTTCACATACATGAAAGTGCCCCATGGTGTGGTAAAAGATGTCTTTAATTGATCATCAGGGTGAACTAAGATCTGATTATACCCTGAATAGCCATCAAGCAAAGAAATTCTTTTAGACCCTACCACCCTTTGTAGAATATGATCCATTTTTGGTAAAGGGAAGTTGTCTTTCAATGAAGCTTTGTTTAAATCTCTAAAATCTATACAAAGCCTAATTTCTCCATTTTTCTTCCTAACAGACACCAGATTAGATACCCACTCAGAATATCTAATAGGGAAAATAATACCAGCTTCATACATCTTCACGATTTCCTTCTTAACCAAAGGAAACTATACAGGGTTTATTCTACGCAGTTTCTATTTGAATGGTTTTTGGTTTTCTTTAAGAGGGATTTTGTGCTGTATTATTTCAGTGTCATAGAACTTAATATCTTCATAGCTCCATGCAAAAACATCAGAAAATTCTTTGAATAGCTCTATGTATCTGAGTTTAATGTGAGCTGGCAAAGTTTTGGACTGTTTGACCATTTTTGGTTTTTCCTCACTGCCTATGTTGCACTCTTCCACTTCAGTCTCCACAGGTTCCATTTTAGGTTTTTTGGCCACATCATTAAGATCAAACAACTCTTCTAAAGGTGCTAGACCACTTGGAAAACTTTCATCTTTAGAATACAGAGTTTCTAATTATTTTGTTTCTGATTCTGCACTCGATTCTGTTTGGTGTCTATGTTTGCTAGTCTGAAGGTTAATATTGGTAAGTTCAGGAGAAGGTTCTTCTTCACCAAGAAAATTTTCTTCACTACAGTCTGTATCATAACATGAATCTGAACTATGCAGTTCAAATTCATTTCTGAATTGCATGAAGTCTTCTATTTGTTTATCTCCATCAAACACCTGCCAATATTTTTTATTATCAGTCACAACTGGTCTAAATTTTATCTGAGTTGAGCAGTATTTGGTCTCATATGGCATTAGACATGTCCTAGCTGCAAAGGCTAAATTGTGGGCTATAAGATTTCTTTTTCTTGGAACAAAAATTAGTTTGGACTCTTCAAATGTTTTCAAAAGATCCATGACATCATTCCGATAGGCCCTAAGTCTGGGATGATTTGCATTATATTCCCCATTGACTTGCCTAATGATTAACTTAGAGTCCCCATACACATTTATTTTCTTGGCTCCTAACTTTTTCAAGAGATGTAAGCCTAAGAGAAGGGACTCATATTCCGCTATGTTATTGGAACATTGAAAGTTTAATTTGCATGAAATGCATTCTGTGTGTTGACTTTCAGTGTTAGTAATCCAGACCCCTGCACCAACATTAGTTTTAGTGCATGACACATCAAAATACATACTCCAGAGAGAATCCTTTTCAGTTTTATCGGTTTGGTGAATGTCCTCTGTATGGTCTGATTCCTCGAATTTTTTAACATGTTGAGGAATGTTTTCTTTGCGGTCAAACTTTAACAGAAATGGACCGATGACTTGTAAATCAAGACCTGTGTTTTGTTTTGCCAACATTTTCAAGTGCAGCAAACTATTTTGGCACTTCGGTGTTGTGCTCCTCCTCCTCCGTATCAGCCATTAATTCTGTTGAAGTGATTTGTTCAGTAAGTGTTTCATCATTAAACATGATAAAAGAATCGAGGCTTGTACTTACAAAATACAAAGGATATTTTTGAGGCCTGTCTTGACTTGTAATTGTGTATTGCATATGGGACTCCATATAAAGTCTTCTAGTCTGATTGAAAATAGGGATAGTTGCATAGGTCATGTCCATTTGCATAGTCCCCTGTAACTTAGCCCCCCAAGATCTTGATAAAATAATTCCATACTTTGGGGGCGCATCAGCCACAACAATATCCATAACTAAAGACTTGGCTGGAATCTGGGTTAAGTTAACACAGAGGTCTTTGATCAACCCTAGACATTTTACTCTGCTTGAATCAAAAGAGTATAGGTCTTTGTAAGGTCTGGTGATTTCAAGACCCAGGCTCTCCATTACAGCTTTTGGCATTAAATTATGAGAAGCCCCTGAGTCATGCATAGCGTTGTGTAGAATCTTGTCATGGACATTTAAACTCACATAGAAGGGGGGAACCGGTCCCTCTTGATATCTTCCTTCAATCTTTGGACCAAAAATGAGCTTTGGTTGGTCATAATTTAGATTGAGTGTGTCCTCATTTTCTTCTATGTTTAAAGCCTTCAAAATTTGGGTTCTATATACATGTTGGGCAGCTAACTCAGTTAAGGGAACCGAAATTTTGATCTTTGAGATTTCATGTTCCAGGCTGAAAGGATTTTGATTCTTTAAAGCACTTGTTTCAGCCTTTTTAGATGTCATTTTATCAGTAATAACAACTTGCTGATTTGTTTTATCTACACTTGACACAACGGTTGTAATAGGAGTAGTAGCTGAAGTGTTAGTACTACTGATATTTACACTTTGCTTTTCAAGATGTTGAGTGTCTTTCTCTTTACCTTTACCAGAATTATCAGCCACTATTTTATCCTTTCGTTTGAATGTTTTAGGCTTGGTTGTAGTGTTGTTTTGAGAAGGTTTGTCAGAGGTTTTGGTGTTGGGGTTTTGCTGACTCGATATACTTCTGAGTTCATATTCTTTTGAAGGTTCTGTGATGGCATTTTCCATGTCTTGACCACAATTTTCATTATCATCTCTTTTGTCATCATAGGGTGTGTATAGACCCTTTTTCCTATCATAATGAACCTCGAAGTCATCATCATCTACCCCAAATAGGTTGATATCATCTTCCTCTATTATTTGATCTGTTTCCTCAACCTCACTCACATAGTTTTGATGAAAGGGAGGAGTGATCTGTTGATCATCTTCCCTGGGTCTGTTAGGAGGTTGGTTCCTTCTAGCATTCTGGTTCTGGTTTTGGTTTCTGTTTTGAGGAGCATCTTGGTTTTGACTTGCTTGTACTCTCTCAATAATGCTCATTTTCTTCATCATTTCTTCCATCATTCTTTCCATCTTTGAGTTTGAGGAAGTAGGTGTGGATTCCTCTCTAAAAGATACTATCTTTTCAGCTTTCATCCTTGCTCTCTTCTCCATTAGGTTGACTTCCACAGAAAGGGCACCTCTTTGCATGTCTTCAACAGTTGAAAAATCTCTCTCTCTGAGTGAATAGGTCATGTCATTGTCAAACCCTTCAAGAAATTTTTTTAAGGCTGAGCCTTGCGGAGGTTTTAATTCTGGGGAAAGTGCGTTATACACACTGTTAAATCTAGTACAATAGGCTTGTACACTTTCCCCGGGGTTTGTATGGAGAGTTTTGTAGTCAGCAAGAACCTGGAGAGGATTCTTCCTCACTTCCCATTTGTTTAATAATGTTTTATGGAAGCCTTGGAGATTGTTGATACTGTGGGGGGCTAGAGCTTTAAACCATTTCCTCACTTCTCCCCCCAAAATTTGAGCAAATAATCTGAGCTTGATAGAATCATCATCAATTTCATTTATGTCAAAGTAGTCATTCATCTTGTCCACATGTTGTGATGTTGTTGTAGTATTGCTAGCATCATATAATGGGATTTTGGACTGATAGTCCTGTGGAAGATTGACTAATGGTACGGGAAGGACTAAGGGAGCATACCATGCTGCCATGATATATGGTGGGGGTGGGTTTACAAGGGGCGGATTGACACAAAGAGATGTGGGCTGAAGTGAAGTGGTTTGAGTGGTGGATGAAGGATGAAAAGAAGTGGACGGGACTGCAATAGATTGCTGAGCTGATCTTGGATGAGGGACACCTAGATTATAAAGAAAATGTAAATCAGGAGGTGTTGTTTCTCTATTCCCAAGATGTTCACTTGTTTCAGGAGATGAAGGTACAGACTCAACATCTAGCTGATCTAAATCACCAAATGACCTAGTCCTAAAGGGATTAACTAAGTCAGCTTGTGATTGTTGTAGAGCCGAAAGATTTTCAGGAACTGAATTGGCTCTTAGGGGTGATCGGAAAATAGTTGAAGATTCTGTCTTAGGAGACTTCCTAAGGATTATTTCTGGGTTATCAACTATCTCAGGTGGATCTGGGTTAGGATGGGCTCTAGTGTGAATCCTTCTAGGAGCCACTATGCTGTGTTTTTAGATCCAAACAATCAAGAAAATTTCAACCAGGTATGACAGTCTTTAAGAGGTTAACTAATCCGTTTTCACAATTTTAATCCTACAACCCTCTAACTAGATTTGAATGATATTATAATGGTGAGGGTTCTTCCTAGTGGAGTCTTAAGGTCCGTTCAGGATGGTGGAGTCGCCAGGTGGAAAGTTTAGAATGTTTTCGAGGAAATACACTATCCACCATAGTGCGTGTGAAACATCCTTTTTCAAGGATATCCTGAAACACAACAAACTCTGACCAGAGATTGACCGGAAGGGAATTCACCAGATATGTCACCTCTAAAAGAGGGTGAGATCCGGAGGCTACCTGGCCCTTTCCAGACTCTGTCTGAGAGTATGAGGTAAAACACAATCAAAAGGTAAGTGAAATGTAAGAGTAAGTGTTTTACTACCAATCTGAAATGTTTTTGGTATTTTCTAAGTTATTTTTATTTGTGTGGTTTTCTAAGAATGTCCTAACTTTGCTTCAAAACTTAGCTACGGTTATGAGACAAAGGAAGTCTACTCTTATGGCTAAGCTAGCCTATTTTTCAAGGTTAGATAAAGTCTTATGAGAATCCTAGGGTTGACCTAGATTGTCACTGATTCAAACAATTTTACCATGATTACCATAACTTGGTAGTGCTTAAAAAAGGTTTCTTTTTACTCACAAGGTCTTATAAATTATCCTTAAAAACCTTTGGTTGTGTAGTTCCCCAGCGGAGTCGCCAGAAATGTTAGGAATATGTAATTTATTAGCAAGATTGGCAGAGTCCAATTACAGAAACAACATCATTTCAACCAACTTTGGGATTCTAGGATCTAGCCCTCCTGAATCCGGAGAGGGATCTCTCCAATAAGTACAAAGATGGATATGTCTTTGAAGTTTGGGTTAATTATATTAGGATAGTTATGAAGGCCAATGGTTTTTTTTGTTTTTGGATAGTTGAACATGATTGCTGCTAGAGGTGAAAGGTCCCAACTGCAAAAAGGCTCAAAGGTGAGAAGTTGCAAGTGAAAGAGGAAGCTTTGATCAAGGAGAAAGATGATGACAGGTTTTCAGTCTATTGGGCTATGGAGTCATAAGAGGATTTAATTGAAAAAATCAGGTTCAAGAGTGATCTATGGGGCGAGTCATCTATGCCTAAGGATCTCTTTAAGTTTTGATTTATGAAATGGAGTGATACAATAAGAAGGGGAAAATAAACAGATGCAGAACAAAGAGAAGCCCAGGATCTGGTAAGTACTTTGAAACTAGCCAGCCTTTGACCAGGCACTTAAGGAAAACATGAAAGCAAACTAGGATCTGGTAAATACTTTGAAACTAGCCAGCCTTTGATACACTTCCAATAGAAAAAATATAAAAGCTAAAGGGAAACTTGAAGACGACCTTTGGATTAGAGACTAGTGAGTCGGGCTCACCACAAATCCTCTCCTAGCTCTTCTTTACTTGGCTACTCCCAAGACAATCACAGAGATAACACAGAATGGCCTAAGATCTGGTAAGTACTTTGAAACTATCCATCTTTTAACACATTCTAAGGGAAACAATCAAACAGCTATGCAAACAAGACTGGGACCAGGGCTCACCATATCTTCCTCAGTTCATATTCACAAAACATATACTGAAAGTAACATTCAAAAATAATGTTCAGCCATGACAATAAGACAAGGGAACGCCAGCTTTCCTATGCTTAAACTGAATTAAATAATTTTCAAATAACACAGTTGAAAGAAAAACATTTAAATAAATATTTTTCAGCCAGAGAAGGTTACTGGGATACAGTAGGTCCTACACTGTTTAAACTGTTCTTTACAGAAGAATATGAAACATAATGAAAACATAAAAAAAAAAACAAGTTACAATGAGAAGAACATCACCGTCAACATAGACCAGGATCCCATAAATCAGCTTGTATTGATGCTCCAAACCAATTACAATCTTCACACCCAATGTGTTAGTTCATCTTTCTCTCACAACCTAACTTATCTGTTACAAGCAGAGCTCCAAGAGCCAGTGGACACTATTTACAATCAGAAGTCTTTAGCTCATTTATAGACAATACTTCAGCAATTACATTAACAACCAATCCCTCACTCATCTTCTATTGAAGTACTTATAGAAGGATGAGGAGGTGAGATCTGATAAAGATCTCAAATACAATTAATACAGAATTAATGTTCCTCGGCCATTGGGGGGCTCAATGAAGGAACTGTACAGGTGTTTCACTGCATTAACTGATTCAAACCTATGATTTAAGCTCGGTGAGAGCTTTTGTTGACCTTTGAGGCTCTATGCAATATTAGGGTTACTCTACCGACATCCTTTCATTAAATTCCTGGAAAAATTTACCCTTTGGTGATGAGGTGAGGCAGATATTTGATTCTGAGCAATAACTTCGACCCCTGTTTGAATACTTTGAGGAACAGGTGGCCCTGTGGCGGTTGAGGAATAAATTTTCCTCAAATATGGTGGTGGAGACTTTCTATTTGACAAAAACACTTTAGGTTTTCTTTAAACTGTGTTTTAGATTGGGGATTAGGCATTTGATAACTGTCTTAGCCGTAATCCCCTCTGATCTGTCCATTAATCTTCTTTCCTGGTTCATCCTCTGGTCTTCGACACTGATAATCTGCAGCTGTGTCTGTTCCGTGATTTTCTCGCGGCCGTGTAGGGATGTGCAGAGTTTGTAAGGCATCAATGCCTGAGAAAAATATCGACGAGACATGCATTTCAACCCTGCCGAGGATTTCCGTGGATGGATCGAAAATGGGAGGATCGTCACCCTCCTTCCCTAAATCTTCTTTGGAAACCATGAACAAATGATTTAATCCCTGCAAAATACAACACGAAATGTTATAAAATCCATGCATTTATGGTTAGACTGCTGCAGTGGCATGTGGAGTGAGCGCGACTATTGGATGGCATCATCCAACGGTCTAGATCTATCAGAAGATAACATAGATCGAGTAGATGGGAGGATTAAATCCGAGCCGTCGATCTACAGAGATCGACGGTCGAGATCAGATGAGGAGGCAGAGAAAGGAGGATGAATCTGAGCTGTCGATCGCGCGTGATCGACAGTCGGGTGTGGGCATCGGAAAGTCAAACGGAGGAATCGTTGACTGGGCCATGGAATCGAGCGATGTAATATGGGCCATCGATCTGCAGGTCAGATCGACGGCGGGGATGTGATTTCCGCTGCATGGAGACCTGAGTTATCGCGCTGGCCGTTTGGTTAAACATCGGATACTTTGGGCGATCAACAACCGTCGGATGAGTGGGCCCAGATCGAGCGGCGGATATTTATTTCGCTGGGCATCGATGGTCCGGACTATAACGTGTGGGGGACGACAATTATGCGGCGGTTTTAAAACAGTGCATGGGAAGCGTGTCAGGCGGTGTATGGGATCGCTGGCCGCTGGGATAAAACCGCCTTTGCCCGAAGGCGGTGCGAAATATACCGTGCGGGTTTGAGGAAATGACGCAGGGATGTCGGGGACCACATGGATGGCGCGCTCCGCTCCGTCGATCTGCGGAGCAGATCAACGGTCATGATCGCTCCAAAATTTACATGGCGGAAAACTTTGGAAAATGAATTTAAACCTGAAAAACATGACTTACAAAGGTTTTCTAAGGTTTTGGGCAGAAAAAATTAAATCGAAAGGATAGCGCTCGATGGTACTGGTGCGCTGGTCCTGGCGCTTGGGCGTATGGGTGAAAACGGGTTTAGAGGCTTAGCCCGAGGGGGCTTAAAGCCCAATACATAAAAACTATGTATTTTGATGATTTTTAATGATTTTTTGAAGGAAAAGAAGGTTCCGATAAGGCTAAGAAGCGGTCTTAGACCTTATGAAATGAATTTTGATGAGGAAAAATAGAAGGATCATGAAATTGTGGGGTTTTCATGAAAAAATAGGGGAATAGAAAAAGAGGTTAGTTAGGAAGAATAGGAACGGAGAAAAAGGGGGTTGCAGCAGTATTTGATTTTGGATTTTCGTAGGATCTCAGAGGTTTTCAGGATGCAAACAGCAATATGGGATCTGGACAGAGGCATGAGGCCTTCAAGAGTCTTCAAGAGCCAACATTTTTTTGATAGGGAAAATTGTTCCTTAAAGGCTCAAAACAAATTTAGCCATCTTTGGTATAACCAAATTTACAGGTGGCTAACACCTAGAGCACAAAATCACTACGTATATAGCATTGCAAACCATATTTTGAATTAGCATCTAACAAACACATTCAACACAAGACAATAACATAAAAATATCAAAACGATTCATATACATAGTATGTGTCATATAAAATGTTTTAGAGTTCATCAACTCTAATACATATGACATGCCCATAGAATGTTACCAAAAAACTCAAAAATGGGGGTACCACATGCCCCTACACACTAATAACTATCTGAAGAATCTCGAGCCAATGGATCTGCCCCCACAGCTCGTAGATCATGAAGACTCTGTCCGGCCATCGCCATATGTCATATGACCCCTCGCCATTCCGAGGGTAAACCAATACATGGCTCTATGTACTGGTCATCAAAGTCTTGCCATCCGCACTCCAAAACACCTGTTAGAAGCCTCTCACATCTATAACGGATGTCCTCCGGAAGGGATGTTTCATCCTCATTTTGCCGCGCCCTTGGTCCACTAGATCCTGCGGCCCCTGATACTATAGGACGCCCCATGTACATGGCCGGTTTTATCAGTGCTGTATCTTTATACCAAAATTAAAAGAATCAGTAATACATACAATATTCTAAAAAATTTACATGCAATTAAAAGATCAACAATGTGGCACTTACCATCTGGTCCCCATATACGACTAGGTGGAAGTGGTAGATCCGGGTCCCCACAATAACTCATCCCACTATAGGGATAGTCATCTATATACAACGACATCTGATCCCAATGAACAAAGAAATCAGGATGAAACACTTGTCCAACTGCTCCACCTCCTCCTCTACACAGTAGTCACCCCCACCGGTGCATCCTAGGCTCTCTCGAGCCCCCATCTGGGAGCTGTATGCAAGGTCGAAGTGTATGTATCTTCTCAAAGAAGAAAGAAAATAAAAATGTACCATATGCACAGTCATGGTTCACTTGACACTTACATAGCGACAACTGTTGTTTCAACAACAATAGCATCATTTGGGCCCACCCATAGTAGGTCCCACCCAAAAAACTCTCCACCAGCATCATCTGTTCCCGTGTAATGTGATGTAGTGCCTATTTTCCCAGGATCTGCAGCACCACTATGGCCACAACTCGGGTCTCTAACCTCTCCAAATACTAGATGAGTATCCGAGTCCCCTTGACTTGGATACTTGGATGAAAATGGTGCTCTACAAACTCTATGATATTTTTCCCACGCGGTAATATTGGCTGAGTATTCCCTACCATCCCAAGTGGTGGGAGACCAGTTAGGAAATATATATCTTGGACCGTCAACTCGATCCAGTGCCCCTGCGCTATAAAGACCTCATGGTTCGGGTCCCAGTAGCTGACAATATAGGCCAATAAGGGCTCCCTAGCTCTCATCAAAGGGTTCTCCACAAACTTCAGAACCCCAAACCTAGCCAAAGCATTGTAGGCACCTTGATCCTCCCAGATCTCTGAACACAATGCACCTAGGTCCCTCTCTCTCTAGTTGATTCGTAATTCTGCCATGCCTACAAAAAAACATCATATCAATTAGTATACATATAGGAAATACTATTTCTAATTAAAAAACCTTAGTGCTCAGCCAAAAAGTAGCACCGAAACACACCTCCCAGCTAGGTCGCACTTTTCAGGCCCAAACCTGGGATAGGTCGCAGTTATCTGGTCAAAACCTGCTACCCAGGTTGCAGTTTTTGCCCCAAAAACTGCGACCCAGCTGTGAGGAGGAGTAGAGGGCTTTTCCTATGCATTAAGGACCTAATCTAAACTTTTAATCCACTAAAAAGAAAGATTAGGGTTAGGCCTCTTACCTGCAATTGACAGCTCCTGATTCTAACGGTCAGTTTGTTTGCTACGATCGCTGCAAGATTTAGGGCCTTCTCTCCTCTCCACATTCACCACAGCTCCACATGAAAATGAATGAATTTGGAGGGAAAATTCCTTCTTTAAAGAGAAACCCATGTTTCTTCTCTCACTCACCACGATCCAACCGTAGCTTCATTTACCAAATCGTCCGCATAGTTGGAAAGCTCTCACTGAGCCCTCAAATGGGCATCTGTTAGTTTTTAGTGATTTGATACTTCACTGGAACACATTTTCCCAAGAAGCGCCACTTTACCCTTCCACAAAAATCAAATTTATTCACTTGCAACACTTATACTGGGGGCACCATGTTGCCTTCATAGTTGTCCATGCTCGTGTCAAATTTCGTCATGAGTCACCATCTAGTACTCATGCTTTTATGGTCCCCATCAGCCCCTTTTCATATGTGGCAGCACCATCGAGTCACCCTTGTTTAGAGCATTCGAGTTGAGTCACCATTTCTTTCATGGAGTCTATCCTGAGTCCCTTTACATCTCGCCACAGTCCCCCATCATTCATTGCTTGGTCCCTCTCTCGTGTCGCACATTATGGCCTTCAGTCCGGCTGTCCCCTATCCCTCATGATGTTGTGCCAATTACTGCTAGGTCATCCGTGCCCTTTATGCTCTAATAAGGGAATTCGTCCATTCGCTACTCACTCCCCTCCATTTCATCATCATCATTGGTGCCAGTCTTTCAATCACTCTACTATTTTCTCTCGTGCCCTAGTTGAGGATCCCTTATTGCCTCACCTATGGCAGACCTCCTTCTATCGACATCAACTCATTCATTCCAGTAGACAGGTCTAGTGGGCGATGTACCTTGGTTCCAGCTTCCACTCTAGTTCGGTGCCTTGGTTCAGGCAAAGGGACTCCTTATTTCCCTTTGACTTGATTGTTTCTCAGCTCCAGCTCCTTTTAGCATGATCAAGATCCGTATACTCGATGGTTCAGTGATAAAGCAGATGACATCGATGATTCCTGAGTGTGTGTGAAATGTCTCAGCCCTCATGAGGGGGTGGACCTATAGGTAGCCCCACACACACTCAGATGACCTCTTCATCATAGCCTTCAATGTAGCTCCATACATTTGATGATGTCGGCCTTAGCCGCTTGTAGCGCAATTTTGTTTGCATGTATCAGTCAGATTTTATAAGCCCTTTCCTGTTTTCAGGGGCATATAGGTTGCATTTATATCTCATGTACTCATATATTATTGTGAAAATTCTTGGATGTTATCCGAGGCACAATATGTATGTGGGATTCATTATCGTGTTATTTATCTGGTTCATGTTCAGGCCAGCATATGCTTTATTATTGTGTTCTGTGGTTTTCTAGGCACCTTATTTTTTGTACTATTGCCTCGGCGGGCATAGGTATGCCTCCCCCACTGCCTATAGTAGGTACTTACTCCAAAATACTTGTCGCACCTGCAAGTCACCTCCTCAGGGTCTAGTTCTTGCAGCACTTTGGTTTACCTTATACTTCTCTCTCTTTGACTTCCCATTCGATGTCTAGTGATTGAGTTCTTACAATGTACTTCAGTCATACGATTAGCTCCTAACGCTCATATTCTAGGGGGAAATCTATTACACCATTTTTTGGTCATCTAACCTATTATCATTAGATGGACCCAAGTACACCATATAAGACCAATTTTACTCCAAGTAAAATTGCTTTCACTATGAAAATAACTTAGTAAATCACCTTTATTAAGTTGTTTATGGTCTAAACAGGAAACCCCATAAGGAAATATTAAATAAATATACATTTGTTTGATTTTCCTCATGAAATAATTAGTTAAAAAGAAGTTTAATTAATATTTATGGCTGTATTTAACCCAAAACAAGGAAATTAATTAGATAAATCATTATTTGTCTTATTATTTTCTAAAGAATAATTGTTTAAATCTTATTTAAATAATATTATTTGTTAAATATGACTAATTCACCCTTAAATAATTAAATAAATCATTATTTATTTGATTATTACTCAACCATATCCTTAAAATGATAAATAAATCATTTATTTATTTATTATTAATTAATCACATCCTTAAAATGATAAATAAATCATTTATTTATTTTTTATTTACAAATAAGAGGATTTGACTTAAGTCAAATTCTTTTTCCCTCCAACAAATATAATAAAATATTCCACAAAAGTTGGATCTAGATTTGGTTAATAATATTTTAACTATGCACCAATATCTAGACTAACTCAATATTTTGTTATAAATAGAAGGGTTTTCCCATTCATTTGTCACCTTTTGTTGCCTAAAGATCACTTTGGATCTCAACACTTGGTCTGGCTATTGATCCATTATCATAGCCATACTTTTCCATTTTTGTCTGGGTTTTCTACACCATCAAGAGAGAGAAGTTCTGAATCTGAAGTGCTGAGGACTCACAAGAACCCATCCCATTGAGGAGAATAGGGAACACCCTTGTGTTTTCCGCCCAGGTGCCATTAATAAAATTATTCATTGGATATATTCTTGTCTTGTCTATTGGATCTATGGAGTAAATCTTATTTTTCTACTGTTTAATGTCTTCTAATGCATAGATCTATATTTTTTCAGCATTTTTCTTGATCATCTAATTGCATATCTGAAGATATTAGCAGTCATTTCCGTTGTTAGGGCTATAAGTTATGCGTAGCTAAAGTGGTCCTTTTTCGTACACTTCAAATAAAGATTCATACTAAAAACTACCATAAACTATAGTTAACTACTATATTTTTTATTTGATTAATGAGTTATTATTTGTGAATTAATTAACTAATTAATTCACTCCACTCTCACTAGTGTATCAATCAGTTAGACTAGATAAAACTAGCTCAACTGAGTCTAACTGAGTTAAACTGAATACAACTTCATAAACTACTCTTTCAACTGTGTCATAACTCTACCACTTGAGTTCTAACTGAGTCCTCCATGCATTAGCTCCAGTAAACCCTTGGGAATTGCATAATTCCCTCAGTCCACTGATGTGCCACATCTTTCCACTAAAACATAGTGCTCCAAGAGAATAAGTTGTTGTTTAGTGTTTGATTATTATTAAGAGCTAATAATAATCGACATGCATCTATTTTTAGATCAGCGATCTATAAATAGACTTTACCCAATATTCTAAAAATATAATTTCATCTATTTTTCCAACTTGATCAGCCATCCACAAATAGCATCTTGCAACTTCTGAAATATGATCACCATATCTAAAAATATACTTGCGCCAAAAATAGCCAGGGGGCCCACTTAGTGAAGGCGACTCTTTTCACTAAGCTCATCATCTTGTTGAATCTCAACACTTAGTTGACCCTCTCCAAGATCTCCGTGATTTTACTTTAATGATCCATGATCTCCACTCTTCCTTCATTTAAGAAGCTGCTCCACTACTCAATGCATATCTAGATCAAAAATATCCACATACACACATTAAAAGTGGATTTTATTAATCTATGGCATTTGAGGGTCCCTCCACCCTCTTATTTACTTACTTAATTAGGAAAATTAAGAACTCTAATATTCCGATTATCATGATGGAAAATTGGGAATATTACAGTCCTCCCCACCAAAATGTTGTTTTTCCTCAAGCAACTGCAAAAGTGGATGCTACAACAAACATCCTCTCTCCAAATGACATCATTATATGGAAGGCCTTTGTATCTTCCACAATGTGTAATGCATGCCCAACTCCAAAGCTGCCTCTATAGAATGTCAAGAATGGCCTTCAAATGAAAAGTTAGATGCCTCTCCTCATCAATGAATCTCCAAGTGGTAACCATATGATGGCCAAATATCTCCTCTACACATGAGATATATGAAATGAAGTGGTTTCTTCCCAAAGTGGAAAGTTCCAACTCATGAAATATCTCTCCAAACCATGTTACACAGAGTATATTGCATCTATTAATGCTCTTGTCATTAGCCCTATTAGCCATGTGGGATCTAAGCATCACAATGACAAAGTGAAAAATAAGAAGTAGAGACAAATGGACAAACATGTACAATGTCAAACGATATTATCCCAATAACAACCACCACAGGAAAGCCTCCTATTGCCATGCTAAATCATCATGAAAAAAATTAAGAGAGCCATACTCTCTCAATAGAAGGCACTGCAGCAATGCTTCTTGTTGTCATGCCAAATGAGCATCAATATAAATATGAGAGCCATACTCTCTCAAAATAATCCACCGCAACAATGCATATTGCTGCAACACCACATCATCATTGTACCAAATGTAGTGGCCATATTCTCTCAAGAGAAGCCACTGCAACAATGCACCTTGCTACCCCATCACATCATCATTATACCAAGTATAATGACCATAATCACTCAACAAAAGCCTATGATGTAAGGCCTCTTATTGCCATCCTCCATCAATGCCATGCAATGTGTGGGGAGAAATCAGCCCATACTCTCCTGATAGTAACCAAATAAATAAGGATTCTTGCTACCATCTTACATCATCATGATGCAAGTCATGGAGCAACAACATACTAATTGACATGTGGTGTGTCACATCAGAACAATACAAATAAAATACCTTCTGCCACATCATGTGAGAGTTATGCCATGTCCCAAACCCAAGTACATACATGAAAATAAGATATATCCCAAACAGAAGTACATGTACAGACATGAGACATATCCCAAATAACATAAAATACATGGACATAAGATACATCATGAGATGTCCAAAATATCTCATCAATAACCAGCACAGCCATGCTTCCTGTTGTTGCATGTCATCAGTGATATACATGGCATGGATCCTGCAAATGTGAGATGTTGGGTAGTATCCATACTCACCCAAAAACAACCAGCGCAACCATGCTTCTTGCTTCCCGGTATCATAGATTTGTAAGAATGTAGGCAACCTCATGCTCCTCATCCAGATCAATTCATCCCAATGTGGATGATGAATCATGCCCAACTCAATCTTGGTATCCTCCCAAGGTAGAATACATCCACCATTTGAATAGCCGCACTCCATGAAATTTTGAAGTGCACCTCCATTGAGGTCTCTCCATGAAATCCTCCCATCAATGGACCATTGGAACCCATAAGGATCTATACATGTTGTAGGTAGAGATTCCTCTTTGAGACATGAGATTCTCATCAAGGAAACTTCATCTTGAAAATGGAAAGTGATCTCCATCACAAGATGTCTATCATCTATCATTTGTCCCTCCAATGCTTCATGAGTGAAACTACCTTCATAATGATCCAAGAATAAGTGGGCCCTCATCTCATCACTTCTGCTAAGTGACATCGCTATAGATATGCATGGTGATTCGTGTGCTATGTCATGGCCACATACAATGCTAAACTCATAGTCTAGCACCGTATTGAATAGGACTATGCTCCTCCCATATTCTGCAACTCCACACTTCAACACAAAGTGTTGGGTGTAGCTCAACCATGACAAAATAGGACAGAAATACATCTCCTTGATCAAGTCAAGGGTCCTCTATGCAATGATAATTTGCTGCTCCAAATCAGCAAGGTGCTCTAATCCTTAATTATGCAGTTGCCCTGATGGCATGGTCTCAAAAATATCATTATGAGGTACTAAAATAATATGAGATGAAAGTATGTTCAAACCTTGGACAAGTTGAATCTTGGGAACATCTTGCACATCTACAAGAGTTCCTCCAACTGGTGCAATGGAATTTGTAACTACTGGTAATGATGATGGTTTCATATCTTCAACTGTACCAGCATTGGTATCTACCTCCTCCGCATGCATCTTATGAATCATTCATGGAGCTTAAAATGTCAAGAGCTTAAGACCATATTGCAAGGGTGCAAGTGATCCTCCTCCTGTTGTAAGTACATCTACAGCTGGTGGTGGTGGTAGAGGTTCCTCCTCCTGAGTGATAATGAGGACATCTTCCTTTGGCTCTTCATGTACTATCTCCTCAATGATGGGGGATGTATCTAT
The DNA here is from genome assembly GCA_034641835.2 of Pinus albicaulis. Classification (NCBI taxonomy): domain Eukaryota; kingdom Viridiplantae; phylum Streptophyta; class Pinopsida; order Pinales; family Pinaceae; genus Pinus; species Pinus albicaulis. Next base: position 16,310,231 of record MU968382.1, on the reverse strand, counting down.
GTGAGATGTATTTGGTTTCTTTATACCAAACTTCTTCTTCAGTCTTTGAATGAAATCTACATAAGCATACACTTTCATATGTGAAAATGACTGAACCATGAATATCCTGCTTCACCCTCTAGGTGTAGCGCTACAATCTCCACAAACTCTCTTTCTACTACAGGATATTGCAGAAAGAATGTAGCTTAATCTTCCCTCCAAGCCCTCAATGTTCTTGCAGAAGATCCATCAAATGTAAGCAAGAAGAATCTATGCCTCTTTCTTCTATTGCTGCTGCGGGATCTCCTCTCCTCTTTGAGTTGCAAAAATTGTTGGAGAGTTAGATTCTCCTTGAGATCTCTAGGTTGTGCTTTGTACTCAGAAAGATATTTACTTAGTGTCTCATACCCGAAGTATCCTTCATATTCAAACCATTCACCTTCCTTCTCAAAGAAAGTGGATCTAGTAGAATGATGTGAAGCTTTTTACTTCTCTGGTTGTTTCTTCTGCTAATAGGAAGTGCTTGGACCTTCATCATCCAATCTTCTTGGATCCTTCCTTTGCCTTTATCTCTTCATTTTATTGACCTCCTTGGAGATATCTTGCATGGATATAAAGATAAGAGTGGCAAAAATGTAGTCCTCCTTCATGATAGATCTCTACTATCTGCTTCTTCTTTTGATGCAAAATATGAAGTGCCCACAAGCTAAGCCAAATATCATGCTCTGATACCACTTTAATATCCAAAAAGGGAGAATGTAGTAATACAAACACATAATAATTGAAACTATAACAAAGTAAACAAATAATCTAAATACACCATCAAAATGTACAAAATAGCAAACCATTTTATTATATAGGAGGTGGATAAACAATACAACAATGCTCAAAATATGAGACACTCAAACCAAAGAGATGGCCTAGAATGACCCCGAAATGATCCCACAAGAGGGACTGCACAACTTCTGGACTGCTAAAAGGAATACTGCGTTGTCCCTACTGCAAATGTCGTGACTACAAATTTCAGCAAAACATAAGTGTAGATCTGGTAGTTCTGGAGCTCCGATTATGCTGAAACTTTAGATCCAGGCTCTATGATGGCTACCCAAGATAACCCAAAAAGGATTTCCAGATCTGAAAATATTGGAAAATCACCCTCTTAGGTCCTACAACTATGACTATTGTGTATACATATCTAAAGCATAATCTAATCAAAGGTGGCTGAAATATGATGTAAAATCAGATCTATGCTTGAAGGGCTAATCCCTTCACTAGATTCTCAAGCTAGAAGCTCAAGATCTAGCTCCTGCAGTCTCCTCCACTAAATGTAGTTGATGAATACACAACAGCTGAGTGTAACTGCACTGTTAAGAATGGATATTCTATAGCCTGCTATTGGATAATGAAAATCAGCTCAAGAATGATGGAAACAATATGCTCAAGGTGAAGGAATGGCCCCTCACAAGATTTCTAGCCGAAATACTAGAAAATTCCATCCTCCAATAGATCTATAGGATTGGACTGCATAATCCTTGAGGGGACTGCTGCTGTATGGAGGTATGAAATGCTGGCCCTGAATTCTAGATATAGATCTTCTTCTCCTGAAAGGATGAACTTGAAGAACAAGGTGAAAGGATGAATCCTCCACTGATTCCCTAACTGAAGTGCTAGAAACAACCACCACCTCTCAAAACCTCAAGAAGGAATGCATTATTACAAGACTGAATGTGCATATGGGAGTGGCTGAATGTGGCACCAATTCCTGATGATATATGTCAGCTCAAAGAAACCTTCCCAAAGTAGGCACTCGAAGTCCCCCGTGGGTAAGGGTGGTATTTCCACTCAGAAAAACCCAAGTGCTAAAAAAAACTGCAGACTTAGCTAAAAAACATAAGCGTGCATAGAAATGTCACATGAAAAATATAGATCTAAACAGATAAAAAAAAAAATCCAAATCCTGACTTCTATTACTACCTTCATATCCATTATATTCTTTGTGAGCCTTCCATAGCCCTAGCCCACCTTAGAACTACACTACAGATGTGGCCACTAGCCTCCATGAAGACTACGCTATCTCTCCATGTTCTTTGCTATCTCTGCATTTAATTCCCACTCTCTCCATCATGTGTGTATTAGAGGCACAACTTCCTCCATTGTCTCATCATTAGTGCTCTATTATCTTAATTTGAATGCACCATGATCTCAGTTGACCTCCTCCAAGATCTCCATGATTTTACATTAATGATCCATGATCTCCACCCTTCCTTCATTTAAGAAGCTGCTCCACTACTCCATAATGAATATCTAGATCTAAAATATCCACATACATACATCAAAAGTGGATTTTATTCATCTATGGGGTTTTTGCATCCCTCCACCCTCTTATTTACTTAATTAATTAGGAAAATTAATAACTCTAATATTCCAATTATCATGATGGAAAATTGGGAATATTAAAATCTTGAAATATTATGGTTATCAAAACCACAAAAGAAACATGCAAAATTTCTCCAAATCTTATGTGAAAACTTACCATGTTTATCATAATCAAAAGCAACTTGATTAAAGGCAGATTTATACCTTGAACATTCACCTTTGTCGCCTTCTTAAGGAGATGAATTTGATGAGTTAGTGGCTCTCTTTGGAATACCAACAATGCATTCAATGACTTTAAAGGTTTCAAAATCCTCTTGTTTTCCATTCTCATTAGTTGCATGCTTATGAGCATCTTCTTACAAAGTGGGTATAAAACCTTTGCATTCCTCATGAACACAATATTCAAAATCTTGAGGTTATGAACATGAAATGAAAGTCCTTCTTGGAACACCTTCATGTTCCTTCATGGTTTTGGAGTGTTATCCATCATGTTTTCCATAAACAAGACCCAAATATATAGGCCTTTCCTCAACAAAAATTGGCTTAGCTATGACTTATGCATGTTTTCCTAACCCTTTACCTTCATAGCCTATTGTTTCAGGAAATAATACCCTAAATGTCTTGGGTTGACAACCTTCACAGATCATGGGCATGCCATTCAAGAAGGACTCACTTAACCAAATTTCTACTGAAAACTAGATACTACTAGTTGTAGAACTTACCCAAAAGTCCCTCGGTTGATGTAGATCCCGCGGGGTGAAAACCCCCTGCAACACTTTGTGCTACAAAACCTGTAAATCCACAAAGAACAAACAAAAAAATATAGTTGTACATCATATATAGTTCCTAGATGTCAGTGAAAACCATGCATAATATCATAAAAACAATATGAAATGTTTAATTAATGATTATTACACATGTATAAAGCATCATAGACACATAAAAATCAGGAAAAAGATAGTTCTTATTATTATGAATGACACATAGAGTAATAAAAATGTGGAGAGATCACTTGAATCCTACCACGACCTTTGAGCATATCGTCCTCTGGATCCGTCCAGCCCTAGCCTTGCAAGAATTCTTCCAAGATGTGTGCAAAATAGATGTCATATAGGGTGATGAACATCTCAAGGAAAAAAGGGTTTCCTGAAAATAATTGGGAAGTTGAGGAGGCATGGGAATATCAGACTTGAATAGGGCTCCAACAGAGTATAATATCTATATTTTTCTCCCTCCCTTAGGCCATTCCTTTGAGGGGATTTTATACTCCCTCAAATTAGTTTCTGCAGTTTTGAGCAATTAGGTCACAGGATGGGGTGGTTAAATTACTAGAATAAACATCAAACCCACCTCAAAAATAGGGAAAATATATTTTTTTAATAATTAAAAAGATATATGCAGATCTCTATGAATGGACTCGCGTGTATACACGAAAAAGTCTGGGAAGAGTCGCGTATGGGTTTTCAGATATTGTTTTTTGTGAAAATGTTCAAGTCTGAGGGGAAAGTGTGCCCAAGGCCAAAGTGTAAATCATCAAGTACATGAATGTGAAAAATGATGCTATAGCAGACGCCCCCTAATATATGAGGTCAGAAGGGGTACATGATGGCTGAAATGTATTATGTGCATAGAAATAACCTTGCAAGGACTAGAGAGGACTTCACCAGATTTCAGCCTGCCAAAAAACCAGTGAGAGAGATCAAAGAGATAACGCATGTATGAGGTGGGCATACCCATGCTCAGTGAAATAAAAGCATGTCCGCATATGAAGTACAGAGAAGATCCAAAATGTATACAAGTATAGCTGAAAATGTAAAGTACATAGTGAATAATCTGATCACTGCTCCGAAGTACAAGTCAAAATCAGGTCTGAGTATCACATATAGTAGAATAACCAATGATGTTGTAATAGAAATTAGATCACAAAAGTCACAACAGAATCTCCAAGTACCAAATCATAAGTGGTGGAACAAATGGTACAACACGCAACTTGGGAGCCAACATATAGGATGTTGCTGTTATCACTAATTTTTTTTTTTTTCAAAACATGGTATGTCAACTCTATTTTGATCATGGTCTAAATATTTTTGAAAGTCATTTTAGCATGGTTAATTGTATGTCATAGTTTTAGAGGTTTATTTTTCATCATCAGAATTCAAATAAGGTCTTCATAGGTCCATTCCATAGTAAAAAATTTCACATTTTTCATTCAAGGGTAATATAAGTAGGTTTTAGACTAATTTTCTGCAATTAGCCACAAATACACAGTTTTGTAGTGCTGTTAGTTCAAAAAATGAGTTTTGCGCTACGAAAGAACTGCTACTTTCGTAGCGCAATGTGCGAAAATTACACGAGGAGCACTACGAAAGCGTGGTTTCTTAGCTATCGTGTCAAATAAGCTGAGATCTATCAGTTTCAGTTGGGGAATGACATGATAGGGGTATGGTGAGTCAGTTAATTACTAGATTCAATGTACTTACCTATCCTACAGTCATCATAGTCATGATAGGATATCAATCAAACATCATTTTTTCATGAGGTGACATCTCTAATTCAAATTTTTTGCCTAATTGAGTCATCTCTGTTTCATTTACCTTCACATATGTTGTCCAAGCTCTGAAGCAGTAAGGATAATTTTTTGGTTGTTCTATTCAAATACAAATATCACCATTATCAAGTGAGGTTTTTCATCAAATCGAGCGAGGTTGTTCATCAAATCAAGAGAGGTTGTTTTACAGGTTTTAGAGAAGCTAACAGGCTTTCTACAGGAAACATGGCAGAGGAAAAGAAGGTCCACAGAGGGGGACATTGTCCAAGATATGAGCCTGAGAATGGAAATGCTGTTATGGAGGATCAAATGATAATGGAGGCCTTTAGCAAAGTTGGATGTCTCAAATTTTGTGAAAATTTGCAGGGTTGCCACATTCAGGTGTCCAAAGAGTTTGCTTTACATTTCAGTGGAACCACTACCAAAGTTGGAATGATAAATATGCCAGTTACACTTGAGATCATAGCTACTGTGACAGAGATACCAAGGGGATAGGAATCTTGGTTTAAAGGTTTTAGGTTCGACATGGAGCAATGCAAGGAATTTATGAAACCTGAATATGTCGACATGGACCTGAACAATGCAATACCCAGAAGTTGTATCAAGGAAAACTATGCAAAGCTACTATTCAACATCCAAAGCTATTTCACATGTGAAGGCAAGTATCATAAATTTTACACTTATCATTTCAAACTATTTTTGCATTTCACAGGTATGTTATCATTAGATTTACCATTTTTACTTGCATAGAAGCCTTGCTAAAATGGATGAAAAAGTCCAAGCTAAATTTGATGGCTATTAAACATCTGTGTTTCATCACAGTTTGATAAAATTATTGGTTTTTAATGAGCTTCAGAAAATAAATAGGGATTGGTCTTCCTTTTTATTTATGAGTGGATTTGAAATGGAAGCCCTAACCCTAGCTAGAAACCCTAAGATCAAGGGGAATCCTTCACCACCAATAGTAGAATCTAGTCAACCAGTGGTTACTAAAGAAAAGAGGTTTGTAAAGTTGAAACCAAGGAAACAGGTTGAAGATAGAACTGAGAAAGCATCAATTCTTGTTTCAGAAACCCCAACACCTCCAAAATAGAGAGTAGAAAGGGTCAAAAAAAAAAAACAAAAACAAGTGGACAGTAAGCAGTAGATCCAGAGAAAGGCAAGAAGCCAAGCAACAACATCAAAGGGAAAAGAAGTTGTTCCAGTGACAGAGGACAACCCAATGATGAAATTAAACTTGGATGATATACTTCATGCAATTGATATAGAAGAATCACCCATTGTTCAGGCAGATTTCATTAAAGTGGCTGAACCCAAACAGAGAAAAATGAAATCAGCAAAGAAATTGGAATTTGAAGGTGAGAATGCATATTTTTTTTTCAATATAGGAAACCTTTAACCGGGCATGAAAAGAAACTCCAAGAAATTAGTAAATATATCCAAGTAACTATTTAATCAGCCGAAGTCCATGAAGAGGGGGTTGATCTCTCTTCACCTATAGTGGAGCATGCAACCAGCAAGATAATGAAGGGAAAGGAACACATGACAGGGTGTCAACTTCTGGAAGAAAGGTTGAAGCTAGAAAACCAAGAGATGGAGATGATGAGAAAGAGGGACAGAAAGCACAACATTGAAAAGATAGAATTCAAGAGGATGAAGGCTGTTTGGGAAGGTCAAATAGTTGCTAGGTCAGAGATCCCAAGCAGTGCAGAGAAATATTTTACATGGACAATTCCAGCCATTAAAGAAGTAGAATTTGTTAGAGTGATCAACACCCATTTGATGGGTAGTAATAGAAAGCTAAGAGTCCAAGTTGAGGATTTGGAGCTACAATTAAAACATTCTCAAGATGAAATAAAGAGCAGAGGTACAAAATGACAAATCCAAAGCAAACTCAAAGTGGAAAATGAGGATTAAATTTTATGAAGGTTATGTTTTTGGTTCATATAGCTGATGTTTTTGATGAGGCCAATGATTTTATAAATTTGTGGCACCAATTTGTTTCAAATTTTGAAGAAAATCTGGTTAAAACTGCTTACACAACAGTTTCGTAGCGCATATAGGACAAAAAGGGTGAAATGCGCTACGAAACTGCTGTAGCAGTTTTTTCACCCTTTCCTTATCAAATTTTGGAGGGAAGATCATGTATTTTGACTTGAAATTTCTAAGGAAGCTATGTAAAATGAAAATCAAAGTAACCCTGAAGGAAAGGAAGCTAAATTTTGAAGGAAAATGGGTAAAAATACTGCGCTACAAAAAGCGCTACGAAACTATGCTGCTTTCGTAGTGTAGGTCTGTTTTCATTGTTTTGAGAAGTTAAAAGGGGATTTTACACATCTGGCATGAAGGTATGACTTGGGAAATATGATAATCATGTTCTTGACATCAATTAGCATCGAAGTTGTCAGTTAGAAGTGGTTATAATATCTCAAGAAACTAAAAGAATCCTAAGCCTAAAAACAAGGGAGTTGTTTCCTAATTTGCAGGAGATCAACAACGTCAGCATTATGGTCATAATTAGTTGGAACTCATCATCAGGATTCAACTTAATGGAAACATAGGTGGAAAATGATGTAATTAATTTTAGATAAAGCTGCTTTGAGTAGAATCAAAATAGCTCTAATTCTATTTGTAATAGGACTATATATTAGTTTTATAGCTGTGTTTGTAATAAATACCATGTTTTATGGTTAGGATAGGTGTCAAAGCATGGGAATTCGATGTATCTAGTTGTGGAGAAGCTTATATTATGATGTAAATGATCTATAAAAGATCAAGGAGTCGAAATAGAAAGGGTTGGACATTTTTTAGCAAAAATACTGTGTTTTATTGTAAGTGACTGTTTTCAGCTTAATACAGAATTTCTACTTAGACAACCCAAGATTAATGTGGAGTTCTTATATGTTCTTGTTTTGATGGCATATTTTCAATATTCTATTGCATTGGTGTTTGCTTATTTTACTTAGAATTCATCAATGATGCTCTAACTTCCTTCATAGAAAAACTCACCGTGTGTTTCACTATTCTACATGTGTATTCCTTGACTTAAACTTTGATGTGCCTTGACTTCCATGCTAGGTATATTTTTTGGTTTTTCTGAAGATATTATGACTCCATAAGCCCAATGTACACTTGCTAATGTGATTTACAACCAGTTTATATCGTATTTATGATTTATCACATATAGAGTTAGCCATCTACATAATTATCAAAAATCATTAACCCCAGAGAGAGCCCTCTCAAGTTGAGGAGGCTAAGCCTCAACCAAAAGATTGGTTTGAAACAGTTACATGAGATTAACTTGATTGGTAGCCTATCAGGTCTGATTTTGTGATAACAACTACTGTAGTGAAACTGCAACATATAAGGGTGGATGGTGTCACTGGCAGAAAATTGAAGAAGCTGTCAAAGTGAATCGAATCATGCTGATGCAAACCCGAGGTCTTCACCGATCACTATGGCACAATTCTACACAATGGGAATAAATGAGCTTAAGTCAACCATGTGAGAAATCGTTTGATTACCGGTCATTGATGTATACCATTAAAAAATGCGAGACAACCCACCGATAATGATAATGAGTCTTAAGGTGCCCTAGTACAATATGTTAAGTGTGAATAAATGAGTTGAGGTCAAACAATTGAAAGAATCTATCAATCAGGAGGAAATGATGTATCCTCACTATCGATAGCGAAGAGTCTACCACTGATGACAGCAAACCCTAAGGTACTGACAAAAGGACTCTAGACCTTATTCCTAGAGCAATGGGTCAGATTTGATGGGAAAAGATCAGCTGGAAGGAAGGCATTAAGGCATCCCACATCAACCCAGTGTGAGTGTAACCCACAGGCCAAGATTTGGAAGGAATCAGAAAAAGTAGAGTGAAGTAACCAACCCGAAGTATGTTTCCGGCATGCACAAGATGAAGCTAGCACACAACAGAAACTCTCTGAACCAACCAATAATGAAAGATGACAAAGAGGTGAGATATCCACCGATAGGGTCAAATGGAAATCAAGGTACTGCATGAATCCCAGGTGTGATAATGTAAGCTGACGTCGAGCACAAGGGAAACTACTTAGTCAAAGACCCATGATGATGATCAAATGTTGAGCACAAGGTCACCTATCAATGATTGTAGCTCTATGTTTTCTCTCAGAGCAATATGTCATAGTCGATAAGAGACAAACCTGCCAACAAGAAGTCAATGGAGACCTTCTCAAACCAAAATGACCATAGGACCAAACAACCGATGTGATAGAACAAGATACTAACGAGACCGGGAAGGCCGAATGAAAAATGAGTCAAGAGACACCACAGAAAGGCCGACTCAGGTTAACTTCCTTTGAACAAAAGCACGACTCATGTTGACTATGGCAGCAAATGATAACTTTGTATAAGTTTTTCATGCAGGAGGCATGAACAAACCCTCCATATGATTGGAAGAGATAACCAATCGAGGGAGAACTAACTCATGAAACAAGGTTATGGTTTCTCCTAATTAAAAAACTAAAACCATCCCAAATGAAGGAAATACATGGTTTTTTGTGCTTTTTTCAAAGGCGACAAAATTGACACTGTAGCTACCATCAAAATATGAAGTAATATCCCATTCTCACTCTTTTTCACATATTTAATTTTTTTGTCTTTTTCATATTCAAAGCCTGAAAACGAATAAAATAATGCTATAGTACAATGGATAAAACGAGTATCATGAAATAGATGCACTAGTTCCTGGGATAGGAACAATCCTATGCTCAATGCAAGGAGGTGAAAACCAGTTAGTGATACTCAGAGGAATGTTCCATCCATGGGTAACAAGGTGTCAAGTTGTGGTAGCTAAGTGATTGCATGGTTAATTGTATAGAATGTCATGGTCAAAATATGGCTTAAACATTGAGTCCAAATGAAGCTAGCTGAAGGCCAGGATAAACAAGTAGTCAATATGCAATGTAGTAATACAACTCGATTACATAAGGGACCCTCTAGGGTAATGGCCAGAAAAATGATAGCGAAGAAGAAGAAGAATGGAGCTTCAACGCATATGTCATGGTGGGACTAAAGAGGACTCCCCAGCCTACATAAATTGCAGCATGGGAGACAAATGCTAGCAAGGAACTAACTAGGAAGCCCATGTAAAGGAAGGCTCTACCACCAATTCATGATTAAAAACCAGTGAGTGAAATGGGTTAAGTACTCATGAGATGATGGGATCGACCCTATGGCAAGTGATCAGAATGGAGGCTAGTATTTAGAATGCAACGGAAACTGCATTCCCTAACCTATATGCCAGTTCAGAATCATATACCTGCCATGACAGGTCAGTGATCATGGATTCGAATTAAAACCAGAAAAAATCTTGAACTCAACAAAAATGTTTTTGAAAAAATACCTTTCCCAACACCTACAAGAAAAACGGTTATACAGCCTTAGATAGATTTGAAAAAATAAGTACAAAGGAATTTTGCAATTTTTTTCCAAAATCTGTGTATAAATACACCATTTACCTCATATTTGGGTCATTATCACATTGCAGAAGTGGAGAACGAGCTTTTGGAGCAAAAATTCCTTTCCTCAAAACTGGAACAATCAACCATCAAATCGTGCCCAATCAGTCAGGTAAGCTCTAAATTCATCTTTTGCATCAATTTCGTTCCATTTTAAGGTAAAAATTTAGAAATTTTACCATAGGAAAGAGATGTTTTGATGAAACCCTCTGCGCATACGCGAGTTCGTGTGGATGAACCTGCGTATGATACACGACTATGTATAAACAAAGCCACGTATGCGCAGACCGATAATATAAAAATTGATCCTAATGAAGGATTTAATGAATTTTATTTGGTTGTATATTAGCTGGAGGGGGCATGAATATAGTGGCATCAACAATGAAGTGATGGAAGATCAAAATTCGCTTGATATCCTTCGAAATTGTGGATTGCTCAACTTTTTTTAAATGCCAAACATGAAAAGTAATGTTTGATTTCTTCAAATGTTGGTAGATCACTGGGAGTCAGAATAATATTGCTTCATTATAGATCAAATGCCACTATGCATAGAATTGGAGGACATATATTTCATCACTGGACTCTCTCGGAGAGGAGATCCAGTAGATTTGCACAGAAAGCCTTCGGGAGGGCTTACAGTGGAAGATTACGTCTAGGCCTATTATGTAGAGGAGTCTCAAAAATTAGGTACCTATATACCAATAAAAGATGTGAAAGAACTATATATGAAAATTTTCCTCTTCACCATTGGAAGAGTAGCAGGATATGCTTCTCTACATCAGGCTTCGAGGACACAAATTAGCATTGCAGTAGAATGTTTGATTCACCTCTTTGATTGGTGAACAACCTTGCTGAGAAACATGAAAAGATAGTTGACTTCGATCCGGAAGGAAAAAACTAAAAAATTTGGGTATGAAAGAATTTTGCTAACATTCTTCTTCGAGAGGATTTCAGGGCTTCGGCCCAAATTCATCTCAACCATCAGTAGCCCTAGAGATCCAAGAATAGCCCGATGGGCTGATCTGATGAAGAGATTGGGGGGAAGTGAAGTTCCCCGGACCACTTGGGATGACGATTTCTTCCAATGGTCGGAGGAAAAGGTTATCAATGTGGAAGATTATCCCTATGCTGGGATGGATTTTCGTCGTGATCCAGATCTAGTCCTTCCACCTGGTGCAGCATGGGGCATAATCGATGATATTGAAATTTTTTTAGTTTTTTTATTTTTGATTATATGATTTTTGATTATTTTTTCAAGATATGATAATTAAAAAATGCTTCTGATTGAACTCAAATGACTTACAAGATTATTTATGACCATGATGTAGATATGGGACCAGTCAGACCTGAGGGATACCCAAGGCACAAGTGCTGCAGAGGTGAGGCAGATGCTGAAGACCCTGGTAGGACACTCCATGCCGTCCAAAGGAAATTGGAGAGTTTGACTCGCCAGGTGCCTATGTCTGCAATAGAGGACCTACCAGAGGCTATCCAGAGGCAGGTAGTTGGAGTACCACGAGACTGGGTGTGGTTATTCCGCCATGTGGAAATTTTTATCATGTTCTATATGAACACAAATGTTGGGTAGGGACCATAGAATTAGATATAGATTTTACCAGATGACTGTAATATATTTTTAATACTCAACATGATCGGGCATAAACCCTAATTTTGTAGGACAGATAGGTCCAGAATTTTTATATTTTTCAACACTTTGACTATATATATATATATACAACGATTTATATGATGTGATCACTCAAAATGTATGAAAATGAATGATGTATTTGATATTTTGATTACATTATTGAATGATGAATATGGCAATCAATTTCTTGATTAGCCAATAAGTCTTCTATCCAATTGTCAGCTCAAGGAATGTGAATGAATGTTAAAAATTGAAATGATCTTTGTAAAAAACATACCCTAAAAAACAATCGGTGCAAAAATGGGTCTCGAACCCGATATGTGTTGTTCAACTGCGAAACCACCAACTGGGAGTCCAAGAAAACTACTAACGAATCAACACCCAAGGATATTACTTTCGAGAGTAGATAAACCACTGCATTGTATTGTACTATGTTGTTCAAAGCAGAACCAATGCAAACACCTCTTGAAACCAACAACTGATTGGATGGATAATGAAGTACCTAAGCCATGGAAGCCAAGTTCCGGGTATGTCTACTATCACCATCGGCGAAATCAAAATGACTTATGAGATCCAAATATTGGGAAAAATACTAAGAGGGGGGGGGGTGAATCAATATTTAGAGCTTACTGAAATTTTTTACTTTTCCCTTACTAAATTCCATACGTGACTTTAATGAACCCAACTCGAGTATACATGCAGATATCCTTAATAAAACTTGCGTATGACCAGAGATCTTATTATGCATATAATTCTTTACTTAGATCCATGCATCATTCATTCATCAGATGTTTAGTAAGCACTAAGCATGTGCAGTAAGAACAGAATAAATCATCACACATAAGAAACACACATGAACAGCAGGATTTAAGGTGGAAACCCAATTTGGGAGAAAACCACTACTGTTTTCATATTTTTCTTCAATATTTATTATAAAGAAAAATTCTTACAATCTTGTACTGGTGCAGACTCATACCAGCACGTAGGCACCTACCTGCAGAAGGCTGCAACCTTCTCTTGTTCTCCAGATACTACTGGAAGGGAGCTTCGACCCCCTGATATCATTTACCAGCCACTCCTGGAAGGGAGCTACTACCCCTTGATCTCGTTTACCGGAAACCACTGGAAGGGAGCTACGACCTCCTCATTGAAGGTTTCAACCATCAGCACCATTGCAGACCACGTTTCATCAATTTTCACACTGGATCCAACATCTTCCACACAACACAACTTGTAGGCCTCTTTTCATCATATTTTCAGACTGGACCCACTCCACACATTTAAGCTCAAAGAACATACATAAAATTGAAACTTATAACCCCATCAATTCATTCATTGAATCAACAATCAACCAACCAAAAACTGACCTTTAATCATAATTGTTAGCCATATATAAATTTTTTTATACCTCATGATGGCTAAATAGGTTTCTTAGTTTTCAAGAAAAAAACTTTATGGAAATTTGTGAGTTCTTGAAACCTCACTGTGTTCATTATCATCAAACAAATCATTTCACTGAGAAATCTTCACCAAAATCCTCCAAGTAGCCCTATTGTTCTCACAAGAAGAATGTTTTCAGACCCCTCTTCCACCATTTCACCTTCACAATTTCCTCTAAAAATCCCTCCACTTCCTTAAAAATCCCATTCAAACCAATAAAAACCTCTTTATTTGGTTTTAAAAACCCTCTTTTACCCTATCGGAAACTTCAAAGAGGCTTAAAAAACCCCCTTTTAGGCCTCAATCTGACCATTTTGCAAAAAAAACAGGAATTAAGCCCTTTTTGGCTTAAGCTTCAGTCCCCTTCCACATATAACCAAGACTCGTGACCATTTCCAAAAGCCTAAAGCCCTTCATCTATATTTTACCTCGCGCCTTAGCTTTCTTCCAAAATAATATGGATCGTTGATCTATCAGATCTAACAGCTCGCGCTATCTCACAAATCATAAACTTCGCTCGATAAACATTTCGCCCCCCGACTATGTTTCCCCTCTCCCCCCCCCCCCCCCGATATAATCCTAGTCATTGATTATTTTGATCCAACGGTGATCAGGGCTTCCTCCGCTCTATTATTTTTTCCCGATCATAACTTATTCATTCCCGCGCGATGAAATCCTGACCGTTGATCTCGTTGATCCAACATTCATTGCTCTTTTTCATTTTCACCCATCCTCCAGCACCATTTGTTATTTGCGCGACCTAGCGAAAAGATCTCGACCGTTGATCTACCCGATCCAATGGCTATTGTCATCTCGCCTTTTTAATCTCACTCTCAACTACTCCCTTTCATCTTCTTTTCTCCGAGATCACCTCCACCGTTGATCCTCTTGATCCAACGGTGATCACTTTCTTGCCCTCTGTCAAACCTCACCTACCATCCACAAAACATCACCCCAATCTCCTTTTGCCACATGTCCTCCACGATCATGCTCGTCCGATCTTCTTCTCCAATCGGGCTCAACCTTCGCCATTAATTTGGCTCCCCTACATCCAATGGCCTATAGTCCATATTGCATTCATTTCGTGCTCGGGGTTTAACAACCCATTTCCACACATAAAAATTGGTTTTTCTCAGGATGCGTGGTAGCTACTGAGTGGAATTTCCTGCTCCCACCTCAAAACCGCTTACTGCCCATATGCAGCACAAAAACCACCAGTTTTCTGCAAAAACCATCATCCTCCATCTCCACGCCAAAGTCAAAATTTTCATTGATTTTTCCTGGTTCCACCAATGAAATCCCTTCTCCATGCATTTTCCCTTCCTCTACAAATTGCTCCCAAACCCACATAGCCTTTGAACGCAGTTCAAACCATAAAACACAGGTTTTTATAATATGTTTTTTGTTTGGTTACAAGTTTAATGGTGGCCAAATATGTAGGCCCTCCCACAAAAAATTCAAGTTTCACAAGCCTTAGATGACAATCCAAAAAGGCTTGTAAAGTAAAAGAAAAAGGGAGATCAAGGGTTTAAATTTCATGGATTAATCGATGTCTCATGAACATTGATTAGGTTTAATAAAACCTTCCAGCGTAGCAACAGAAGACACCTGCGCAAGAAAAGAAGACAGTGATTAAGGCATAAATGAAGATTAAAGGTTAAAAACATAGATGAACAAAACTTTAAAGCAGTCAACAAAGGGAAAAGGATAGCGATGATGCATCATGAAGGTCAAAAGCATAATTAAGCCTTAAGCACAGTTTAATGAAAAAATTAAGGAAATTTAAGCTAAAGACAACCTCGAATACATCGAACAGGAGTAGTTATGCATTCAGAATATCTAACTGACACCTTTAGCCTACTTTCTACCTACAAAGAAAAACAAACAATTATTACAATAAAGAAAATACCTTAAATTTTTAGGACAGTTATTGTAAATATAAGGTTTACCCTTGAAAGTCAATCTTTTCTCCTATCTTTCTATGAGAAGTTAAGATAGAGTTATTGAAACAGAGAAGTAGTTGAAAATCTTCCTACCTTATGCCTTTCATGGTTTTCAAGGTTAGGAATGCATTTACTCTGTAGTTAATAACACTTGAAACCTAGATCGGTTCCACCTCCTCATTTGTAGCATAAATACTAAATTTGAACTCATTGTATTGTTGGCATTTGATGACTCTTTGAATTAATACATAATCTCTTTGAAGTTGAAGTAAATTGATGTTTTGGAACTTGTAGATGTCTTGACCTATTTGTTGATGAGGAAGGCTCTTTCATTGGATCCTTGAGCTTGGCTGTTGGTGAAGTACTCTAAATCTGTTATTGTTATTTCTTGTTCCATTATGTTTCACCATTCTCTGTTGTAGTAGAGTAAAAATTTTAGGCTAAGAAATGTCTTCTGAAAGCACCTTAGTTTTGTTTACTCTTCACTGTCTTAATGTTTTCTTCTGCTAAGATATTGTAGAGAATTCTTAATTACTCCCTAGAACTCTTATGCTTGTTTATTTCTTAAATAGTTCAATACAGTTGGTCTCAAGAATGATTTATGGTTTTCCCTGCTTACTTGCTGCCACTTAAAAACTATTTTTGAAGTCTCCCTTCAAAGTACCATTGCTTAAAGTCCGCCAAAGAGGTTTTGTTCCGATCATACCCTTTGTACTTGCTTAAATAATTGTTTTGAAGGTCTTTATAGTTGAAATGAAAGATGTTTAGGCATTCCCTCTTCTATGAATGCAGTTATTTGTGAATCTTGAATGTTTTCTAATCCTTAAAGGTGAAATCACTAGAAGTTAAATGAGTTTCTCGCCTTCTATATTTCATTGGAGAATTTTGTCTTGAAATTATTATTTGCTGAAGTGTGGTTTGTAGAATTTATGGTTAGCCCCATCTATTGAATGCCTCTTTATGTTCAGATAATATTTCAAGTCCCTTTGTTGAGAAGTACATATAATTAAGGATTCTTAATTTCTTTTAGTTCTACTTTTCATTCTAAATCCTTGATGTCCATTTCATTCCACCCACAAGACCTTGAAGATCCATTGGCCAAGTTAGATTTTCCCTTTGATACACCAAAATACATTAATTAAAATTTTTACAACTTCCACTTGACTCCATTTCCCAATGACTTAGAGATTTCCATTTTCTATCTATGTTGCCTAGATCATCATGTCCAACCAAACAATCAAACAAAATCATGCTTCATAACTAGCCTAAAATCAACCCTTTACAAGAAAACAAGTCATATCTTCGCAAACAATTGAGAGATCCCTCTCTGAGACTAGGAAGGCTAGGTCCTGTAACTCTAAAGATTGGTTTTGATGTTTCCTTGTCACTTGGTATGCCAATCTACCAAATCACAGGACCCCAACATAATGGTGATCATGGTGGGACCTCTGAGTATATAGTTTCTTAGAAAGCCCTTATAGACTCGTTGATCCTTCAATTTTACCTTATAAAATCAGCTAATAAGCCATAGAGTAGACTCTGTTTGTTTCACTACCTTAGCGAATTGATGAAATAAATTATAGGACACTCTTACAAACCATAGAACCATATAAAAACTCAGAAAAAACCCAAAAAAATTTCAGATTGGTCTTTAAAATGCTTATTGGTGGTGGACCATAAAACATTTTACCTTCAGAAAAGCTAAAAATTTCCACCTGGCGACTCGACTAGCCCCAGTAGGCCTATTACCTCACTAGTACTCTAGATTTCCTTAGGATTGTGTTAACTAGCCCTAAAAGAAGTTTAGAAGTCTAGTCCCACATTTTAGAATTTCTTTAAAACACTGAGAGAGGTCAAACTTTGAAAAATAGTCCTTAAGATTTTTGCCCTCTCCAAAATTTTGAAATTGAAATTTGGCTTCACATAGGATCTATACCAGATCTCATCCAGACCCTAATCCTCCTACAATAGTTGATGACCTAGAAAATATTTTGTGGAAAAACTCTAGATCTAGAAATTTAACTGCTGTTAGGACTATCCAAAGAACAAGATCTGTCCCAGAAAACCTTAAAATCTTAAAAGATCCTCACTTTGATTTCCCTCATACAAAGAACCTATTTAGAAATAAGTCTCAAAGTGATCTAAACCAAGATGACTTTGAAACCATAGATTTGCAACAAAGCTTTAGCAGAGAAGCCTCACCTTCTACTCCACCTGATTCTCAGCTTCTCCATCACTTCAACTCCTATAATAAATCTGTTGAAAATCAGTTTGCTGGTCCAAGTGTTTCCTCCACTCCCATTCACACATCCATTTTTCAAAACACTCCATCTCATCCCACTTTCCCTTATGTAAATCCACCTCTTGTAAATCCCCCATTTTTTCCTATCATGGTAGCATGGTATGCTCCACTAGTGTTACCTCAACCTCTGGTTCCTCTACCCAATGATTACCAATCCAAAATTCCCCATTTCACTATAAGTGAACCTACTACTGCTCAATAGCATGTATAAAAGATGAATGATGCTTTTGATTATATGGAAATAGAAGAAAAGACCATTAAGATGATAATTTTTTCTCAAATTTTAGGAGGAGAAGCCAAAAAATGGTTCAAAGGCTTAACTCCTCACAGCATAAATGATCTCCCTTCTTTATATAAAAAATTCACAAATAAATAGGAAATTAAAAAGAACCCTCTCCAAATACTGTCAGACTATAATAACCTCAAGAGAAATACTGGGGAGAGTGTCCAATATTATTGCACTAGATTCAATAGTGTGTATAATTCTCTTCCCCCAAACATGAAACCTCCACTAGGTTTAGCCTTAGCTAAATTTCCAGAAGGCTTTGATCCAAAAATGGCCTACCAGCTAAGAGAAAGAGACCCCTTAACTTTAGAGGATATGCAGAGGGGAGCCTTAAGTGTAGAAGAAAATCTGATTGAGAAAAGAGCTAGGTTAAAAGCAGAGAAAAGAGTTACTTATAGGGATGAAACAAGGGCATCAACCTCATCATCTGATGCCAAAATTGATAGCTTAGTGAAGGTAATGGAGAGAATTCTTGAAAAGATAAATATGAATGATAGAGTGCCTCCTAGAGAGAATCAAACCAATCCCCAAAATAGAAATAGAAATCCAAACCCTAGAAGAGATCCTAATAAAGATAGGCAAAGAGATAATGACCAACAAATTAGGCCCCCCTTCCAACAAAATTATGTAGATCAAGAAGAGGAAAGAGAAATTGAAAGGTTGGAAGAAAATCATGTAAACTTGATAGGATCTAACAGTGAGATAGATGTTTTTCTCACTGAAGAAGAACAAGGATTCTTCTCCTAAAAAAAAACTGAAAACAACCATGAGGATTCTGAAGATTACAGATTGGGATTTGAAAATTCAATCAAGGAGTTACACAAACAATATAATCTTAGAAGAAAAGGGATCCCAGAGATTTCCAATGAAAAAAACAATAGTACTGTTGTTAGGAAAACTTCAGAAAATCAGCCTAAGAAGACAGCAAATAAAACCAACACTATGGCCAAGAAAACTGATCTAAATAAAGACAAAAACAACCAACAAAGTGTTGAAAAAATATGCCCTAGTACCTCTGCTAGTGACCCTAATAAATCTGTCCTAAATAACAGTCCAAATAAAATTCAGCAAATCAGAATTGCTAAGAGAAATGTAAATGACAAAATAGATGTAAATATCTCAAAAACAATAGTTCCTTTCAGCCTTATGGGTGAAATTTCCAAAATCAAAATTAGCATACCTCTATCTGAATTAGTAACCCATGATGTATATAAGAATCAAGTTTTGAAAGATTTAAATATAGGCAGTGATACTTACACTTTAAACTTAACAGATGACAAACCAGAATTGTTGTTTATACCAAGAAGGGACTGTCCCTCCCTTCTATGTTAGCTTAAACATACATAACAAAATCTTGCACAATTCCATGCTAGAATTAGGTGCTTCTCATAACTTTATGCCCAAAGTTGTAATGGAAAGCCTAGGCTTAGAAATTACTAAACCATATAAGGACTTGTATTCATTTGATTCAAGCAAGGTGAAATGCTTAGGTTTAATCAAATATTTATGTGTTAAATTGTCACAAATTCCTGCTAAGAGTCTAGTAATGGACATAGTAGTAGCTGAAATTCCCCCAAAGTATGGCATGCTTCTATCCAAATCATGGGGAGCCAAACTTCAGGGGAGCCTTGAAATGGACATGTCATATGCCACCATCCCAGTTTTTAACCAAACTAGAAGATTATAAAAAGAATCTCATATGAAATTTATGGTGAGCAACATAGATAGGCCAAACAACACTCATTTTTATTCAATTCATTCAGATTTATACTCCTTTATCTTTTACAATGAAGATGAAATCAGCCAACAAGAAAAGGAAAAAAGAGAAGAATTTAGTCCACCAGAACAGTCAAATCTATCCTCAACTCAAGCATAGAACAACTCAAACTTTAGGAGCCTTGAACAACAGAAATAAAATGAGAATCAGATTGAAATACCTTGGAAAATAAGCTTTGATGGCTCCTATAAAAAACTAGGTTCAGGGGCTGGTGTATGGATACACAATATAAACAAATGACATTCTTATAAACTTGATTTCCCATGCACCAATAATATTACAGAATATGAAGCCCTCCTCCTTGGCCTAAATTTACTCAAAATTTAGGAGCTAAGAAAATATCAGTCCAAGGAGATTCTAAGCTAATCATTAGATAGATTAAAGGGGAGCATTCAGCCAAAAACCCAAAACTCAAAGAATATAGAAATGCTGCCCTTGATCTCCTAAAAAAGTTTGAAAAATATGAACTCATTTTCATCCCAAGAGCTCAAAATCATCTAGCCAATGAAATTTCAATTGCTGCTATTAATTGTCAAATACCACATATAAATGAACAATTCAATTTAAAGGTAAAACACAGGCCTAAAATGCCTGAAAATGAAGAATATTGGAAAGTGTTTGAAGGAGACAAACACATAGATGATTTTCTGCAATCAAGGAATGTCTTTTCCATACCAACATCTACTTCAAGCCATGATGAAAACTGTTTAAATGAAGATAAAATCCCTGAAACAGAGTTTTTCTCTTCTGCTGATATAAACCAATTTGAACATCTTTTGAGAGTAGACATAGTTGATGATACAGACCAAAAATACCTGGAGATTTTACAATGTAAAACTGATACAATCCCAAGAGGCCTTACACCATTAGAACAACTCTTTGATTTGAACGATGTATCCAAATAACCAAGAATGGAGCCTATACAAAAAACATAGAAGAACATAACATAGGCAACCTAGTAGAACCCAAAATGATCAAGCTATCTAGCACTCTTCCAACTCATATCAAACAACAATACATAGAAATTTTCAAAGAGTTTGGAGATGTGTTTGCATGGGGATACAAGGATCTGAAATCATATGATACCAACATCATTCAACAAAAAATTCCTCTTAAGAAAAACTAGAAACCTTTCAAACAAAAACTCAGAAGGATAAACCCTGTTTTATTTCTTTTAGTTGAGAAAGAGATCAGGAAAATGTATGATGCTGGGATCATAGTTCCCCTCAAATATTCAGAATGGGTTTCCAACTTAGTATCTGTCAGGAAAAATACTTAGGAGATTAGGCTCTGCATTGACTTCAAGAATCTAAATAGAGCCTCCCCAAAAGACAACTACCCCTTGCCAAAAATGGATCACATACTCCAAAGGGTGGTTGGGATAAAATAATATCACTGTTGGATGGGTGCTCAGGTTACAATCAGGTGTTATTACTCCCAAGTGACCAACATAAAACTGCTTTTACTACACCTTGGGGTACATTCATGTATGTAAAAATTCCATTTGGTTTGATGAATGCAGGGGCCAGCTTCCAAAGGGCCATGGACATAGCCTTCTCAGAAGACATATGCTATTTTATAATCATATACCTTGATGACATAACTATTTTCTCTAAGACTGATGAAGAACACTTGATTCATTTAATAAAAGTTTTTGAGAAATGTAGGAAATATGGCTTATCTTTGAATCCAAAAAAGACATTTTTTATTCTCCAAGAGGGAAAACTTCTTGGTCACATAATTTCTGAAGAGGGAATCAAAGTAGACCCTAAAAGGATTGATGGCATATTGAAAATCAACCATCCTAGAAACCTCAAAGAATTGCAATCTTTCATTGGTAAGATAATTTTTTTAAGGAGGTTCATCCATAACCTTGCGGAGATATTAATAAATATCACAAACATGCTAAAGAAAGAGATAGGTGTTAAATGGAAAATACAAGCTAAACAGACATTTTAACTAGTGAAACAAGCTCTTACTCAAACATCGATTCTTATCAGTCTTGATTTCACCAAAGATTTCTACATTTTTTCTTTTGCATCTGAACATACAATAGCTGCAGTATTATTACAAAATAACACTATGGGGCAAGAACAACCAATATCATTTTTTAGTAGGGCCTTAAGAGATGCTCCACTCAAATATAACATTATGGAGAAACAAGCCTTAGCCTTGGTAAAAGCACTGAAAGACTTCTGAGTCTATATTTTACATTCTCACATCATTGCTTTTGTCCCACATACTGTTGTCAAGGATATTCTAAGTTAAGACCCTGATGGAAAAAGGGGTAAATGGATTGCTATCATTTTAGAATATGACTTAGAAATTAGGCCCACCAAATTAATCAAAGGGCGGGGATTATAAAAACTCATGGCTGAGTCAAACTTCCAAGCACTAGATATGAATATGGTTGATGTTTTAGAAGAAACAGAAGAATTCACAGCTCCATACATTAAAGAATTTTTTTTGAATTCACCTTGGTATGCTGATATCATATATGTACTGCTTTATATGAATACCCATGCTTCTCTCTCTAAAACTAAAGCTATATTTTTAAAACAGAAGGCTTTAAATTATTGCATATTATATGGGTTTTTATATTGGAGGAATGATGTTGGAATATTGCTTAAATATTTTCTTCATATTGGTGCAGGAAAAATCATGCATGAATTGCATGAGGGAGAATGTGGAGGACATCTTTACTGGAAGACTACAACAAATAAAATCCTTAGATCTGGATACTATTGGCCCACCCTTTTCCTAGATACTTAGAAGCTTGCCATGTCTTGCCATAAGTGTCAAATTTTTTATGGCAAGAGAAAACTCCTAACTTTACCCTTACATCCCATCAGTGTTGAGGCTCCCTTCCAACAATGGGGCTTGGACTTCATTGGGGAAATTCACCCATCTTCTTCAGCCCAACATAAGTGGATCCTCACTACCACTGATTATTTTACCAAATGGATAGAAGCCATACCTTATAGGAATGCTACTGAATCTGTCATTATCAAGTTCCTTGAAACCAACATACTATCCAGATTTGGTTGTCCTAGGAAAATTATCGCAAATAATGTTGATACCTTCAAATATAAAAGAATGGTTGACTTATGTCATAAATACCATATCACCTTGGGTCCTTCCACTACCTACTATCATCAAGGAAATGGATTAGCTGAATCCTCCAACCAAAGCCTTGTCAATATTATCAAAAAATTGTTGGAGCAAGATAAAAAAGTGTGGCATAATAAGCTGGTTCATGTTTTATGGGCTGATAGATTAACTACCAAGAAATCAATAAATATGTCCCCCTATCAGCTGGTTTATGGCATGGATGCAGTCTTCCCAACCTCTTTAGGAGTTCCAATCATGAAACTCCTTCAAGAAGTACAAACTGAAGATTATGATATGCAGAGAAGGATAAATCAGACCATTCATTAACAATAGTCCAGAGAGGAAGTGTACAAGAGAACACAAACAGTCCAAGAAAGAATCAAGAAATTATTTGACAAAAGGACTAAAGAAAATGATTTCCAAGTTGGAAATATTGTTCTAAAGTGGGATTATAGAAGAGAAGAAAAGGGAAAACATGGTAAGTTTGAGAATCTATGTTAAGGGTGCTATATCATTCATTCCATTAAGGGTCATAATGCATTCTTTCTGCAAGAGTTGAATGGAGAAAATATGTTTGGAGGTCTTGTTAATGGTAGGATGCTCAAGCACTACTTCTGTCAAGAGTCTTAGCTTCAAAGTTTTTATTTTATTTTACATAATTCATTTGAAAATAAATCATGAAAAATACAAAAACAATAAAAGAAAAGAAAAGAAAAAGAGGGCAGATTCAAAATAGGTACAGCCCCATACCCCAAAAATATAATTTTCTGAAAGTGAGAAAGTCTAAAATGCCACTACTAATTCAAAAATATATCTTGTTTAGTCATCTAGCCTAATCATGATTGAACATGCTTTAAATTCATGTTGATAAGTTAGTAGAAACACTGATTGATAAGATTATTTCAGAATTGGCTTATCAGAAGAATAGATTAGGAGATTGAAAAGATATTGGGTCCACATGCTCAAAACAGAACCAAAGAGATATATAAGGATGCTTTAAAAAATACCAATCATGGCCTTGTCTTTCTAGCTTACTTTTTATGCAAAATAATGTTTGTGTGCGGCTTTCAAAATTCCACAAACTATGGTTGATCAGACTCTCTAATCCTGGTTTGAACCATGCTTTAAATTTTTATGTCAATAGCTAGAGAATCAAGATTTCCAAACAGTTTAATCTTGGCAGTAAGATAATATAGGTAGAAAAAAAAAGAGTTCAACAGTTTAATCTGGAATCTTGGAAGAAATAAGGATAGGACTAGATAGTTTATTTTCTATTTTCAAAAATAAAATGTCAAAGAGTTTGCTAGTTCAAATGCACTCAAGAGGAAGAAAAAGTGCTAGGACAAGTAGGATTGGGTAGGAAGAGGTGTTGTTTAAAGAAATTATACATTGCAGATGGTTAAAAAGTTATCTTTTTCAGGAAAATATCAGCAAGTAAAAAAAAAAAAGAAGAGAAGAAATCTGCCCAATGGATAAGGCACTAATTTGCTAAAACTCTAAATATTTCATAAGCTGAGGTTATGGACACCTTGAAAAGATAACTACCCTCCCCAAGTGGAGCCACTGTTAGCCATCTATAAATTTTGTTATACCTCATGATGGCTAAATAGGTTCCTTAGTTTTCAAGAAACAAACTTTATGGAAATTTGTGAGTTCTTGAAACCTCACTGTGTTCATTATCTTCAAACAAATCATGTCACTGAGAAATCTTCACCAAAATCCTCCAAGTAGCCTTGTTGTTATCATAATAAGACTATTTTCAAACCCCTCTTCCACCATTTCACCTTCATAATTTCCTCTAAAAATCCCTCCACTTCCTTAAAAATCCCATTCAAACCAATAAAAACCTCTTTATTTGGTTCTAAAAGCCCTCTTTTACCCTATCAGAAACTTCAAAGAGGCTTAAAAAACACCCTTTTAGGCCTAAATCCGAGCATTTTGCAAAAAAAAAATAGGCTTTAAGCCCTTTTTGGCTTAAGCCTTAGTCCCCTTCCGCATATAATCAAGACCCGCGACCATTCCCTAAAGCCTAAAGCCCTTCATCAATATTTTACCCCGTGCCTTTGCTTTCTTTCGAAATAATTTGGACCGTTGATCTGTCAGATCTAATGGCTCGTGCTATCTCACAGATCCTAAACTCTGCCTGATAAACATTTCGCCCCTTGACTATGCTTCCCCCCCCCGATATAATCCTAGCCATTGATTATTTTGATCCAATGGAAATCGGGCCTTCCTTCGCTCTATTCTCTTTTCCTGATCATAACTTATTCATTCCCCCGCGATAAAATCCTAACCGTTGATCTCGTTGATCCAATGGTAATCGCTCTTTCGCATTTTCACCCATCCTCCCGCACCATTTTTTATTTGCGCGACCTAGCGAAAAGATCCCAACCATTGATCTACCCGATCCAACGGCCGTCTTCATCTCACATTTTTAATCTCGCTCCCAACTATTCCCTTTCATTCGCTTTTCTCCGAGATCACCTCCACCATTGATCCTCTTGATCCAATGGTGATCGCTTTCTCGCCCTCTGTGAAACCTCACCTTTCGTCCACAAAACATCACCCTAATCTCCTTTTGCCACCTGTCCTCCACTATCATGCCCATCTGATCTTCTTCTCCAACTGGGCTCAACTTCCGCCATTGATCTGGCTCCCCCAAATCCAATGGCCTATAGTCCATATCGCATTCATTTCACAGCCAGGGTTTAATAACCCATTTCCATGCTAAAAAATCAGTTTTTCTCAAAACACGTGGCACTTTCTGAGTGGAATCACATGCTCCCGCCTCAAAACCGCTTACTGCCCATATGTAGCATGAAAACTGCCGATTTTATGCAAAAACCATCATCCTCCATCTCTGCGCCAAATTCAAATTTTTCATTGGTTTTTCCTAGTTTCGCCTATGAAATCCCTCCTCCATGCATTTTCCCTTCCTCTACAAATTTCTCCCAAACCCACATAGCCTCTAAACGCAGTTCAAATCATAAAACATAGGTTTTTATAATATGTTTTTTTTTTGGTTGCAGGTTTAATGGCGGCCAAATATGGAGGCCCTCCCATAGCAAATTCAAGTTGCACAAGCCTTAGATGACGATCCAAAAAGGATTTTAAAGTAAAATAGAAAGGGAGATCAAGGGTTTAAATTTCACGGATTAATCGATGTCTCATGAACATTGATCAGGCTTAGTAAAACCTTCCAGCGTAGTAACAAAAGACACCTGCGCAAGAAAAGAAGACAATGATTAAGGATTAAATGAAGATTAAAGGTTAAAAACATAGATGAACAGAAGTTTAGAGCAATCGAAAAAGGGAAAAGGACAACGATGATGCATTATGAAGGTCAAATGCTGAATTAAGCCTTAAGCATAGTTTAATGACAAAATTAAGGAAATTTACGCTAAAGACAGCCTCAAATACATCGAACAGGAGCAGTTATGCATTCAGAATATCTAAGTAACACCTTTAGCCTACGTTCTACCTACAAAGACAAACAAACAGTTATTACAATAAATAAAATATCTTAGACTGTCAGGACATTTATTGTAAAAACAAGGTTGAGCCTTGAAAGTCAAACATTCCTCCAATCTTTCTATCAGAAGTTAAGACAGAGTTATTGAAATAGAGAGGTAGTTGAACATATTCCTACCTTATGCCTTGCATGGTTTTCAAGGTCAGGAATGCATTTAATCTATAGTTAATAACACTTGAACCCTAGATCAGTTCCTCCTCCTCATTTGCAGCATAAATATTGCATTTGAACTCATTTTATTGTTGGCATTTTATGACTCTTTGAAGTAATACGTAGTTTCTTAGAAGTTGAAGGAAAATGATGTTTTGGAACTTGTAGATGTCTCGACCTGTTTGTTGATGAGGAAGGCTATATCATTGGATCCTTGAGCTTGGCTATTGGTGAAGTACTCTAAATATGTTATTGTTATTTCCTGTTCCATTATGTTTCACCATTCTCTGTTGTAGTAGAGTAAAAAGTTTAGTCTAAGAAATGTCTTCTAAAAGAACCTTAGTTCTGTTTACTCTTCACTGTCTTAATGTTTTCTTCTGCTAAGATATTCTAGAGAATTCTTAATTACTCCCTAGAACTCTTATGCTTGTTTATTTCTTAAATATTTCAATACAATTGGTCTCCAGAATGATTTATGCTTTTCCCTGCTTACTTGCTGCCACTTAAAAACTATTTCTGAAGTCTCCCTTCAAAGTACCATTGCTTAAAGTCTGCCAAATAGGTTTTTTTTAGATCATACAAGGTCTTTATAGCTAAAATCAAATATTTTTAGGTGTTCCCTCTTCTATGAATGCATTTATTTGTGAATCTTGAATATTTTCTAATCCTTGAAGGTGAAATCACTAAAAGTTAAATGAGTTTCTCGCATTCTATATTTCGTTGGAGAAGGTTTCCTTGAAATTATTATTTGCTGAAGTGCGGTTTGTAGAATTTATGGTTAGCCCTATCTATTGAATTCCTCTTTATGTTCAGATAATATTTCAAGTCCCTTTGTTGAGAAGTACATGTAATTAAGGATTCTCAATTGCCCTTAGTTCTACTTTTCATTCTAAATCCTTGATGTCCACTTCATTCCACCTGCAAGACCTTGAAGATCCATTGGCCAAGTTAGATTTTCCCTTTGATACACCAAAATACATTAATTAAACTTGTTACAACTTCCACTTGACTCCATTTCCCAATGACTTAGAGATTTCCCTTTTCTATCTATGCCGCCTAGATCATCATGTCCAACCAAACAATCAAAGAAACGTATGCTTCATAACTAGCCTAAAATCAACCCTTTACAAGAAAACAAGTCATATCTTTGCAAAAAATTGAGAGATCCCTCTCTGAGACTAGGAAGGCTAGGTCCTAGAACTCTAAATATTGGTTTTGATGTTGCCTTGTCACTTGGTATGCCAATCTATCAAATCACAGGACCCATACAATAATCAAATAGTAGCATAATCAATATTCAAACAACCCAAAACTGTATGAAGACATCATTGACAGAAAACAGTAATACAACAAAAGAGGCCAGAAATTTCCTTCTGCATACTTCAGCAAAACCTTAGATTCCATATGCACCTTTTATGAAATGAACCTATGTATATATATCTTCAACTATTTTAGGACTGACCTTAGATTCCATATGCGCTTTTTCTGAAACTAACCTGAGTATATACGTGCTTTTGCTGAGATGAACCTGCGTATATATCTGCAGACATTACAAGGCTGCACAACTCTTTAGAACAGATAAACATATCAGATCTTACCCTTCATTTCAACAATCATTCGCCAGATCACAGATCTAATCATTTCATAAACAGATCTAGAAAATACATAGTCATTTCAGTTCTAGAGATCCTAATCCTTCATTTTATTCATAGATGCATTATTAATTTAGATCTATCAATAAACTGTAACCCATTCCATGCAGATATACTTCAGAGTGAAGTATTAATTCAATACCTAGACACATGCACACCCTTGCACTATGATCTTCTTTTTCTTATATATTTTTAGCCTTTTATCAATACCATGAGCCAAAACCACACAACTTCCGATGGTATTCTTGGATGGAAGCAAATAGATAATACAATGCTCAATATTGTGGGCTAATTCCATGGTAATGCCCCTTGGTATCATAATTTTAAAGCGCTGAAGGCATACGCGACTTTGCTTCTTCGTACTCACGTGTATATGCGACTTCTCCTCATAAAAACGACATACTAATTCTAAATTTATATGCGGGTTTCCTTCATAAAACTAGCATATATAATGCATCCATATACGGGTTGCCTTCATCAAACTTGCGTATAAATTGTGACATATTATATTTATCATTTCTCTAGCACTTAATGTAATTCCTTTCTCTGTAACATCTGCAATAATCTGTAGATAGTCATTTTTCCATATTTAACAAATAGGTTGCTTATCAAAAGGAAACTCATCAAGTAGGTTTTCATCAAGAACAACTTCATCATGCAGGTTGCCATCAAGGACAACATACTGCATCATGTTGCCAACAATCTCCCGCTTTGGACTTGATGGAAACCATAATGGTGTTTGGTCACTACGAAAGATAGATACATTAATCATAACCATTATTCAAACACCAAGATACTCTCCCCCTTTAACATCAAGGGAAAAGGGTATATCAAAACCAAAACAAGGTTTCTCTTCCCTTGTAGAAAGATGAGATCTGTAGATTTGATGTGCACTAAATTTACCATGCTCCCCCTGAGTTCACGCTGAATTTTTAGACATATTTTCAATGAAATACATGACTCTATAACTCAACCGAGTATGACCTTTCCTATCACCAAGGACTCATACTTACATCAATGATTCAACCAAGTGGAATTACATATTTGACTGAACTACCCAACCAAGTGGGTTTATAATTTGAAAAAGTCCTTACATGATTGAATATAAAAATTTTACATCATAGGTTTCATCATGACCTTTTCATCAAATTACAGATATGAATTTTTATAACCAAGACCAAATGACCTCAAGAGAGAGATCATATTTCAGAAGCATCATAATGCCAACAATGCATTATTCATAGCAAGGCTAAATTCCCCCCCTAAGCCTGAGCATCCTGAACATATTCACCAACTAATTCATCAAAGCATCTTCATCAAGTAGATAATAAAAATTAAAATCATATCAGCAGATATAACCATCAACATCAGATCAAGAAATTTATTACTATCAGCAGCATATCAGAATTTTTTTTTGAGTCTTCCTCACTGTTTTTCATATCAGAGAAAAACATACGCAACTGTCACCATTGGAACTCACATGTATACACGGATTTAGTTCATGAAACCTGCATATATAAAGTGAAATACAGAAAATTTCACAACTCCATCTTCCCCTGAACTTATACCACCTGTACCTGTCTTCTCTTGTCACATTAGAAGCACTGTTAGAAATAAACACAACCAGAATTACTAAAATAACCATGGGAATCACCATATATTGCTCCCCCTTTGATGATACATTACTAATTCCTATAATGTATCTCACATCACTCCTAGAGTCATTATGATAAATAAACTTTAGAAACAGATGACTACAGTACGGTCAATATTCCCTACGTTTTTTACTGGTGCTTCTTGTTTTTCCAGCTTTGCTTGAAATTTCTTATTGTGTGCTAGAACTTCTCCAATTTTTCAGATCTGTTTATTATAATTACCTGCAATCAGTGGCCTTATGCTCAAATGAGTTACAATAGAAAAAAAATCCATGAAAGCATCCTTTCTTTCTTGATCTATGCAATTCTTCAATAACTGGATCCCTTTCTTTTGGGAAATTATCATCATCCATGGTACATGCCATGAGGACTTGCAGATCTTGATCAAAATCTTCTTCTTCCTCATTTGACAATCCATTATTATATTCATTTGTGTAATAACTCCTTCCTTTTTCAAACTTCTTCCCTTTATCATGATTTTCTTTATAAGGACATTTAGCAGCATAATGACCAACTCTACCACAAGAAAAACACTTGAAGGGAAGCTTACCCCTAAATCTTCCAGTACCTGGTTGAAGTCTTCTCACATGATTTTCTTCTTATTCTTCTGATATATAACTTGATTCCTTGAGAACTTCCTTTTCTTTTCCTTTTTCACATGCCTTAAAAGCAGCTTCTCTGGCTTGTGAGGGACCTCCTCTTCTCATTTCAAAAGCAGTCAGGATACCATGTAGTTGAATAACAGTAAGATTTTACAGATCCTTCTTTTCTTCAATAGCTGACACTTTTGACTCGAACTTTGGAGTTAGAGATCTCAATATATTTTCTACTAAATTTGAGTCTTTTATATCTTCACCCATATTCCTCATAGAATTCACAATCTCATCTAATCTTAGGAATACACTTGCAATACTTTCATCATCATGCATTATGAAAATTTCATATTACATTCTAAGAGTTTTAAGTTTGGCACTTGTTACCTTTGTGTCACCTTCATAGCTCTGAATGATCTTGTCCCATATTTCTTTTGTTTAATTTAGCTGCATCACTTTGAAAAATTATATTTCTGGCAGGCTTCCTAATAAAGCATTGACAACTTTGGCGTTGATTTCATATTTCTTTCTTTCTGCTGCATCTGTAGGAACATTTTCTAGATATTTATAACCTCCTTCCATGATTCCCCATACGTATACTCCAAGACTTTACAAATACTCTTTTGTTTGTATCTTTTATAATAATAGATTACTTCCATTTAATAATGGTGGCCTTATAGAAAATACTACTTCAAGACTTCCCATTATGACAGATCTCCTTCAAGCGATCAAGATTCTTCTGAAGGACCTGCTTTGATACCAATTTTTGGGGAAAATAATGGGGGGGGGGGGGGGGTGAATCAGTATTTATATCTTACTGAAAACTTTTACTTTTCCATTACTAAATTCCATACATGACTTTAATGAACCCAACTCGCGTATACATGCAGATATCCTTAAGAAAACTTGTGTATGACCAGAGATCTTATTATGCATATAATTCTTTACTTACATCCATGCATCATTCATTAATTGGATGTTTAGTAAGTCGTAAGCATCTACAGTAAGAACAGAATAAATCATTATAGATAATAAAGACACATGAACACCAGGATTTAAGGTGGAAACCCAATTCGGTAGAAAAACACTATTGTTGTCGTCTCTATCTTCAATATTTATTATGTTGTAGTTCCTATGTTTTGGCCAGATTTGCAAGACAAAAAGATAAGAAAACATCAAACCACTTTGGGATCCTAGGATCTAGCCCTCCTGGATCCAAAGAGGGATCTCTCTATAAATGTAAAGAATGATGTATCTTTAAGGCTCAAAATGAGGTATTAGGCTAGCTCTGAAGCACAAGGGTTTTTTATTTTGTTTGTTTGGTTGGAGATCATTAACTGATAAGGTTATGTGAAGTGAAGAAGGAAAAAAGTAGTAGGATGTTTCAGCATGGGAATATGGGTCAAAAGAAGTGTCAATCCATTGGGCTATGGAGTCATAAAAGGAGTTTACTTGCATAAAAACTATCCAAGGTTTTCCATAGGGAAAGTCATCTATAGAAAAGGTTATTTTTAGATAGATGTTGAGATGGAACATTAAGAATGGGTGAAAGAAAGAAACCAAGGTGCAGCCTAAGATCAGGTAAGTACTTTTAACCTATCCTGCTTTTGACATACTCACAAAGGAAACTCTCAATAAAGACACAAGGGTAGCTTAAGATCAAGGAAAGACTTTTAACTTAACCTGATTTCAACATAATCTTAAGGAAAACAATCCAGCAGTCCTCAAAACCACTTTCAGACAATAGAAAACATTTAAGGTTAAACACGGAGTAAGGCCTAAGATCAAAGAAAGACTTTTAACCTTCACTGCTTTTGACACCAACTCAAAGGGATCTTAGAAAGGCTAACTGTTGGAAAAATAACCTAGTGAGACAGGGATAACTTCTAATCTCCTAGTTTCCCAATTCTTTTAGCTGAAACCAAACCATAAAATCTAAGAAACAAACTCTAAATTCATACATCAGTAAGCATGGACAAGCCAACTTCTATACTAGTTAAATTATGTTGAATTTGTTCTTAGATACACAAATAGCAGAAAACATAAGGATAAAGATTTAACAGTGAGATTTAGGGTACTTCCAACAGTATTTCCTAATATATGCTTGTTGTTCTTTATTAGAGAATAATGGACAGTATTGAAAAACATGAAAGGAGACAATCACAGTAAGGAAAACATCACCAATAATATAGACCAGGATCCTGTGAATCTGCCTGTTCAATTGATGTGCAAAACTAGTCACATACTTTGAGTTTAGTGGCTCTTTATAGTCCAAATTTTATTCGTAGCCTACTATAATACAAAATACTCAACTACTTCCCTTAATAACAGTTCAAACAGTCAATAAAATCCCAAAAACCAATAACCTTTTCAATTTAATTTACGGGGGTTCTTATAGGTGAATGAGGAAGTGGAGTAGTAGATATGAAATTGAATGATCCATTAAGACAGAGGGGAGGAAGTATTTGTGCCCACTCTGCTTAATGGCTCTGTATTAACATGTTTGTACCCTTTAGGCTAGCTTAGAAGTATTTTTCATATTGACCATAACTTCAAATATGTTCTTTAAAGTACTCTCATGGCTGTAGTACCCTGTTTGCCTTCTGAGATAAGTAAGGTGGATAGTTTGGCTTTCAGTTCTTCCATGCTTCCATAATTGTTGTCCTGACAGTTTTTTAAAGCCTCTGTCAGTGTAATAATTATCCTGGTGCTCGATGGAATATGGAAGAAGTCATGTAGCTAGTCCTTCTTGGGGAAAGAATACTCTTTAGATATTAAATCACTGATATGGCTTGATTGTGTGCTTTAGGCTTCATTAAGCCTTGATCTTCATTTCTGTGGGTCTTCATCCTTTAACAATGTCTTTATTTGTGGATTAGGCATTATATTGTTGAATTTATACCTTAATCCCTTTAAACTCTGCTTTAAAAATCATTATTCTTCACTTTCGCTCTGATCTTCACCTTTGGCACTGATACTCTTTGTTTAGTTGATGTTCACTGCCTTTTTTTTGTTTTGCAAGCGCGCAAAAGGTTTACACAGGTGGAGGTATTTGATTCAATGATGAAATCCTTGGATCCCTTTCTTTACTGAAGACTTGGAATCATCATTCCTGGCCTTCGTGCTATTTTAAAACAGTGGGAAAACCTTTATAATCCTGCAAAAAATGAGAAAAGTTAAGAAAATCCAGTGAAAATAGGCTTAGAACTGGCTTTTGAGGTTTGGGAGTGAGGTTAAAATGGAACCGTTGATTTATATTTAATCAATGGTGATCTACGGCTGAGATCTGCCCATGAAGTTGTTAAGAAGGTTAGATGGATGAAAATGGGAGGAGGCGAGGTTAGATCAGGGTCGTTACATTAGAGTAATCAACGACTAGGATTTAAAACTGAAAAGGCATTGCAGAAGAGAAGAGTGGTGAGGTGGAAAACCATTGGTGTTTTTCACAAAATAAAAAGGGGATAAACAATATTGCGCAAAAAAAATGTGATACGATACATCTCCTGACGCGTGTCATTTTGAATACCGCTGGTTTCGCAAATTTTTTGGGGATTAAACTGCAGGTGGAAAAATTTTGCGAAATGCATTATCAGCTATCAGATTGTGATGCATTGATGAGACGGTGTGGAATTACTGTGATAGCGGGTGAGGTGCACAGGCAGAAGGTTAAATCCTGACTGTTTGATCTTTCGGATGAATGGTCGAGATTAAGAGATGGAGTGGAAGTAGTTCAAAAGGGAGAGAAAGGCTAGATGGATGGGTGGAGTGCGAGGAAATCTGGGTCGTTGGTTCTTGTGGATTCAACGGTCCAGATTCATTTCATTGGGAAGGCTTATATTTGCGATGCGGCGGAGGGGTTTGATTGGGTCATGTGTGAGTCGTTGGATCTGTATGAACGGACGGTTGAGATTGCTTCGGAGAAATGATTCGAAAACTGGTGGACGAAAAGGAGATGGGCGATGCGATTACATCCTGGCTGTTGGATCGGAAGGGAGATCAACGGTCAGGATTTAATCGGCAGGCGTAATGGTGAAGGGCTTATGAGCAGAGACTCGATTTCCTGATGGCCGTTGATCTTGTGCAGATCGACGGTCTACCTTCATTCAACTCAAAATGTCAGGGAAATGGAAAAACAAAGGAAAGAGGGGACTTTGTAAATAAATATGATGGAAGGGGGGCTTGCGATGAGCACTTGGGTGTGGTCCCACGTAAAAGGTATGGAGACCAGGGTTTAAAAAATAAAGAGCTTATCGCATCAGAACGTTTAGCGAAAAGCTCATCGCATCAGAACATTTAGCAATCGCATCAGAACATTTAGCAAAAAGCTCATTGCATTGGAAGTTTAGAGAAAATATCAACAAAGAGACAGGAAACCCCGATTTTGATTGCACAACGGGGCTTAGCACCTGGTCTTGGGCGCCGAGTCATATGCGATGAATGGGGCTAAGGGCTAAGCCGAGAGGGGCTTAAGGCCTTACTGTAAAAGGGGTGTTTTAGGCCAAAAAACTGGGATTTTTAAGCCAAATGAGGGGTTCCAGTAGATGAAAGAAGGGATTTTCAAACCAAATGAAGGGAGGTATAAGGTTTAAAAAGGGTTTTGAGAGGGTTATAAAGTCGAATGAAGGCATTTTGAGGGATTTTATGAAGGGAATGAGGTTGAAACATGGGGGATTTTGTGGGAGTGAAATGGAGAGAAAGGAGGCCTTTTGAAAGCAGTTTCTTTCACCAATCAGTAGGGCTCTTTAATGGAAACAACAGTGAAGATTCTTTAAAGGATAGAAGACACATGGAGGCTTCAAGAATGAGATATTTACAAAGGAAATGTTTCTCTTGAAGACTCAGAAACATATTTAACCACCTGTTTTCTTTGCCAAAATTTTATAGGTGGCTAACAGTGACTCCACATGGGGATGGCATCTTCTTGAAGGTGTCAAGAGTCTCAGATAATAATCTTTGGAAGTGGGCTAGATGCCTGGTACTTGACCATCCTTTCTTTTCTTTGATCAGCTGCTACAAACATGATGGGTGTTATATCAACAGAAACATTTTCCCAAACAACTACCTACCCATCCTACTGTCCTAACATTTTTCTTCAAGGTGAATTTAGGCTTGCAGACCTTTTACATCATCAATTTTTTATTGAAAACAAAAAATAATATAATTATACCCTTATTCTTCCATGAGACCAGATTAAACAGTTGGACTTATAGCTTCTCTACCTAAAATACTATATGCCAGGAATAAATTGTCTAGTAGATTTCATTCTCTACATTCTAAAATAGAAATTTAAATACAGAAAAACTAGGATTAGACTGTCTGGTTTGCTATGGTTCCATGACATAAAGACAAGTTGCACATGAACTGAAACCTTGCAGAAATTAAAAATAAAATTTGAAGGCTTCAGATCTGAAAATCACCAGCATCCTTCATTCTTTTTATGACTAAGATTTTCAACCTTTTAGAGTTACCTTCTTTCTTCTTTTCAGCTCTGGTTTTGATCTTGTTAGAGCTACTTCTTCTTATTTTCTCTGCTGGTTCAAGTTTTGAGCATATCTGAACCTTTTCTTTCAATTTTTTTTGTATTTTTTTAATTTTCTTCTAAGAAAAATCAACCATTAACTAAATACTCACAGGCTGAGCTTATTGAGATTCCTACCTACCCTACTCTAACTTGAGAATCTCTGATTCTCTAAGTGATAAAATAATGCCAGTGCAGCCAGTTAAGCAGTAACAAAAAGGATAAAAAATCTGACTGCCTGTCAGATATAACCATAGGGTACTTTGAATGTGGGTCTTCAAAACCAAGGCCACCACCTGTAGTGACCACGCCTGATGTATCTGGCTCTTGCAAAGGGACAATGCTTGGGAACTTGAGCCAATCAGGGCCTCCATATATTCCGCCATAGG
The DNA here is from genome assembly GCA_034641835.2 of Pinus albicaulis. Lineage (NCBI taxonomy): Eukaryota > Viridiplantae > Streptophyta > Pinopsida > Pinales > Pinaceae > Pinus > Pinus albicaulis. Next base: position 16,273,825 of record MU968382.1, on the reverse strand, counting down.
ATCATCAAAAACATGATATAAAATTTCTTCCTTTAGGCCTTCCATGTCTGGTAGGCTACCTGCATCCTTGAAAGCTTTGATCACTGCATCTACAATGTGGCTCTTGAAAGCACAGTCATCCTTTTCCTAGTTGGGAGTATTTGGCAGGTTAGTTTCAACTAGGATTAATTCTTCTTCCACCGGAACAAGAAAAAGATTCCTTTGAGAAAGGAAATCTTCCTCATCTTCATTGTAACCTGAGCTGGGGGACTCATCATATTTGGCAATGCTGTCCTCTTGTAGTCCTGGGGAATTTTGATTCAGTGGGCTGAGCTCTGTGAAAATATTAACATACTCTTGAGCAGGGGCTTCTTTGATTACCTCAACCCTTCCAACAGAATTTTCAGGATATTCAACTTGCTCAAGATTTTCTTCATTTATTTCTTCCTCATCCTCTGAGCTGAAAGGTTGCTGACTTCCACCTTCATGGAAATTATTACTGATGACTTGATATAAATCAGAGTGGATATTCAATGAATCTTAACCTGCTACTAGACTTTCATAACTTTCTTCATCAGTATCATAAATAGCCTGACTTGGCTCATTACTTTCTTGAAGTTGATAGACATGATCTTGCTCCCACAAATCTACTGATGATGGTCCTACAGGATTATCTTCTATTTGGAAAAAATAATCACCAGATAGATAAAAAACTAGAAGAATCATAATTATAAGCAATGTCACCAATAAAACCTACTGGATTCTCATCAAGTCTTTTTTCAAAATAATTTGCAAGTTCGTTTTCTGATCCAAAATCCTATTTATTGTACATGCTTTGCATGTTGCTTATGCCTTGTAGTGATCTGGCTTGTTTTATCTGAGGAAAAGGTGTCAGTCCTTTCGAATAAGCATTTCTAGTTTCAACCTCATATTCTTCCCCCTTTATGTTTAGAAATTTGTTGGCTGTCTCTATCAACTTTTCCAACTTGGTTTCTACAAAGATCAGCTTTTCTTGCTCTGCTTGGTCCTTCTTTATTGTGTTTAATCTTTCCTCCCTGTACCATATGTTATATTTGATAGTAATTTCTATGTCTTTCATTTCTTCTAGGCTAGAAGGATCTCTTTTTCTTATATGGAATTCCACCTCATGGTCAAAAGAACTTTTATAGTGCAATAGAGCCCATCCCAAAGGTGGTTTTATATTAGTAGGTATTGCATTGTATACCTTATTGAACCTGGCTAAAATTTTTTGTACTATCTCTCCTGGTTGTCTTCTCAAGTTCTGGTATTCTTCTAGAATGAGGAAAACATTTCCCAGGATTGCCCATTTATCAAGGAAAAATTGAGTGAATTGATGAAAATTGATAATGCTTGCAGCTGGAAGGTCTTTAAACCAAATCTTAACCATTCCTTGTAATGATAAGGAAAACATTCTAATACGCACATCATATTATTCTATTTCATATAAGTCAAGTAAATCCTAAAGATTTTGAACGTGTTGCTCAGCAGTGATCTTTTTATTTTCTCCATAAAAAAGAGGCAGCTTATTTGTAAGTCTTGCAGGAAGGGGCTGGAAGATAAGAGGCAAAACTAAAGGCTTATATCTTTCTATGACCTTTGTGGGTGTAGGTAGTGCAACAAGAGACCTATGACTTCTTGAAGTGTCATTAGGGCTAAGAGATACAACATGAGGCTCTTGTTTCACTAGGTTTTTCATAGGTGTATAGGTCTGCTCATGGTCTGAAAACTGAGGCTTGAGATCTTTCCCATAATCAATGTGGATCTCATCTTTGTACACTTGACCAGGCTTAAAGTAGGATAGAACGTAGTTGCAGATAAAAACAATGAGTTCTTGAAACCAAATCCAGCCTGAATGTTCTATCCTTCTAGAATGTCTAGCCACGTTTCAGGTTCTTCCTCCAGTGGAGTCTTTAGGTCTATTAGGAATTGTGGAGTCTCCAGGTGGAGGATTCTAAATTTTTAAATAAGGTTTGTTGTCCACCATCAGTAATTAAATACCAATCTAGGTTAATTGGTCTTCTGTCCCCAGCGGACTTGCCATTATGTTGTGGTTCCTATGTTTTGGCTAGATTGGCAAGACCAAAAGATAAGACAACATCAAACCACTTTGGGATCCTACGATCTATCCCTCCTAGATCCAAAGAGGGATCTCTCTATAAATGTAAAGAATTATGTATCTTTAAGGCTCAAATTGAGGTATTAGGCTAGCTATGAAGCACAAGGGTTTTTGATTTTGTTTGTTTGGTTGGAGATCATTAACTGAGAAGGTTATGTGAAGTGAAGAAGGAAAAAAGTAGTAGGATGTTTCAGCATGGGAATATCGGTCAAAATAAGTGTCAATCCATTGCTCTATGGAGTCATAAAAGAGGTTTACTTGCATAACAACTATCCAAGATTTTCCATAGGGAAAGTCATCTATACCAAAGGATCTTTTTAGATAGATGGTGAGATGGAACATTAATAATGGGTGAAAGAAAGAAACCAAGGTGCATCCTAAGATCAGGTAAGGAATTTTAACCTATCCCACTTTTGACATACTCACGAAGGAATCTCTCAATAAAGACACAAGGGTAGCTTAAGAGCAAGGAAAGAATCTTAACTTAACCTTCTTTCAGCATACTCTTAAGGAAAAAAATCCAGCAGTCCTCATAACAACTTTCAGACAGTAGAAAACATTTAAGGTTAAACACAGAGTAAGGCCTAAGATCAGAGAAAGAATTTTAAGCTTCATTGCTTTTGACACCAACTCAAAGGGATCTTAGAAAGGCTAACTGTTGGAAAAGGAACCTAGTGAGATAGGGAAAACTTCTAATCTCCCAGTTTCCAAATTATTTCAGTTGAAACCAAACCAGAACATCTAAGAAATAAACTCTGAATTCATACATCAGTAAGCATGGACAAGCCAACTTCTGTACTGGTTAAATTATGTTGAATTTGTTCTTAGATACACAAATAGAAGAAAAAATAAGGATAAATATTTAACAATGAGATTTAGGGTAATTCCAACGGTATGTACTAATCTATGCTTGTTGTTCTTTATCGGAGAATAATGGACAGTATGGAAAAACATGAAAGGAGACAATCATAGTAAGCAAAACATCACCAATAATATAGACCAGGATCCTGTGAATCTGCTTGTTCAATTGATGTGCAAAACCAGTCACAAAATTTGAGTCTAATGGCTCTTTACAGTACAACTTTTCTTCCCAGCCTACTATAATACAAAATTCTCAACTACTTCCCTCAATAACAGTTCAAACAGTAGATAAAATCCCAAAAACCAACAACCTTTTCAATGTAATTTACAGGGGTTCTTATAGGTGAATGAGGAGGTGGAGTAGTAGATATGAACTTGAATGATCCATTAAGACAGAGGGGAGGAAGTATTCGTGCCCACTCTACTTAATGGCTCTGTATTAACATGTTTGTACCCTTTAGGCTGGCTTAGAATTCTTTTTCAGATTGACCATAACTTCAGATATGTTCTCTGAAGTACTCTCCTGGCTGTAGTACTCTGTTTGCCTTCTGAGATAAGTAAGGTGGATAGTTTGGCTTTCAAGTCTTCCATGCTTCCATAATTGTTGTCCTGACAGTTTTTTAAAGCCTCTGTCAGTGTAATAATTATCCTGGTGCTTGATGGAAGATGGAAGAAGTCATGTAGCTAGTCCTTCTTGGGGAAAGAACACTCCGCTGATATTAAATCACTGATATGGCTTGATTGTGTGCTTTAGGCTTCATTAAGCCTTGATATTCATTTCTATGGGTCTTCATCCTTTAACACTGTCTTTATCTGAGGATTAGGCATTAGATTGTTGAATTTATACCTTAATCCCTTTAAACTCTGCTTTAAAAATCTTTATTCTTCACTTTCGCTCTAATCTTCACCTTTGGCACTAGTACTCTTTGTTTAGTTGATGTTCACTGCATTTTTGTTGTTTTGCAGGTGCACAGAAGGTTTATACAGGTGGAGGTATTTGATTCAATGAAGAACTCCTTGGATCCCTTTCTGTACTGAAGACTTGGAATTGTCATTCCTGGCCTTCGTGCTATTTTAAAACAGTGGGAAAAACCTTTATAATCCTACAAAAAACAAGCAAAAGTTAAGAAAATCCGGTGAAAATAGGCTTAGAACTGGCTTTGGAGGTTTGGGAGCGAGGTTAAAATGGAACCGTTGATTTAGATTTAATCAATGGTGATCAACAACTGAGATTTGTCCATGAAGTTTTTAAGAAGGTTAGATGGATGAAAATGGGAGGAGGCGAGGTTAGATCAGGGCTGTTAGATTAGAGTAATCAACGGCTAGGATTTAAAACTGAAAAGGCATTGCGGAGGAGAAGAGTGGTGAGGCAGAAAACCATTGGTGGTTTTCGAAAAATAAAAATGGGGTAAATTGTATTGCGCAAAAAAAATGCGATACGATACATCTCTTGACGCGTGTCCTTTTGAATAACATTGGTTTCGCAATTTTTTGGGGGATTAAACTGCAGGCAGAAAATGTTTTGAGAAATGCGTTATCAACCGTCGAATCGTGACGTGTTGATCGGATGGTGCAAAATGACTGCAATAGTGGGTGAGGTGCGCGGGCGGAAGGTTAAATCCCGACCGTTAGATCTTTTGGATGAACGGTCGAGATTAAGAGATGGAGCGGAAGTATTTCAAAAGGGAGAGAAAGGCTAGACGGATGGGTGGAGTGCGACGAAATCTGGGCCGTTGGTTATTGTGGATTCAACGGTCCAGATTCATTTTGGTGGAAAGGCTTATGTTTGCGATGAGACGGAGGGGTGTGATCGAGTCATGCGTGATCTGTTGGATCTGTATGAATGGACGACTGAGATTGCATCAGAAAAATGATTTGAAAACTGGTGGATGAAAAGGAGACGGGCGATGCGATTAGATCTTGGCCGTTGGATCGGAAGGGAGATCTACAGTTGGGATTTAATCAGTGGGCATGATGGTGAAGGGCTTATGAGCGGAGACCATATTTCCTGATGGTCGTTGATCTTGTGAAGATCGATGGTCTACCTTCATTCAACTCAAAATGTCGGGGAAATTGGAAAAAAAAGGAAAGAGGGGACTTTGTAAATAAATATGATGGAAGGAGGGCTTAGGATGAGAACTCGGGTGTGGTCCCATGCAAAAGGTAAGAAGACTGGGGTTTAAAAAAGAAAGATCTTATCGCATCAGAACATTTAGTGAAAATCTCATCGCATCGGAACATTTAGCGAAAAGCTCATCGCATCAGAAGTTTAGAGAAAAACTCAACAAAGAGACAGGAAACCCCGATTGCGATTGTGCGACGGGGCTTAGCGCCAGGTCCTGGGCACTAGTTCATATGCGAAGAAAGGGGCTAAGGGCTAAGCCAAGAGGGGCTTAAGGCCTTAATGTAAAAGGGGTGTTTTAGGCCAAAACAACAGGGATTTTTAAGCCAAATGATGGGTTCCTGTAGATGAAAGAAGGGATTTTCAAACCAAATGAAGGGAGGTATAAGGTTTAAAAAGGGTTTTGAGAGGGTTAGAAATTCGAATGAAGGCATTTTGAGGGATTTTATGAAGGGAATGAGGATGAAATATGGGGGATTTTGTGGGAGTGAAATGGAGAGAAAGGAAGCCTTTTGAAAGCAGTTTCTTTCACCAATCAGTAGGGCTCTTTAATGGAAACAATAGTGAAGACTCTTTAAAGGATAGAAGACACATGGAGGCTTCAAGAATGAGAGCTTGACAAAGGAAATTTTTCTCTTGAAGACTCAGAAGCATATTTAGCCACCTGTTTGCTTTGCCAAAATTTTATAGGTGGATAACATATTATAAAGAAAACTGCTTACAATCTTGTACTGGTGCAGACTCATACCAGCACGTAGGCACCCACTTGGAAAAGGTTTTAACCTTCTCTCATTCTCTAACTACTACTGGAAGGGAGCTTTAACCCCCTGATATCGTTTACTAGCCACTCCTTGAAGGGAGCTACTACCCCCTGATCTCGTTTACCAGCAACCACCGGAAGGGTGATACGACCCCCTCACTAAAGGATTCGACCCTCAACACCACTGCAGACCAGGTTTCATCAATTTTCACACTAGATCCAACATCTTCCACATAACACAGCTTGTAGGCCTATTTTCATTAGATTTTCAGACTAGACCCACTCCACACATTTAAGCTCAAATAACATACATAAAACTGAAACTTATAACCCCATCAATTCATTCATTGAATCATCATTCAACCTATTAGCTCCCTCTAATTTGCAATATTGGAAAATTCAAATTGTAGAGAGAACACTATTTTGAACCACTTTGGGATTCTAGGATCTAGCCCTCCTGAATCCGGAGAGGGATCTCTCCAATAAAGTGAAAAGATTGATTTTATATTTAAGATTTTGGGTATGATATTTGGGTAGTTATGGAGATCGAGGGTTTCTTTTTGTTTTGGATAGTTGAGCATGATTATTATTTGAGTGGAAAGTCCTAAATGAAATTGTTTCAAAGGTGTGAAGTTGCAAGCAATCAGAAAATTTTTTTTCCTAAAAATATAGATATAACGTTGGTTTTTAGTCCATTGGGCTATGGAGTCATAACAGGGCTTTAATTGAAAAACAACTTCAAGAGTGGTCCAAGGGGCAAGTCATCTATATCACAAGATCATTTGCGATAAAATGATGGAATGGAAACAATAAAAGTGTTGGAGGGGTGGAAACTGATAATAATTTCAACAAGGATTTATAGTCAGTCCAAACAAGAAAATTCTCTTAAGTAATTTTTTAAAACCAACCAAGAATAGGGCTCACCATAAATTTCTTGGGCAGGTTTGTATTAAAGAAACTCAATAGAAAACAATCCAGTAATCTACATAATTACCTTCAGAAAGTATGAAAACACATAAGAGAAACAAAATGCAACTTAAGATCAGATAAGATACTTTTAAATCTAGTCTACTTTCAACATACACTTAGGGAAACTTTCAGAATCTACCTTTGGAGAAAGAAGCTAGAAAACAGGGCACACCATCACTTTTCTAGTCTAATTTTAATAAGAAAACCATGAAAATAACATTCAAGAATAATGTTTAAAGCAAACAGTAGGACTAGGGAACACCAACATTCCTAACTTTTAAAATTGTATTGAATCATTCTTAAATAAACAAATTGGAGGAAAACATTGAGATAAAGCTTATCAGTCAGAGAAGGGTACTGTAAACAGTAGGTCCTAACTCTATGCTTGCTGTTATTTATCAGATAATTAATGGAAAAAATGGCATACACAAAAGGAAAAAAATTACACAGAAAGGAGCACTTCACCAGTGACATAGACCAGGATCCCAAGAAATAGCTTGTTATTGATGTCAAACCAGTTACAGTCTTCAGGTCCAATGTTTCAATTCAGAAATCATTTCACTTCTCAGCCTAACTATTCTATCACAAACAGAGCTTTAAGAGCCTTTGAAGACTATTTACAGGTAGAAATTTCGAGCACGGGTATATTTCAAAGTTCTGCAACCAACATTGTTTCATTTTTTCTACAAAAGTATTTATAGAATAAATGAGGAGGTGGGACAGGATAAAAGATCTCCCAAGTTCAATTAATACAGATAAATGCTTCTCGGCCTTTGAGGGGCTCAATGGAGAATTTTAAAGATGTTTTGTCTGTATTAATTGTTTACATTTAAGAATTAAGCTCGGTGGAAGTTTTTGTTGACTTTAGGGCTCTGTGTCATCTTATAATAACTCTGCTAATATTTTTTTCAATAAGTCATTTGGCCGAATTAACTGTTGGACTATATTGAGACAAATATATGATGTTCTGATAATAACTCGGCTCCTGTTCAATACTTTGAGGCTACAGGTGGCAATCTGGTAGCTGAGAGGAATCAGTTAGCCTCTGATGTGGCAATGGAGGCTCTTTCGGACTAACAGATATTTTGATTTTTCCTTAAACATTGTTAAAATTGGTGGATTAGGCTTTTGATTTTTGATATTAGCCGTAATCCACCAAAACTGTGAACTAACCTTCAATTCTTCATCTCTGTTTTGATTTGGTCTTCAACACTGATACTCTGTGTTTCTTTTAATTTTCATTGTTTCTTGTTGATGTGCAGGTGCACTGAGGCTTGGTAATAGTATCAGTGCTCATGATGCACTGATAAACCTTGATGGGAACCTTTGCAAAAATATTTCTTTGATAAAAAAAGGCCTGGAGACTCGTCACTCTCGACCTTTTATTTTCTTTAATAATATTTGAAAAACCTTTAAAGTCCTGCACAAACCAAGAAATAATTAAGAAATCCTGCGTTATTGGGTAAAAAACTGCTTTGGAGGTTTCGGTTAGGAGCATGGCTGTTGGATGATAGCATCCAACGGCGAAGATTGCACGTTGAGGGTTAAAAGGAGAGTGGTTGAAAGAATGGGGTAGAGGATTAAGTCCGGGTCATAGATTTGTTTTTATAGTAGACCGTCGGATCATATTGGACCCCAAGATCAACGGTGGAGATTGCTCGTTGAAATCCTTTGGTGAAAGTGGAGGGCGATAGTGTAATGGGAGATTAGATCTGAGCCGTTGATCTGTAGAGATCAACGGTGGGGAGCGCACGCGATAAAACATAACAAAAAATGAGGAAGGCGGTTTCGGGAGGGAAAACCATAGGTTTCGCGTGGCCAAAAGAGGGATAGGTGGTTTCACCTTTTTGAATGCGATATGCATTCCCACCGGACGCGTGGCATTTGAAAACATCTTATATCGTGCAGCCCTTGGGAAATTAACCTTCGCGCTTGAAGTTACGTGAAAACGCGCATCAACCGTCGGATCTCAGGTCTCAGATCTAATGGTGAGGAGTGAGCGCGATATTGGATAGATGCGCGGGTGGATAAGTGGCAGGGTGGTTTTGTTCTGAGCTGTTGGATCAAAGATTTGGATGGCTTAGATCAAGTCTGGAGGGAGGCAGGACCCACAGGGGTTGATCCTGTCGGAGTTATTATGGGCCGTTAGATGTACAGGATCAACGAAGGAGATTGTATCTGGGGATAAATGGAAAAAATAAATGAGGCGGAAAAAAAGGTGAATAAGGGCCATTGATATACAGAGATCAAAGGCTGAGATTTGGCCAAAAAAATTATGAAGCGGGCCACATGAATTTAACCAAAGTCAGGAGGAAAGATCTGGACCATCCGATTTGGACATGTGGACGACCCAGATTCAATCGAAGCTTTGCGATCGGTGGGGTAATGGACATGGGAGTGCCGAAGTGATTGACTGTGGACCGTCGATCTGTAGATCAGATCGACAGTGGAGGATGAATCGGGAGAGGCCATTGGCAGGGACAAAGGGCTTAGAGATGGAGCAATAAGAACTGTTGGATGAGATCTGGCGGGGGAAGATCAACGGCCAAAATTTCATCGGGAGGCTACCCATCGGGAGGGGCAATAAAACACGCCCACCAAAGTTTCTGATACGATGTGCCGATATCCATTGATCGGATTTTAGATCAACGGTGGAGATTAGTTTGAAATACGAACTGGAAGAAGCCTTTATATCATATGAAAAACCAAAAATTTCATGATAAACAAAGGTTTTTGGCTTCGGGGTGGGTTATATAAATGAGGCTTGGTGCCTGACTGCGGGGCCTTGGGTTATATGCAAATGATAAAGGGACCGGGGTTTAAAACATACAAAGGGCCAATCGGAATCGGGATTAGGAGTGGGCTTTTCAATCTACCCATTTAAAATCTCTGATGCGAGATTGTTTCGACCGTCGATCGGTTTTTAAGATCAACGATCCTTTTCATTAGAAACATAACACTGGTGCATTTAGTTAAAAACATAGGAAAAAGGTGTTTTATGTATTTAGAAAGGGAAAAAGTGATCGCGAATGTTTTGTATAATGTGCTAAGTGCCCGATTGTGGGCCTTTGGTTATATGAAGCGACAAAATGGTCGAGGCTTATAAACAGAGGCCATCGGAATCGGGATGAGGAGTGGGCTTTTCAATCTACCCATTTAAAATCTCCGATGTGAGATTGTTTCAACCGTCGATCGGTTTTTAAGATCGACGGTCCTTTTCATTAAAAACATAACACCGACGCCTTTAGTTAAAAACATAGGAAAAAGGGGTTTTATGTATTTAGAAAGGGAAAAAGTGATCAGGAATGGTTTTTATAATGTGCTAAGCGCCCGATTGCGGGCCTTTGGTTATATGAAGCGGAAAAAAGGCTGAGGCTTATAAACAGAGGCCAATCAGATCAGAAACTTTGATAAGACAAAAAGACTTGCGTGCACCAAAAGTTTCTGATCCGATAAGCGCCAAACGGGTCTAGCACTTGGTTCTAGCACCAGGGCATATGTGGGGAATTGGTTTAGGTTTTATCCCAAAGGGGCTTAAGCCTTAATACAAAAAAGTGTATTTTTATGATTTTTTTAGGGTTTTCTGATGGATTTGGGGGTTTCGGCAATGTTTAAAAATGAGTTTTAAACCTTGTGAAAGGGATTTTGTGAAGGGGAAGGAGGAATACATGAAAAATAGAATAATTTCACGAGGGAAAAAAGGGAATAAAATGAAGGTTAGTTTTGAGGGGAGGGAGGGGAAAAATGGAGTTTTGCAGCAGTCTTTTCTTCATGGAAAATAGCAGATTTTCAGAGTTTACAATGGAAACAACAGTGAATATTTAAACAAAGGGCATGATGTCTTCATGAGTCTTCAAGAGATAACATTTTTAGCAATAAATTTTTTTCTTTAAGGCTCATAAAATTATTTAGACACCTTTTGATATAACAAATTTTATAGGTGGCTAACAGTGGCTCCACTTGGGGATGGTGCCTTCTTGAAGGCATCAAGAACTTCAGACTTACATTCTCTAGAGGTTGATCAGTGCCTTATCCGTTGGGCTGCCTTTTCTTCATTTGGATGATCTTCTTTTGCTCTGAAAATATTAGCAGCCATGAAAAATAATGGATTTTCATCAACACAAGATTTCTACCTACCCAATCCTATTGATCTAAATTTTTTTCTTCTTTAGAGTGCACTTGGATTGGAAAAATATTTTTAAAACATTTTATTCTTTTGAAAGCATAAAAATAATATAATTCTACTCCTTATTTCTCCATGAACTCAGATTAAACATTTGAGTCCATATGCTTCTCTACCTAATCTACTAATCTATTAGGATTAAACAGTCTAATAGATTTTCATTCTCTAATTTCTAAAACATAAATTTAAAAGCATACAAGTCAGGATTGAATAGTCTAACTTGATGCTGATCTATGGCATAAAAAACAAGTTGCACATAGACATTATTTTACAGAAATTTAAATCAAAATTGAAGGCTTAAGATCCGAAAGTTCAAAGCACGGCCTTCTCTTTTCTTCAGCTTTGTTTTTACTTTTGTTTGAGTTGTTATTTGCTTGTTCTATGGTTCAGATTTTGAGCTGATTAGAATCAGTTTTACCTCTGTTTTGACTCAGAAATTGAAACAAATTGGATTCATTTTTATTTTGAAAACTTAGGTTCAGATTTTGAGCTTGTTTGAACCTTTAATTTCTAGCCTAATCTACCTATTGATAAGCCAAGATTAAGCTGTTTGGAAAATCAAATTCACTATCCTATCAGAAGTCAATTTAAAACTAATTAGTCATGATTATGCTGTATGACTAATTAGAAGTGTGTTTTTTAGGAGTGGCATTTAAGCTTGCACACTTTCAGATTTGTTTTTCTCTTTTTGGTATGGGGCTGTACCTTTATTGTTTTTACAATCTACCCTCTTTTCTTCCTTTTATTGTTTTTGTATTTTTTATTTTTCTAACTTTGAATGCAATGATGGGTGAAATATTTATAATGAGAGAAAAAAGATAAGAAGGCTTCAAAACATAACATGGTTCAAGAGAAGTAATGTTTAAGCATCCTACCATTGACAGGACCCCCAAATAGTTCAGCTCCATTCAACTCCTGCAAGAAAAAGGCATTGTTACCAGTAGCAGAATGAATGAGATAAGGGCCAAGCCATAAGTTGTCAAATTTCCCATGCTTGCCCTTATCTTCTCTCCTTGAGTCCCACTTTAAAAATTTGTCCCCAACATTAAAATTGCTGGCCTTTGTTCTTATTTCAAAAATCTTTTTTATGTTGTCTTGATTTTTTAATGCTTTGCTATAAACCTCCTCTTTGGTTTGCTGAAGATGAATTGTTTGATTTATCCTTCTGATCATGTCATTATCTTTAGACTGAACCTCTTGAATCAACTTCATAACTGGTACACCAAGGCTGGTAGGAAAAATTGCATCTGTACCATACACAAGCTGGTAGGGTGACATGCCAATAGATTTCTTTAATGTCAATCTATCAGCCCATAGTGCATGCACAAGCTTTGTCTGCCAAGACTTCTTGTTGTCCTCCAATAGCTTCTTAATTATGTTCACCAAACTCTTGTTTGAGGATTCTTCTACTCCATTACCTTGAGGGTAATAGGTTGTGGAATGACCCAATGTAATCTGATATTTGTGACAGAAATCAACCATCTTCTTTGATCCAAATGCTATTGAATTATTAGTGATGATCTTTCTAGGACAGACAAATCTAGAGAGGATATTAGTCTCCATGAATTTTATGATAACTGAGTCATTGGCTTGCCTAGAAGGGATGGATTCTATCCATTTGGTGAAGTAGTCTGTGGCAGTGAGAATCCATCTATGTTGGGCAGAGGATGGTGGATGGATTTCTCCTATGAAGTCAAGTCCCCACTGTTGAAATGGAGCTTCAACAGTGATTGGATGTAGAGGTAAGGGTAACATCTTCCTTTTTCCCTCAAAAAGTTGGCATTTATGACAGACAATTATCATCTTGTGTACATCAAGAAAGAGAGTAGGCCAATAGTAACCAGCCCTTAGGATTTTTTTGGCTGTTGTCTTCCAATAGAGGTGGCCTCCACACTCTCCTTCATAGAACTTGTGCTTAACCTTCTCTGCATCATACTCAGGCAAAAATTTAAGCAATATCCAACTTGCATTTTTTCAACAAAGACATTTATCTATAATGCAATAGTTTACAGCTTTTAACTTCAAAAACCTTGCCTTTGTTTTTGATAAACTAGGAGGTGTGTTCAAATTAAGAAAAACACAAAGAATATCAGCATACCAAGAGGAATTCATAAAATGATCTTCGATAATGGGAGTTGAGGGTTCCTCTTGTTCATCTAAAGAATCAATCATATTAATATCAAGAAATTCAAAATTGGATTCAGCCATTAATCTAGCTAGACCTTGGCCTTTGATGAGTTTAGTGGGCTTTATCTCTAAATCATATTCAAGAATAACTGCAATCCACTTACCTCTCTTACCATCTGTGTCTTACATTAGAATGTCTTTCACAATTGAATTTGGGACAAAAGAAATGATATGTGAATGCAAGATGTATACTCAGAAGTCTTTTAAAGCCTTAACCAAAGCAAAGACTTGCTTCTCCATAATGTTGTACTTCAAAGGGGCATCCCTTAAAGCCTTGATAAAGAATGAAATAGGCTGCTCTTGTCCTTGTGGATTTTTCTGTAAAAGGACAATAGCTATTGTATGTTCTGATGCAAATGAAAAAATATAAAAATCTTTTGAAATATCAGGACTGATTAGAACCGGTGTTTTGGTTAACATTTGTTTCACCAGCTCAAAGGAATTCTATGCTTCCAAGGTCCATTTTACCCCTTGCTCCTTTTTCAGCATGTTTGTAATGTTTCTAAGGAGCTCAGCCAAGTTGGGTATGAAAATTCTCAAGAAGTTAATCTTTCCAATGAAATATTGTAACTGCTTGATGTTTCAAGGATGAGAGATCTGCAATATGGCCTCAATCCTCTTTGGGTCTATCTTAATACCCTCTTCTGAAATAATGTGGCCAAGGAGTTTACCTTCTTGGAGACCGAATAGTGTTTTCTTAGGTTTAAAGATATCCCAAACTTCCTGCATCTCTCGAAAACTGTTCTTAAATGTTCTAAGTGCTCTTCATATGTCTTTAAAAAAACAGTCACATCATCTAGGTAAATAATGATGAAGTAGCCATTCTTCCGAGAATGCTACATCCATGGCTCTCTGAAAAGTTGAACCAACATTCATTAGACCAAAGGGCATTTTCACATACATGAATGTGCCCCATGGTGTATTAAAAGTTGTCTTTAATTGATCATCAGGGTGAACTAAAATCTGATTATACCCTGAGTAGCCATCAAGCAAAGAAATTCTTTTGGAACCAACTACCCTTTGTAAAATATGGTCCATCTTGGGTAAAGGGTAGTTTTCCTTGAGTGAAGCTTTGTTTAAGTCTCTAAAGTCTATAAAAATCCTAATCTCTCCTTTTTTCTTCCTAACTGACACCAGATTAGACACCCATTCAGAATATCTAATAGGGACATTAATACCATCTTCATACATTTTCTTGATCTCCTTCTCTACCAAAGGTAACTGAACAGGGTTACATCTACGCAGCTTCTGTTTGAATGGATTTTGGTTTTCCTTGAGAGGGATTTTGTGCTGAATTATTTTAGTGTCATAGGATTTCAGATCTTCGTAACTCCACACAAAAACATCATAAAACTCTTTAAACAACTCTATGTATTTGAGTTTAATGTGAGCTGGTAAAGTCTTAGACAGTTTGATCATCATTTTTTTTAGTTCACTGCCTATATTTCACTCCTCAACTTCAGTCTATACAGGCTCTAGTTTTGGCTTCTTAGCCACATCATTGAAATTGAACAACTCTTCTAAAGGGGCTAGACCCTTTGGAAAACTCTGATCTTTAGACTGCAGGGTTTCTAAATCCGTTGTTTCTGATTCTGAAATCATCTCTATTTTTTTTTAAAGTTTGCTAGATAACAGGTTTACATCAGTGATCTCTGGAGACTCTTCCTCTTCATCAAGAAAATTTTCTTCACTAGGGCAGTCTGTTTCATAATCTGAATCCGAACTGTGTAGTTCAAATTCATTTCTGAATTGCATGAAGTATTCTATTTGTTTTTCTCTGTCAAACACTTGCCAATATTTCTCATTATCAGGGATAGCTAGTCTGAATTTAATCTGAGTTGTGAATTCTTTAGTTTCATATGGCGTTAAGCATGTTCTAGTAGAAAAAGCTAAGCTGTGGGCCATGTTATTCTTTCTTCTTGGGATAAAAATTAATTGGGACTCCTCAATTTTTTTTAAAAGATCCACGACATCGTTTCGATAGGGCCTAATTCTGGGGTGATTAGTGTTATATTCCCCGTTGACCTGCCTAATGATTAATTCTGAATCCCCATGCACTTTTTTTCTCTTGGCTCCTAATTTCTTCAACAAATGTAAGCCTAAAAGAAGGGATTCATATTCCGCTATGTTATTCGAACACAGAAAGTTTAATCTATAGGAAAGGCTTTCTATGTGGTTGGTCTCAGTGTTTCGTATCCAGACCCCTGCACCAGCATTGCTCCTAGTGCAGGACTCGTCAAATTTCATACTCCACAGAGAACTAGTCGCAGATTCATCAATTTGACTATCCTCTTCAACTAAAGTGCTTTCGGATTGTTCTTGAGTATCAACACTTAGTTGAATTTGTTTTAACACCTCAGGTTTTTCACTGCGTTGAGGGTTGTTTTCTTGACTGTCAAGGTTTAAAAGCAATGGGTGCAGGACTTGTAGCTCAAGACCTATGTTTGGTTTGCTGTAGTTTTGTGGTTCAACAAACCATTTTGACACTTATGTGGTATCTACCTCCTCCTCTCTATCAGCCATTAGTTCAGTTAAAGTCACATGTTCAGTGAATGTTTCATCGTTAAACATGATAAAAGAATCGAGGCCTGTGTTTACTGAATACAGAGGAGATTTTTGCAGTCTATCTTGGCTAGTAACCATGTAATGCATATGAGACTCCCTGTAAAGTCTTCTGATCTGATTGAAAATAGGGATGGTCGCATATGTCATGTCCATCTACATAGTACCTTATAACTTATCTCTCCAAGACCTAGATAACATCATACCATACTTTGGGGGCACATCAGCCACAACAATATCCATGACCAAACATTTGGTTGGAATCTGTGCTAAGTTAACAAAAATTTATTTAATTAAACCTAAAAATTTTACTCTGCTCGAGTAAAAGGAGTAAAGGTCTTTATAAGGTCTGGTGATTTCTAGACCCAGGCTCTCCATCACATCTTTGGACATTAAATTATGAGAGGCCTCGAAATCGTGCATAGCGTTATGCAAAGTTTTGTCATGAACGTTTAAACTTACATAAAAGGGAGGAACATGTCCCTCTTGATATCTACCTTCAATATTAGGACCAAAAATGAGCTCTGGTTGGTCATCGTTAAGATTGATTGTATCATTATTCTCCTCTATGTTGAAATCCTTCAAAATTTGAGATCTATATACATTCTGGGTAGCTAACTCAGTAAGAGGAACATAGATTTTAATTCTTGAAATTTCCCGCTCCAAACTGAAAGGGATCTGATTCTATGAAGTTCTTGTTTCATCCTTATTAACGGCCACTCTATCAGCAAAATCTGTTTGCTGATTTGCTCTATTTACATTTGACAAAATTGTTTTCATAGGAGTACCAACTGAGGTATTAGTACTACTAAGGTTTGCACTCTGTTTTTGCATTGTTTTGAGTGCCTTTCTCTTTACCTTTATCAGAATTTGCAGCCACTGTTTTGTCCTTATGTTTGACAACTTTAGATTTGTTTACAGTGTTGTTTTGTGAAGATTTATCAAAGGTTTTGGTTTTGGGAGTTTCTTGGTTGGTTTTACTTGTAAGGTCATACTCTTTTTGAGACTCTATGATAACATTTTCCATGTCTTGATAATAAATTTCATCCTCATCTCTTTTGTCATCATAAGGTGTGTATATACCTTGTTTTATATCATAATGAACCTGAAAGTCATCATTATCTACTCCCAGCATGTTGATATCATCTTCCTCTGTTGGCTCATCTATTTCTTCAACCTCGCTTACATAATTTTGATGAAAGGGAGGAGTGATCTGTTGTTCATCTTCCCTAGGTCTATTTGGAGGTTGGTTTCTTCTGAAATTCTGATTCTGGTTTTGATTTCTATTTTAAGGAGCAGTTTGGTTTTGATTTTCTTTTTCTCTCTCAAGAATGCTCATTTTCTTCATCATCTCCTCCATCATTCTTTCCATCTTTGAGCTAGATGTGGAAGGTGTATATTCCTCTCTAAAGGACACTCTCTTCTCATTTTTCATTCTTTCTCTCTTCTCCATTAAGTTAACTTCCACAACAAGAGCTCCTTTTTTCATATCTTCAAGGGTTAAAGGATCTCTCTCTCTCAGCTGATAGGCCATTTCAGGGTCAAACCCTTCAGGAAACTTGTTTAACGCTGAGCCTTGTGGAGGTTTTAGATCTGGGGGAAGTGCATTATACATACTGTTAAATCTAGTGCAGTAAGCTTGTACACTTTCCCCAGTGTTTCTGTGGAGATTTTTGTAATCAGAAAGGATTTGAAGAGGATTCTTACTTACTTCCCATTTGTTTAAGAATGTATGATGGAAGGTTTGGAGATCATTGATACTGTGAGGGGTTAGGCCTTTAAACCATTTTCTTACCTCTCCCCCTAAACTCTGAGCAAATAGTATAAGTTTGACAGATTCATCATCAATTTCATTTCTGTCAAAGTATTCATTCATTTTATCCACATGTTGTGATGCATTAGTAGCATTTCTAGCATCATATAATGGTATTTTGGACTGATAGTCCTTTGGAATATTGACTAATGGTACAGGAAGGACTAAGGGAGCATACCATGCTGCCATGATATGAGGTGGAGGTGGATTTACAAGAGGTGGATTAACAAGAGAAAAAGTGGGCTGATGTGGAGTGGTTTGAACAGTGGATGTAGGATGAACAGATGTGCATGGAATAGGAATAGATTGGCGAGCTGATCTTGGATGAGAAACACCTAAATTGTGAAGGAAATTTAAATCAGGTGGTGTTTTTTCTCTACTTCCAAGATGTTCACTTGTTTCAGGAGACGAAAGTGAAGACTCTGAATCTAGCTGATCTAAATCATCAAGAGACCTAGTTCTAAATGGATTTCTTAAGTCAACTTGTGATTGTTGTAGAGTTGCAAGGTTTTCAAGAACTGAATTAGCTCTCAAGGGTGATCTGAAAATAGTTGAAGATTAATCTTAGGAGGCTTCCTAAGGATACTTTCATGGTTATCAACTGTTTCAGGTGGGTCTGGGTTAGGATAAGATCTAGTATGAATCTTTCTAGGAGCCACTATGCTGTGTTTTTCATACCCAAATAAACAAGAAAATTTCAACCAAATATGATAGTATTTAAGAGGTTAACTAATATGTTTTACACAAATTTTAATCATACAATCCTCTAACTGAGTTTAAATGATTTTATAATGATAATGGTTCTTCCCAGTGGAGTCTTAAGGTCTGTTTAGGATTGTGGAGTCGCCAAGTGGAATTTTGTAGCTCTTTTGGAGGTAAAAGGTTTTATGGTCCACCACCATGTTTATTGAATACCAATCTGAAATATTTTTGGGTTTTCTGAGTTATTTTTTAGTCCTATTGTTTCTAAGAGTGTCCTAAATCTGTTTCAAAACTTAGCTATGGTTATGAGACAAAGAAATTCTGCTCTTATGGCTAAGTTAACTGATCCTTCAAGATTAGATAAGCTCTTATGAGATTCCTAGGGTTTGCCTAGTTTGTCACTGATTCAAACAAGTTTTATCATGATTACCAATTTCTTAGTAGTGCTTGAAGAGGGCTGCTTGTACTCAAGGGGTTTTTGGGATGAATATTTACTCAGTTCCCCAGCAGAGTCACCAGAAATTTTAGTTGCTGGTGGCTCAACTGGTTGATATAGAAAATGTTCTTTGAAACAAATTTCTGATATCCTATGATTACCTTAAAATGAAAATGATTTAGAACTTCCCTAGCAGAGTCACCAGAAATGTTAGCTCCCTATAATTTGTAGGATTGGAAAAGTCAAACTGCAGAGAGAACACTATTTCAACCACTTTGGGATTTTAGGATCTAGCCCTCCTGAATCCGGAGAGGGACCTCTCTAATAAAGGGCAAAGATTGATTTTATCTTTAAGGTTTTGGGTATGATATTAGGCTAGTTATGAAGATCGAGGGTTTTTGTTTGTTTTGGATGGTTGAGCATGATTATTATTTGAGTGGAAAGTCCTAAATGAAATAGTTTCAAAGGTGTGAAGTTGCAAGCAATCAGAACAAGTTTTTGGCTAAAAAGATAGATGTAATGCTGGTTTTTAGTCCATTGGGCTATGGAGTCATAACAGGGCTTTAATTGAGAAACAACTTCAAGAGTGGTCCAAGGGGAAATTCATGTATATGACAAGATCATTTGAGATAAAATGATGGAATGAAAACAATAAAAGTGTTGGAGGGGTGGAAGCTGATAATAATTTCAACAAGGATTTATAGTCAATCCAAACAAGAAAAGCCTCTTAAGTAACTATTTAAAACGAACCAAGAACATGGCTCACCATAAATTTCTTGGGCAAGTTCGTATTAAAGCAAATAAATAGGCAACAATCAAGTAATCCGCATAATTACCTTCAGAAAGTATGAAAACACATAAGAGAAACAAAATGCAACTTAAGATCAGATAAGATACTTTTAAATCTAGTCTGCTTTCAGCATACACTTAGGGAAACTTTCAGAATCTACCTTTGGAGAAAGAAGCTAGAAAACAGGGTGCACCATCACTTTTCTAGTATAACTTTAATAAGAAAACCATGAAAATAAAATTGAAGAATAATGTTTAAAGAAAAGAGTAGGACGAGGGAACGCTAGCATTCCTAACTATTTAAACTATATTGAATCATTCTTAAATAAACAAATTGGAGGAAAACATTGAGATAAAGCTTATTAGTCAGAGAAGGGTACTGTAAAAAGTAGGTCCTAACTCTATGCTTTATATTCTTTATCAAAGAATTAATGGACAAAATGGCATACACAAAAGGAAAACAATTACATAGAAAGGAGCACTTCACCAGTGATATAGACAAGGATCCCAAGAAACAGCTTGTTATTGATGTCAAACCAGTTACAGTATTCAGGTCCAATGTTTCAGTTCAGCAATCATCTTCACTTCTCAGCCTAACTATTCTATCAAAAACAGAGCTTTAAGAGCCTTTGAACACTATTTATAGGTAGAAATTTCGAGCACAAGTATATTTCAAAGTTCTGCAACCAACATTGTTTCATCTTCTACAGAAGTATTTATAGAAGAAATGAGGAGGTGGGAGGGGATAAAATATCTCCCAAGTTCAATTAATACAGATAAATTCTTCTCGGCCTTTGAGGGGATCGATGGAGAAGTTTACATATGTTTTGTCTATATTAATTGTTTTACATTTAAGAATTAAGCTCGGTGTAAGTTTTTGTTGACTTTAAGGCTCTATGTCATCTTATAATAACTCTGTTGATATTTTTTGCAATAAATCCTTTGGCCGAATTAACTGTTGGACTGTATTGAGGAAAATATCGGATGTTATGATAATAACTCGGCTCCTATTGAATAATTTGAGGCTACAGGTGGCAATCTGGTAGCTGAGAGGAATCAATTAGCCTTTCATGTGTCAGTGGAGGCTCTTTCAGACTAACATATATTTTGATTTTTCCTTAAACACTGTTAAAATTGGTGGATTGTGCTTTTGATTTTCGATCTTAGCTGTAATCCACCAAAACTGTGAATTAACCTTCAATTCTTCATCTCTGGTTTGATTTGGTCTTCAACACTGATACTCTGTGTTTCTTTTAATTTTCGATGTGTCTTGTTGATGTGCAGGTGCGCTGAGGCTTGAGAATAGTATCAGCGCTCATGATGCATTGATAAACCTTGATGGGAACCTTTGCAAAAATATTTCTTTGATAAACAAAGGCCTGGAGAGTCATCACTCTCGGCCTTTTATTTTCTTTAATAATATTTGAAAACCTTTAAAGTCCTACACAAACCAAGAAATAATTATGAAATCCTGTGTTATTGGGTAAAAAACTGCTTTGGAGGTTTCGGTTAGGAGCATGGTCGTTGGATGATAGCATCCAATGATGGAGATTGCACGTTGAGCGTTAAAAGGAGAGTGGTTGAAAGAATGGTGCAGAGGATTAAGTCTGGGCCGAAGATCTGGTTTGGTTGACAGTCTAGATCAATCGGAGAAATATAATGTGAAAGGGTCACATTACTATGTAATGGCAGAAAATGTGAATAAATATAAAGGAAAAGGGGAAAAATCCCTTGGCGGAAGAAATCTGTGTTAAAATGGAAAATGGGGTTTCTGAACGATCGTAGACCATTGGATCATATTGGACCCCGAGATAAACAACGGAGATTTCTCGTTGAAATCCTTTGGTGAAGGTAGAGGGCGATAGTGTAATGGGAGATTAGATCTGAGCCGTTGATCTACAGAGATCAATGGTGGGGAGCGCACATGATAAAACATAACACAAAATGAGGAAGGTAGTTTTGGGAGGGAAAACCGTGGGTTTCGCGTGACCAAAAGATAGATAGGCAGTTTCACCTTTTTGAACGCGATATGTATTCCTGCCCAACACGTGGAATTTTAAAATAGCTTGTATCATGCAACCCTTGGGAAATTAACCTTCGCGCAAAGTTACGTTAAAACCCGCGTCAACCGTTGGATCTAGGGTCTCAGATCTAAGGGTGAGGAGTGAGCACGATATTGGATAGATGTGCAGGTGGATAAGTGGTAGGGTGGTTTTGTTCTGAGCCGTTGGATCAAATATTTAGATGGCTTAGATCAAGTTTGGAGGGAGGCAGGACCCACAGGGGTCGGGCCTGTGGGAGTTATTATGGGTCGTTGGATGTGCAGGATCAATGGCGGAGATTGTATCTGGGGATAAATGGAAAAAATAAACGAGGTGGAAAAAAAGGTGAATAAGGGTTGTTGATCTGTAGAGATCAATGGCTGATATTTGGCCAAAAAAATTATGAAGTGGGGCGCATGAATTTAACCAAATTCGGGAGGAAAGATCTGGATTGTCCGATCTGGACATGTGCATGGCTCAGATGCAATCGAAGCTTCGCGATCGGTGGGGTAGTGGACATGGGAGTGCCGAAGCGATTGACTGTGGACCGTCGATATGCAGATGAGATCGACGGTGGAGGATGAATCGGGAGAGGCCATTGGCGGGGAAAAAGGGCTTAGAGACGGAGCAATAAGAATTGTTGGATGAGATCTGGTGGGGGAAGATCAACGGCCAAAATTTCATCGGGAGGCTTCCCATCAGGAGGGGAAATAAAACACGCCCACCAAAGTTTCTAATGCGATGTGTCGATATCCGTTGATAAGCTTTTAGATCAACGGTGGAGATTGGTTTGAAATACGAACCGGCGGAAGCCTTTATATCATATGAAAAACCAAAAATTTAATGATAAACAAAGGTTTTTGGCTTCGGGGTGGGTTATAAATATAAGGCCCGGTGCCTGACTATGGGGCCTTGGGTTATATGCAAATGATAAAGGGACCGGGGTTTAAAACATACAAAGGGCCAATCGGAATCGGGATGAGGAGTGGGCTTTTCAATCTACCCATTTAAAATCTCTGATGCGAGATTGTTTTGACCATCGATCAGTTTTTAAGATCGACGGTCCTTTTCATTAAAAACATAACATCGACACATTTAGTTAAAAACATAGGAAAAAGGGGTTTTATGTATTTAGAAAGGGAAAAAGTGATCGGGAATGGTTTGTATAATGTGCTAAGCACCCGATTATGGGCCTTTGGTTATATGAAGCGGAAAAAAGGCTGAGGCTTATAAACAGAGGCCAATCGAAATCGGGATGAGGAGTGGGATTTTCAATCTACCCATTTAAAATCTCTGATGCGATATTGTTTCAATCGTTGATCGGTTTTTAAGATCGACGGTCCTTTTCATTAAAAACATAACACATGCGCGTTTAGTTAAAAACATAGGAAAAAGAGGTTTTATGTATTTAGAAAGGGAAAAAGTGATCGGGAATGGTTTGTATAATGTTCTAAGCACCTGATTGTGGGCCTTTGGTTATATGAAGTGGCAAAAAGGCTGCGGCTTATAAACAGAGGCCAATCGGATTGAAAACTTTGATATGACAAAAAGACTTGCGCGCACCAAAATTTTCCAATCCGATAAGCGCCAAAGGGGTCTAGCACTCGGTTCTAGCGCCAGGGCATATGTGGGGAAGTGGTTTAGGTTTTAGCCCAAATGGTCTTAAGCCTTAATACAAAAAAGTGTATTTTTATGATTTTTTCAGGGTTTTCTGATGGATTTTGGGGTTTCGGAAAAGTTTAAAAATGAGTTTTAAACCTTGTAAAAGGGATTTTGTGAAGAGGAAGGAGGAATAAATTAAAAATAGAAGAATTTCATGGGGGAAAAAGTGAAATAAAATGAAGGTTAGTTTTGAGGGGAGGGAGGGGAAAAATGGAGTTTTGCAGCAGTCTTTTCTTCATGGAAAACAATAGATTTTCAGAGTTTACCATGGAAATAGCAGTGAAGATTTAAACAAAGGGCATGATGTCTTCATGGGTCTTCAAGAGATAAAAATTTTAGCAATAAAACTGTTTCTTGATGGCTCATAAAATTATTTAGCCACCTTTTGATATAACAAATTTTATAGGTGGCTAACACAACCAACCAAAAACTGATCTTTAATCATAATCAGCTAGTAGCATAATCAGTATTCAAATAACCCAAATCTATATGAAGACATCATTGAAAGACAACAGTAATACAACAAAACAAATCAGAAATTTCCTTTTGCATACTTTAGCAAAACCTTAGATTCCATACGTGCCTTTTGTGAAATGAACCTACGTATATACGCGCTTTCACTTAGACAAACCTACTTATAGATCTTCAACTATTTCAGGACTGACCTTAGATTCCATACTCACTTTTGCTGAAAATAACTTGTGTATATATGTGTTGTTTCTAAGAGGAACCCACGTATATATCTGCAAACATTACAGGGTTGCACAACTCTTCAGAACAGATAAACATCTCAGATCTTACCCTTCATTTCAGCAATCATTCACCAGATCACAGATCTAATAATTTCATAAACAGATCTAGAAAATACATAGTCATTTCAGGTCTAGAGATCCTGATCCATCAGTTTATTCATAGGTGAATTATTAATTCATATCTATCAATAAACTGTAAGCCATTCCATGCAAATATACTTCAGAGTGAAGTATTCATTAAAAACCTAGACACATGCACATCCTTGCACTATGATCATCTTCTTCTTATATATTTATAGCCTTTATCAATACCATGAGACAAAACCACACAACTTCTGATGGTATTCTTGGACGGAATCAAATAGATAATATAATGTTCAATACTTTGGGCTAATACCATGGTAATGCCCCTTGGTATCATAATTTTAGAGCGGTAAAGGAATACATTACTTTGCTTCTTCGAACTCGCATGTATATGCGACTTCTCCTCATAAAAATGGCGTATATACTAATTTTGAATGTATACATAGGTTTCCTTCATAAAATTAGCATATATAATGCATCCATACACGGGTTTCTTTCATCAAACCTACATATACATTATGACATATTATATTTATCATTTCTTTGGCACTTACTAGAATTCCATTCTCTGCCACATCTAAACTGATCTATAGATACATCATTTTTACATCTTTAACAAATAGGTTTCTTATCAAAAGGCAACTCATCAAGTAGGTCTTCATCAAGAACAACTTCATCATGTAGGTTGCCATCAAGGACAACATACTACATCATATTGCCAACACCAACACAACTTGCCAAAGCAGATCAAATGCATCATAATCACACCAAAAATCGGAAACTCAGATATGTACAAATATATATATATATATATATATATATATACAAAAAGCAAGATTCTAGGCCAAAACCTAAGCATAATAATTTTTCAAATAGAGCCCATTTCTGGGCTCCAATAACTCATTCCCATCAAAATCAATGAAGGCATAATATCCTTTTTTAAGGACCTTTTTAATGATGAAGGTGCCATACCATAGAGATTTGAATTTTCCAGCTCCCAGGGCATCCTTCTCTTGGGCATAAACCAAGACAAGGTCTCCTTCAGAGAAAACCCTGGGTTTGACTGCTTTATCATACTGAACCTTTACTCGTTTCTTATGTGCCTCATTCATCGTGGTGACATCCCAACACTACTCATCGAGGTGTTCCAGATGAAGGAGACATTCTTAGAGACTAGAATTTTGGGGAAGAAGCTCTACAACTAACTTAATTGAAGGAATTTCACATTCAATGGGAAATATAGATTCCAACCCATAAGCCAGTTGAAACAGAGTAAAACTAGTTGCAGTTTTGACTGACATCTGGTATGAACAAAGCGCAAGGTACATCATAACATGCCAATTGGATCGAGCTTTATCAATCATCCATTGAAGAATTGTCTTCAAGGATTTTTTTATGGCTTCAACTTTCCCATTGGCCTGTGTATAATACGGAGATGAATGCTCCTACTGGAAACCAAATTTTAGAGCAATTCAGCCATCATGTTGTTCTGAAAGTGACTGCCATGATCAGTGAAAATATATTTGGGAATACCAAAGAGAGAAATTACTTGATTGAAGAGGAAAAGAGCTATTGTCTCACCATCATTCCCAAAATTAGGCATAGCCTAGACCCACTTTGTGAAGTAGTCTACGGCTACAATAATGTACTTGTGACCTTTAGCCGAAGATGGGTTACAAGTAGTATAATCAATACCCCACTTTGTAAATGGGTTGACAGTGATGAGGAGAAAGAGTGGAGCTATATGAGCGCACATCTTTCGAGTATAAACCTGACACTGATGACACCTTTTAACCGCTTCCATACAATCTTTGAAAATTGAATGCCAAAAGTATCCTGCACGCAAGATTTTTTGGGTTGTTGCAAGCCCAGATAAATGACCACCAGAAGCTCCAATATGGAAATAATTTAGCACAACCTCAGCCTCTTCAAGAGTTAAGCATCGTCTAAGGATTGGATCAACCCTGTGACGATATAAAGTGTCACCAAAGATCAAGTAACTTTTTAGTTAGGTGACATAACTTACGGCGCTCATCTTTCAAAAAAGTCGAAGGAAACTTCGCAGTCTGGAGATATACTATGAGATCCATATACCAAGGATCATGTGAAAAAATGGGAAAAAGATGTTCATCCAAGAAGGATTCATCATAAAACATCTCTTCTCCACAGGGCAACTCAGATATCAATTATGCAAAAACCAACGATTTCTCGGACTTGGCAGACACAAACTCAAGATCAAATTCCTGCAAAATCACAATCCATCAATTATATTTACCCAATCACTCGCCTACTGAGAAAAAATTGAAATGGATTGACTGCTGCCAAAACATAGGTTTTTTGAAGAAGAGTGTAATGTCTAAGCCACTACACAACATGGACAGCTGCTAAAGCAATCTTCTCTATCGGAGAGTACCAAAGTTCATGTCCTACCAAGCCTCAACTAAGGTAGTATATAACATGCTATGAAAGAGCATCATCCTCCTGAACCAGAACGATACCAATGGCAGATATTGTTGTCGCGAGATACAAGAGGAAATCCCTGCTATAATCAGGTGGAATTAGTATAGGAGTAGAGGTCAATGGTTTTTTCAAAGCATCGAATGAGTGTTGAGCAAAGTCATCGCAAAAGAATGGAACCCCTTTATTTAATAATCTCATAAATCCTTTCGTAATCTTGGCATAATTTACGATAAATATTCATAGAAAAATAGATTTTCCTTGCATACTTTGAAGTTGACGAATAGAATACGGGGAGGCAACTGAGGTATTGCCTCAACCTTGAAGGGATCTACCTGAATCCCTTCCGTAGACACAATAAATCCCAAAAACCGATCAGATGTGACTGCAAAAGAACACTTGTTTGGATTCAACCAGATTTTTTGATACCGACATTGTTCAAATACTTGACGGAGGTGAGAAGGATGATCAATTCTCTTCTAAGAATGAGCAGCTAAATCATCCAAGTACACCTCAATAATATGTTTGATGTCGTGGAAGGCATAAGACATAGCCCGCTAAAAATTAGCTCCATCATTTTTAAGGCAAAAAGGCATTTTCTTGTAAGAAAAGGTACCCAAGGGACAAATAAATGCAGTCTTATGCTGATCTTCAGGGCAAATAGTAATTTTATTATATCCAGAGAAACTGTCCATCAAGGAGAAAATCTCATTTCCCTCACACTCATCGATAATATGATCTATAAATGGTGTGGGGTAGTTATCTTTAGGACATGCCTTATTTAGGTCCCTTAAATCAATGCAAACTTGAATTTTTCCTTGTTTCTTATCCACAGGAATTGGATTCGAAACCCAATCTATCAAAGGAATAGGAAAAATGAATCCCACCATAAGCAACTTCTCCACCTCAGCTTTGATAGTTGTTGCCTTCCTAGGGTTAGCCGGACAAAGCTTTTACCTAACAGGCTTAGCATTTTCGTACACCTTTATCTCCTGTTGGACAATAGATGGATCTATACCAGGAATTTCCTCATAATACCAAGAGAATACATCCCTAAACTCTCGAAAGAGATCAGTGTAAATTTGATTCTCTTCAAGGGAACATTCAGCTCTGATGAAAATATTCTCTATGATGCTGGGATCTTTGGAAATGTTCACTAGGATAGTAGGAGAAATCACAGCCATGTTCCCTTCAGCAAAAACCTGTGCTGGTGCTAAAGGGTTCAGGACCGGGTGAACAAGACCAGAAGACTAAGGGCTAGGAAAAATTGATTCAAATTCACTTAAATCTGGTAGAAAGTAATACCAATGATGCAAATCATCCCACGGTCTCTCTACACCAGTCCTAGCTTCCAAGATGGCCTTCTCAGATGGAAGAGTGGTATCAAGGAAATCCTACACTGAAGATGAACTAAGAGTCCAAGCTGGAGCCACATCTCCATCAAATTCCTCTGGTGAAAGAGAAACTAGAATGGACTCTACAGAGTCAACAATAGAGCTATAAGAAATCTCAGTTGCAGACATTGGAAATGCCATTCCAACCACTTGACCTTCTGCTAATGTGGAGGTAGGATAAGGTAAGGTCCAAGGGTCCAAAAAATAATGAGTTATGAAAAAATCTCTTCGAATAGGAGCCATGGAGGATGAAATCTCATTGATATGAACCAAAGGAGGAAAAAGATAAAAAGTACCCATCAAAGAAGAATACATTCCAACCCCCAAATTCTCAATAGGTTTTTTGGTATCTTTCACAAAAGGAATGGTTGAGTCAGAAGATGAATTCTGATCTATAGGAGAACAATCCAGTTGGTCAACTGTGACAATTCTCCCTTCGTGAGGGAAACAAACAATACGAAATAATGAGGATGAAATAGCATCCATCTCATAGATCCAGTTTCACCCCAAAAAAAGGTTATAGTCTAAGCTTGCATCGACTATCTCAACTTCGCTATCTACATTTTCCCCCCTAACTGCTATAGGGTAAACTGGTTGGGTTGTTGGTTTTCGAATATCCCTCTCTGGGCTTTCCGGTGCCCGAGGCAGATAGTAAGATTAGCTATGTTGTTCACAAAGATGGCATGAGCATGTTCATATTAGCTTGAAATAACTTGAAGGAATACAATAGAGAATTACCTCTTTGACAGTCTTGGAGTCCCTTGGAGAGCGTTGCGCAGCGAAGCAAGAGCCCTTCTTCACCGGCTCCAAATCTTGGTCCTACAATCAGTCAAAGCACCCGCGTAATTTCTAACATAACAAGTATCCTATCAATTAAATCAATACACAATAAACATCTAGATTATACACATCTGAGCCATTCATATCATACTATGTAAATGTTTAAACAATAATGACAATATTAAGCATTGAATGGAAAAAACGAACACAGTTCTATTGATTTTGAAAGAAGGAGGATTACAACCACCGGTTGTACCAAGCCCTCCTCAGTCTCCCAATCTCTCTTATCTCTCAAGTGAAGAATTCCAAGTCAACAAGCTCTATGGGAACCTCTTTGACTCTTGGCCTTCACAACGTCACACTATTCTCTATTCCACAAGTATACAAGAACCTTGAGCAATCCTTCGACCTTCAATTAAGAGCCTTCAGCTCCTTCTTATAGGAGAGGGAGAAGGCCATTATTTCCCTTCTCTTTCCACTAGTTTGGAATGGAAAAAACTTAGATGTTTCTTTTATCTCTATGCTTTTGCCTCTTTTGGAGTTCAGTATTCTATGGCAATGACCAATAATGAACTGGTGCTTCTGCAGTTTCCTTTGTGAACTGACTCCTTTGTGAGGGAAAGTCGGAGATTCAAATCATTCTTCGTGCTCTTTTCCCAATTCAAACTTAAAACACGAGTAACGCTTCCCTCCAGTGTAAAGAGAGCGTTGCCCTAGCCACTAACGTGGCCAATGCACTGATTGCCTGCGTTATAACGCTCTTGTTCTATTCTATATAGGCATTACCCTGGCAGAAATAGGTTTAATTTAGGTCTTTGTATCCCTTCCATATTTGTCTTCCCCTTTGAGCTGATGAGGAGGTATTTTGACCTGTAACAGATGCCCCATAAAGTGTGAGGTCAGAGATGAAGACGATGGCCGAAATACTTTACAATTTGTGTAGAGATAGAGAGATTGAAAGACCGAGGAAAAACCTGAAACAACAACATATGTCAGAAAATATAGTATTTTCCTAGAGTCGGGGATGTCCCATGCTCAGTAGCTTAAACAACATGATTTCTCTAGAATAGAGATATGAAGAATCTGTCCACCAATAGGCACAATGTGGAAGTGTCTGTCATAACAGGATCGGGCTGAAGAAGTTGTCTCCATAAACAATATCGCAGCTTGGGGGAGCGAACACAACTTTAATGGTGTAGCCTTTGCCCCAAGGTCTTGACCGTCGGTTCACTTAAACTGCATATTTCTCAACATGTGAATGAAGGAGTTGTCGTCGAACATGTGAGAAATTTTCGGATTACTAGTCAACAATGAAAACTATTAACAGACGCGAAGGTGGCCACCGATAATGATGATGGTCCCTAAGATGCCCAGTACAATCTAGCAAGTGTGAATAAAAGGAGTTGAAGTCGAACACTCGTAGAATCATTCGACCAAGAGCCAATGATGAAGACCCTTGATCAAACACAAGACTACATGCCACTGATGTCTGCAAGTATCTGGGTACTGATGTGTTTCTGGATCAACTTCCTAGATAAGGTGTTGAAGTCGATAGGAAGTGATCTGTTGAGAGGTAGGCACTGAGGCGTCCTACATCAGTCAACACGAAACGGAAACCAACTGATTTTGTTTATGATTTGAGATAAGGAAGAGTAAATGGGAGCGTCAGACGACAAATAATTTCTGGCATAATGAACGGTTTGGTTGATAACAGGAGCAGTAGATAACGAGATCTGCTTGAACAATAGAAGGCACTCTAGCAGGGTACTAGGCAGCTGAAGCGTGATGAACACCAAAGAGTGTGTTAGGATTTTACCGGTGCAGGGACATTGGGAAATGAAGGCTAATACTCATAGATGGTAGGGTTCGGCTAACTGCGAAAGAGTTTTCTGGGAAGTGCCATGTTCAAGAATTTTGCTGCCAAATTGACCTTTTTTGGAAATGTAACAGAGGTAGTATCCATTTTGTCCAAATTTTTCCCCGTCTGATTAAATTTAACGAGTCCAGACGAGTAAATTCGGTGAATTTTTCATGTTTAGAGAGTCTGAAAAATGTCGGGAAAGACAACTCTGTGCCCCATCTGATTAGATTTAACGAGTCCAGATGAGCAAACTCGGTGAATTTTTCATGTTTAGAGAGTCTGAAAAATGTCATAAAAGACAACTCCATGTCCTGTCTGATTAGGTTTAACGAGTCCAGACGAGTAAACTCGGTGAATTTTTCATGTTTAGAGAGTCTGAAAAATGTCGTAAAAGACAAGTCCATTGGGGTACCTTTGTCATGTCTTGATAACCGGGCATGGCAAAGGGGTAATAGTAAGCCTAAAATAACTCATTTTCCGTAAGTTAGTCCATCGAATCCGGAAAAGTGAGAAATCTATGTTCAATGGACATCTACCTCATTTTGTTATGAGTACGAGGAGACGAAGTAAACTCAATATTCTTTGTGAAATTTTAATGAGTCCAACAAAGAAAAACTCGGTACCTCCGTGAAATTTTAACGAGTCACGCGGAGAAAACTCGATTACTTTTTCTGTTTAAAGAGCTTTGAAAAAGAGGAAAAGAATGGCTCCTTATTCTCTGTCTTGATAGTTTAATGAGCCTGACAAAGGTGACTCGGGATTTTTTCGGTTTTATGAGCAAGAAAAAGATTCCTAAAAAGAATGCTCAGTACTTCTCCATAGTTTTAACGAGTCTGAAGAAGAAAACTCTAGGTTTTTCGGATTAACGAGCAAGAAAAGACCAAAAAAGAACGCTCGATGCCAACTTCGTATAAGTTTAACGAGTCCGAAGAAGAGAACTTGAGGTTTTTCGGATTAACGAGCAAGAAAAATACCGTAAAAAGAATGCTCAATAAAACATGAGTATGTTTGCTCATAAATATTGATCCCTTATTAGAACATCAGTACCAAATCTCGAGAGTTGCGACATGTGTACAGCAAGAAATCACGATTTTTCCGACTAACTTAAGAGAGTCATGCCCCAGAATTTGCTATAAGAAGGTTAGAAGACTTTCATTTTCACTATTTTGAGTGCTGTGAAGAAGCTCTGGAGTGGAAAAGGGGTGAAAATTTCAGCTGACGATTACGGTCAATCCGGGCAACAGTTTTCTATTCCACGAGATCCAGGTAAGAGCTAGAACCTCCTACTATCATTTAATTGTCGTTTTGTTAGTTTTTGCTGGTTCAAAATTAGGAAATTTTGAGGCCCTAGAAAAATATTTGCGCCTAACGCGAGTCAAGAGTACAATAGCCGCGTTAAACACACAACCCGTGAAGGGGTTCCGCGTTAGCACACTCTGTTTTGTACTAGAGCAAGCGTTAGGCGCACCGTGTTTTCAAACAACTCAATTTTTCCATTTTGAAGTGGTCCAAGAAAGTTTTAATCGGTTGAAAATGTTGCATTTGCAGGTGTTCAGCTGTTAATCATGAGTATCTAGCGAGATAGAGAACATGAGCGGAAAGAACGAGAGATGGTGACAGATGCGGCAAGCTTAATGGCTCTCCGGAGGTGCGGATTGCTCAAGTATGCCCGTTTAGAACTGATGAGGGGTCAAGAGGACCTCCTGAGGTGGCTGATCTAGCAGTGGGACGAACGGCATCATGTCTTTCGGATTGGGGGCAATGAGCTCGCCATCGAAAAGGATGATGTGTACTTTTTGATCTATTTATCATGTCGTGGGGCGAGGCCCAATTTGACAGGGTCCAGAGCTAACCCACATTCCACTACTGATTTGATCCATGCGCACTGCATACGTGGCACCCAGGCTGTGAGTAACCGGATACCTATTGCACAGGTGACTTTGAGACCACTGCGGTCTATACTATGGATGATTGTTCGCTTGGCTGGTGCCAAGAGTCAGCATGTGGCCACCAAGGCTCAGATGCTCCTAGCCTTGGATTGCATGCAGCCTCAGGTTTTCGACTGGTGTGACGGTGTGGTCCGTCGGGTCCGAGCAGAGCTTACTGCATGCAAGACCCGTACTCAAAGAGATTTTGGGCACGGAACACTGATTGTTTATTTCATACTGGAGCAGATACCACTGATGAGGCCCAGGATCTCTACAGCGCCATTGGGTCCACGTGAGTTGAGGCAGGCTCGGTGGGCCACTTTGCTTCCACAGACTGGAGAGGGTCCTGTCTGTCACTGTTTTGATGACGAGTTTTTTTATTGTCTAGACTCCCAGATAATCATGATTGAGGATTATCCCTATGCAGGGATGAACTTCACAGGCGATCCGGAGTTAGTATTGCCCCCTGGCACCCAGTGGGGGCCCGATGGTAAGAAAAAATATCAGTGTTTTTCAAAGAAGTTTTTGTGTTTTTAGCTTTTGAATGTTTATGTAAAAAAAATTTATTTTATTTTATTTTTTTTTGTTGAAAAGGGGTGAAAATTAAGTTTTGACATGAAGCTTTTGCTTGCTTGACACAGATGTGGCACTTGTCCGTCCAGTTGGGGCCCCTCGCTATGCACGGCGAGGACTGCAGCTACCCGGGGCTGGTGCACCAATAGAGGATGTGGAAGCCGGCGACGACGATGATACCCAAGTTTTACATGAACTCTCCAGGAACTTGGAGGGTCTGAGTATGGGTATACCACCGCTTCCTATGCGGGAGGTTCCAGTTCGTCTGCAGCGGCATACTGAAGGTGTGCCGGAGAGATACCTAGTCCCTCTGAGGAGGATAGCTAGAGCAGTTGTATGCTATCATGAGCATCAGGCTTAGTTGGTGGAGTAGATGTATTAGTATCAGAGCGTGGCTTAGTGTAGCCAAATTTTTGTAAAACACCCCAAGTTTTGGAAGATTTTTCTTTTTGATGTGTACTATGTACTGGACATGACATATGTATATGTATATATATTTTTGGTGATTTTGTGTTTTTAAATTTTTATGTATTTTTTGATGTGATAAAAATATATGTACTCATGAGTAAATCTTTTACAATAAATGTGACAAATTCCAATCTAACACATAATTTGCCAAAGAATCAGCTAATGCATTAAATTCTCTAGGAACGTGCTCAAATGTGATTGTTTGAAATTGACGCTCTAAAATTCGCACTCGTAAAAAATAACGTAGCAACACAGGGTGGCGGACACGGTAATGATTGTTTAACTGCATAATGATGAGTTGGGAATCTAACCTGACCACTAAATTGGAGATGTCATGAGATACCGCTTCTGTGAGGATTTGGATCACTGACATGTACTCAGCAACATTATTGGTGGTGTTACCCAGGAAGATTCCCCTGGAACCAAGAAGGTTCGACTCAGGAGTATAGAGAACCCAAGCAGCTGAAGCAATGTGTCTAGTGTGACGACTAGCACCGTCCGCATATCCGACGTATGATAACGAATGCGATGACATATGTGCGAAAGAAAAAGATTACATGAGAAAAGCACCTTAAACCAAAAAATAATCCAGAAGCATAAAAAAAAAAATAGGCAAAACTTATATACATAAAATTACAAAGCATATGCCTAGTGCGAAACTAGGCAAAATACTTCTTCAGATAGAGCCCGTTGTGGGGCTCCTCGAGTGGAATTCCATTACAGTCCTGGAGTTCGTAAGCTCCTTTTGAGAGGGATTTAGTAACGATGTAAGGACCGAGCCACAATGGTTGGAGTGTTCCTGCCCCCAAGAGGTCGTGTTTTTTATCATAAAGTAGAACAAGATCACCCTCTTGGAAAGAACGAGGCTTGACAGATTTTTCATATTGAGATTTAACTCGGTGCTAGTGAGCTTTGAGTGCTAGTGTAGCATCTTGATGAGTTTCGTCCAAATGATCGAGTGAGAGCAAGCGCTCTTCAGTGGCGGTGGTGCCAGGCAGGAGTTCAACGGCAAGTTTGAGTGATGGGATTTGACACTCGATTGGAAGTACTGCCTCCAGGCCGAAAGCAAGTTGGAAAGGTGTGAAGCCTATGGCAGTTTTAACTAACGTTCGGTATGCCCATAACGCGGAATACAATTTCCGATGCCATGTGGTTTTATGGTTTCTGACCAATCGACGAATCATGGTTTTGAGGACGCCATTTACGGCTTCTACTTGACCATTAGCTTGAGGATAATAAGACAAAGATTGATCTTGTCGGAAACCTAGCATGGATGTTAACTCGGTCATCATATGATTATGAAAGTGAGATCCATGATCTGTGAAAATCGATAGGGGTACGCCGAACCGACATATTACCTGATTAAACAGGAAGAGAGCGGCAGTTTCTCCATCGGCCTTAAAAGTGGGAAGGGCTTCTACCCATTTCGTAAAATAATCGACTACAACCATGATGTAGTTGTGTCCATTTTCCAAAGTGGGATTGCAGGTGACGAAGTCAATTCCCCATTTAGCGAAAGGGCCAACGGAGATAACCGGATGAAGGGGGTAGGATGTGCGCGCATGGTCATCTTTCAGGCATAGCTACTGCCCAAAAAATCTTACGTGCCGGTTATTGGTGGCAGTCATTCAAAACACATCTTCCTCATCGATAGTGAGACAACGTCGAAGAATAGTATCAACACCACGACGATATAGTGTATCGTTTAGCACGAGGTAGTGCTTTACTTGGTGGCGGATACGACGACGGTCGTCGGACGTGAGAATTGGGCGGAAGCATTGGGTTTGCAGGTAGAATAAGATGTCTCCATACCATGGTTCCGAAGAATCGACCAAGTAGACAGATTCATCGGGAAATGGATCATGAGCTACTTCTGCTGGGTCGATTCTGGGAAGGTCCGATAATAATTTGGCGAAGACGAGGGATTTCTTTGCTTTGGCAGCCATGAAAACCAAATCAAACTGTTGGAGGATGACAATCCATTTGGAATATTTCCCTCCAATAATTTGTCTAGACAAGATATGTCGCATGGGATTCTCCAAAGCAATCACCGTAGTCTGTCGCAGCAATATATAATGTCAGAGTCGGGTGACGGCGAAAACTACCGCCAGAGAGAGTTTCTCCACATGTGAATAACGTAATTCAGGTCCGATTAGAACTTTGGACAAATAGTATATCACATGTTCACTGTCGTCACTATGAACTTGACCAAAACCATTCCAAGTGAGGATGGTGAGGCTGCCAGGTAGAGGAGAAAGTCGCGTGAGTAGTCAGGGGCACTAAGGAGTGGTGCTGAAACAAGTGCATGTTTTAAAGCATCAAATGACTGTTGAGCTTGGTCATCCCACAAGTATAGTGTTCCTTTCTTCAATAATCGCATAAATCCTTTCGTTATCTCGGCATAGTTGACGATGAATCGACGTAAAAAGTTTGCCTTCCCCTGCAAACGTTGGAGTTGGAGGATGGATTGTGGTGCCGGCAATTCAACAATTGCCTTAACCTTATCGGGATCAACCCTAATCCCGTGCTTGGAAAAAATGAAACCTAACAGATGTCCAGACTCGACCATAAATACGCATTTATGCGGATTCAAACGTATATTGTAGAATATGCACCTAGAAAAAATTTCTCTTAAATGAGCAAGGTGATCAGAGCGTTTCTTGGAATGGGCCGGAAGGTTATCCAATTAAGCTTGTACAATATGTCGAATTTCATGAAAAGCATAGTCCATAGCCCGCTGAAAAGTTGCTCCAGCATTCTTCAGGCCGAATGGGAGTTTTTTATACGCAAACGTGCCCCAAGGATAGATGAAGGCATTTTTATGTTGGTCTTCATTTTTTATGTCAATCTGGTTGTATCCTGAGAATCCATCCATGAAGGAAAAAGATTCGCATCTGGCACAATCATCGATAATTTGATCAATGAACGGCGTAGGATAATTTTCTTTGGGACAAGCGGCGTTCAGATCGCGATAATCGATGCAAACCTGAATAGTGCCTTGTTTTTTATCAACGGGAACCGGATTGGAAACCCATTCAGTTAACGGAATGGGGTAAATGAAGCCAACGTTTAAAATTTTTTCTACCTCAACCTTAATGGCGGCTACTTTGCGTGGGTGGACAGGTCTGAGTCATTGCTGGATTGGTTTAGCATTATCATAAGTCTTGATTTCATGCTCGACAATAGAAGGATCTATGCCGGGCATTTTGTCATAAGACCAAGCAAAGACATCGCAGAATTATTTAAAAAGATAAGACAATTTCCTCAGGATTGCAATCGGCTCCAATCTGAATATTTTCCATGATACTCGTTTTGACCGAGATATCAATGAGCATTGTCTTAGAAATATTACCCATGTTCCCTTTTGAATCAGTAGTTTGAACAGTCATGTAAGTGGAGGGAACCATCTCAGGGGGGTCAAAGGATGGGATTTCAGTTTTTATCATGTCCGAGTCAATCGTCGAAGCGCGATGGTGAAACTCTCCCCAAGGTCATTCTTCTAGAGACATGATCTCTCGAATAGCTTCGTCTATAGGCAAGACTTCATTGAGGAGATCCTTAAAGAGAACTATGATGGGAGGGAGGTTTGTACCTTTGGTCGAAACCATCGTTTTAGGGTTCAGATGTGATTTGGATGGCTTGGTAAGCCAACTCAACCGGCGAAAACGGCAACTGATCTCCATAGGAATCAATATCTGAAGGTGTCGGGATGATCCATGGGTCGATAGAGCCATCCGAAAAGGTGGATATCATTGCAACCGTGTTTTGGATCTGCGGCGGCGTTAGAGGAAAACAACCCAGTAGGGAAGATGCCTTCAGAAGACCGGTACCGATACTGACGTAAGATTCAGTGACACCTCCTATTAGGGGTACAGTGCTACTTGGTAAAGTGGCATAATCAGGGGTGCAGAAGGATAGCTGATCGACCGTGACTATTTTCCCATCCAATGGAAATAGGATGAGTCGGAAGACCGAAGACACGATGGTGGTCATAGCATAAGACCAACTGTGACCGAGCAATATATTATAGTCGAGATGACGCTCTACGACTTCAACGTCCACGTTTACCGTTTTCCCACTCAGAGTGATGGGAAAGCTAGCAAGGTATCCTTTAGGGAGGAAAGTGTGGCCATCGAAAGCTTTGAGGGAATTCGATGGCAGGGTTAGAGTAGGAGAACCTAAATTGAGCCAGCAAGCTTGTGACATAACACAGGTCGAAGCACCTTCGTCTATGATAGTGCGATGGATGGGTCTCCCTTTCGACACAACCTGCACCTGGAATGTGAGTTGATGTGAGAGGCGATGTTTAGCCTTTTCTATATCAAATATTTCTAGCATGGAATCCTGGGGGTCTATTCCACCAATGGCCGAAAGCAAGGCTTTCCTTTGTGCTGGACAGGTTTGTAATACTTCAAGAGCAGACATAGCTGACGGTGCCTGCGCCAAATCTTCTACAATATTGTAGTTTTGGGCTGCACGTGCAGAGGTGTTATGAGTCATGCGTCGAAGTGTCCCTTTGGGGGGATGGATTACAGGTTCAATAGTAGGCCTTTCGATATGTAAATCATTGGGCAGAGGCGGATTGGAACTAGTTCCAGGTTCCTGAGCATCTATGGTAGGATTTCCATAAAGCTTGGCATGAGTTTGAAGGTCAATACTCTCAATGCCATAAATGGCAGATGGTCCTTCGCCGGAAGGATACGAACCACCATTGCCCCGTTGATGGGGTTGTGGCAGATTGTCAACCATGTGTTGATGTTGCTGCTGTTGATTGGGGAAAGGATTGTGAAGAACGGCAGGTGTTTGCCCAGAATCCTTGTTAGGAATACAATCGGTGCATTCCTGCAACCGAGGACATTTGTATGTCAAGTGGTCCTCCGCACATATTTTGCAAGGAAATTTCATGGGTTTATCCTTTCCTTTGTCATTTCTAGCAGCATTTTTCTGATTAGGGTTATTCTGATTATCTGACTGCTCTTCCGAAGAAGACGTTTTCTTCTTATTCTTCTTATTTTTCCCGCTAGGTTTTTGTGAGGTTTGCACCGAATTTACCTCAGTGAGAGGGAGAGGAGTCGTTTGGTGGGGGGCGGTGGTAGCCGAGGATGGCTGGGAGGTTTTCCCCCTAGACTGATTGGTGGCTACACCAGAGATCGCGGCAACGAGACCATCGGCATGAGCTCCGGTTTTCTGAGTAGTTGGAGGATTTGGGTTACCAAGGGCATGGGGGCGCAGATCGTAAAGCGTGCCAGATTGTGAATAGATTAAATCTAGGTGTTGGGCATGAAAAATACATTGATCTTCTTTCAGTGCACTAGAAAGGCCAATGTCTTTAGAGATGTGGGGTAAAAGAGACTTGCAAAACCAATTGGCCAAGAGATGGTCCAGTATTGGTGCTTTGACGAGCCTCCTCCTACGTCTCCATTCATGAATATGGTCGGAGATGTTGGTGGCGGTGTCTTGGCGTAGCGATGTTAACAATTCTGTTCCGGTTTCCACTCTAATTGGCAGTTGGAAGTTCTTTAAGAACTCCGTCGCTAAAGTGCCAAACGTATTGATGGCGGCGCGTGGCAATTCAATGTACCACTTGGTGGCATTTCCTGTAAGGGTTCGGGGAAATAGTCGAAGTCGGACACTATCATCTACCATGGAATTGGATATGGACCATAAATGGAAGGTAGTGATGTGTGTGGCCGGGTCGTCCCCATGTTTCCCGTCGAACTTCGGGATGTCAGAAGGAATCTTATGCGGTATTGGAGGCCAAAGTGGGTTGTGGTTGATGGGGTCGTTCGTCAGCTTATGGATGTCGGGTATGTCCAAAGCTGCCAAGAAAGGCAATTGTGGATTTTCCCCCAAGTCTAACCAAGGCAGTATGGGCTGACTACTTGGACCATAGGGTCCCCCCATCCACGTGTTACCAGAAGGGTAAGTGGGACTTTGATAAAAACCTCCCATAGGTGGAGGAGTAGGAACATACGGTTGATGTCCATAGGGCATAGTGTATTGAGGGGCAAACGGTTGGTTGCCCCCAGCATAAAAGTGCCCTCCCACTCCAGATGGAGGTTGGGGTTGGTTAGTCCAAATGGATGCAATAGAGTTTCCTGGAGGCATACTAGTACTTGCATAATTTGGCAACGGTATAGATCCTACACCTATGTTTGAACCACTTAAGGGGATAGCATTTACAATGGGTTGTCCCATTTGTCCTAAGGATTGCATAGGAAGAGAAATATTCCCTGCTACCTGTGTACTGATAACACTGCCCCCTGGTATAGTGGCCAGGGGGTTTGAACTCAATAGAGGGTTCCAGCCGAAAGGGTTGCTAAAGGGCACCGAAGTAGTCATGCTCGCTGAAGGAGCTACCGTGGGTCCCAACGTGGTCACGGTAGGAGTAGATGCCAAAGGGTTTGGTAAACTACTGACAGTTGTGTTGACCATAGGGTTGGGGGTAGGTATATGTTGACTACTGGGGTTACCCAGTAATGGCATAGAACTGACCACCGGCGAGGAGGATGGTGGTGAACCAAGGATGGTTGCCATTGGTATCGACCCTGTGGATGCCGGTGGTGAAATAGATGTTGGTGCGGCTGCAGTCATATCTCGGCGTGGTGGAATCTAGACTATCACAGGTCCTAACGGATTAGTGAGCGGAGGATTGTAATTAGGTACAACGCCTTCAGTGAAAGGGTCCTCCGGAAGTTCCAGCTGATAAGGGTCTATGTGATAATCAAGATTAGTCAGAGGAGACTGCTCTTCCGTAGAAGGCCTGGGTTCACCAAGGTTCAGTTTTTCCTTAAGGGTGAGAGGAGGTAGACCTTGCTGTCGTCGAGACAGATGGCGTGGGTCAGGGGACGCCACGGTGACCGGTTTAATTTTAACAAATTTTATTAAATTGTGATGTATTATAAAGTCTCAAATGACGGTAACCACACACCTAAAAAAAAGAAAAAGGACTCTCTAAAATCAATCAGCAAGCAGCCATAATAGGGTGCCCTGTCTGAGTACTACCGTTCACTGGTGATGAAATCCAGTATCACAATAGTATACAGAGAGGGTTGGTCAAAAGTACAGTTACGGTCACTCTAGAGGTTCGCCCGAACCTCAGACGATAGGTGTAAGCACTCTCGTGAAGACGAGTACCCTCCTAAAGACCGAAGACAGAGTGGGTCCGTCTGTTTCAGGTACCAGGACAGCCCGTCCCAGTCACCTTGTGTAAGTACCTAAAAGTATGGCCACTAAGGATACCCCAAATCACAGACATCATCAGGGGGGTCCACGGTCAAGGAAAGTGTGCTATATGGGCATAATACCTAGATCCCCGATCTAGTTTCGACATCCCCGAAGGGAACCCAAATATATAACACACCCACAAGATGCAGTCGAAGGCGGGCTACCTTCTAGTGCACCCAAGTGTTGTCTCGCGCTGAGCTCCGGTAAAGGAACGGTCTCGATAATATGAGTGCAGCAGGATTTCACTCGTTAATGACTCTAGTTTTCAAGTTTTGAGATCTTGGGTAGTTTTCTCACTTTCCTAACCCAAGATCCTAGCCTCAACTACTGTTTGTGTGAGCTCAAAAAAGAGTAATTAGATTTATTTTATTATCGCTTTATTTTTAGTGTACTTTATTATTAGTCTTGTGGAGGGGGAGTGGACGTATGAAGTATAGTGAGACTCTGACTCAAGAAACCATGCAAAACATGCTCTAAATATTAAATTCAATGAAGAGTGTTTCTACAGGGAGAGGTTTCTTTTTCAATCATCCATGCACCAACATGTAAATAAAAAAACTCAACTTTTAAAGATTCAGACTTCTATCTACCTCTTTCAACAGTCTATGAACTAAAACTTTCAGAATAAACTCAGCTAGATGCAGGAAAAAAAAAAAAAAAAAAAAATTCTCTTAAAAAGTAAATGCTTTGCACACTAACTAAACAAGAGAAACAAATAACAATGCTAGCTTAGCAGACAAGCAAAGGGATTCAGTCAGTGAAAGGTACTGATGGCCAAAAAACTCTACAGCTAAAACACAGTCACAGTAGTGAACGGAAAGGTTTTTGGCTGAGTAACGCTCTGTCTGTGAGAAAATACAGCGTTATAATGCACTGTATTTAAGAATAGACCGCGTTATAATGCACCAGATAACCTGCATAAGTCGCGTTAACCAGGGAAAATCTCTTCAGTTCGCCAAACAGGAACATGATTGAACTCTGCAAGCGTTTGGTATGTCTACTGGGCATCAAAAATGGTCGGAAGGATCTATGAACATAGGAGAGAAGAAAGGAAGGAAAAAATAGTTTGGAAACTATGGGGAAAATCCCCAGTGGAGTCGCCAATTCTGCTATAGGGTAAACTGCTTGGGTTGTTGGTTTTCGAATATCCCTCTCTGGGCTTTCCGGTGCCCGAGGCAGACAGTAAGATTAGCTATGCTGTTCACAAAGATGGCATGAGCATGTTCATATTAGCTTGAAATAACTTGAAGGAATATAATAGAGAATTACCTCTTTGACAGTCTTGGAGTCCCTTGGAGAGCGTTGCGCAGCGAAGCAAGA
Source organism: Pinus albicaulis (assembly GCA_034641835.2). NCBI lineage: Eukaryota > Viridiplantae > Streptophyta > Pinopsida > Pinales > Pinaceae > Pinus > Pinus albicaulis. The sequence continues at coordinate 16,231,777 of MU968382.1, read as the reverse complement.
GCCCTTCTTCACCGGCTCCAAATCTTGGTCTTGCAATCAGTCAAAGCACCCGCGTAATTTCTAACATAACAAGTATCCTATAAATTAAATCAATACACAATAAACATCTAGATTATACACATCTGAGCCATTCATATCATACTATGTAAATTTTTAAACAATAATGACAATATTAAGCATTGAATGGACAAAACGAACACAGTTCTATTGATTTTGAAAGAAGGAGGATTACAACCACTGGTTGTACCAAGCCCTCCTCAGTCTCCCAATCTCTCTTATCTCTCAAGTGAAGAAGTCCAAGTCAACAAGCTCTCTAGGAACCTCTTTGACTCTTGGCCTTCACAACACAACACTATTCTCTATTCCACAAGTATGCCAAAACCTTTAGCAATCCTTCGACCTTCAATTAAGAGCCTTCAGCTCCTTCTTATAGGAGAGGGAGAAAGCCATTGTTGCCCTTCTCTTTCCACTAGTTTGGAATGGAAAAAACTTAGATGTTTCTTTGATCTCTATGCTTTTGCCTCTTTTGGAGTTCAGTCTTCTATGGCAATGACCAATAATGAACTGGTGCTTCTACAGTTTCCTTTGTGAACTGAATCCTTTGTGAGGGAAAGTTGGAGATTCAAATCATTCTCTGCGCTCTTTTCCCAATTCAAACTTAAAACACGGGTAACGCTTCCCTCCAGTGTAAACAGAGCATTGCCCTAGCCACTAACGCGGCCAATGCACTGATTGTCTGCGTTATAACGTTCTTGTTCTGTTCTATATAGGCGTTACCCTGGCAGAAATAGGTTTAATTTAGGTCTTTGTATCCCTTCCATATTTGTCTTCCCCTCTGAGCTGATGAGGAGGCATTTTGACCTGTAACACCAACATAGATGGGCAAAGCTGAAACAATACCATGTGGCCTGTGAGAAAGACCATCAAAGACAGTTAGAAGAGTGGTTGATGGAATAGCTGCGGGAGATCCAATATCCTTCCAACATGCAAGAGACATTACACACGTGGAAGCACCTTCATCAATGACCATTCAAAAGATATTGAATTTTCCATAACTCGATCTGATATGGAAAGCCATATGATGAGGGAGTCTCTTTTTAAAATTTGACATATCAAATGTAATCATTAGATATTTTTTTGGATCTACAGCCCCAATAGTAGTGAGAAAATCACTTCACTAAGCAGGACAAGACTAGAGCACCTCTAATGCAGACATGGCATAAGGGTTCTAAGCCAGATCTTCTACAATGGAGTAGTTCTGGGTGACCTTGGAATTTGGATTAATCGTCGTACGTTTTGAAGATGCCTTCGACATCCAAGGTATAGGCTCAAAATTATGCCTCATAATATGAAGTGGCTCAACACTATCAGGAGTACCCTTAGATTTCAAAGACTCATCTTTGCCATAATCACGAGATCTTGTAGCGATATCTGCATGAGCACTCATCATGTATATGTTTGACGTATTTTCCCCTTCCTAGCTGTACCCAGAGGGAGCCCCAGTATTTTGATTCGCGCTAGCAATTAATTGTTGCCCTTAGGGAAAAGGGTTTTTCAGAACAACCTAGGAGCTAGAAGAACCCTGTTGAGCTAACAAGCACTGTGCATCAGATGGTCTCCAATGTACAACTTGCATGGAAACTTCACTTTATTTTTATTATCCCTTTGACCCTCTCTAACATGATCATTGGTTTTGTTTGTATTCCACTTCCCATCCTTACCTTTATTCTTGTTATTCTGTTCTTTATTCTTCCTATTGGATTGTTGATTTCCTTTGGGGTTAGAATTCTGTACATCATTAATTTCCAAGAATTGGGAAGGAGTTGACACTGAAGGTGCAACCTGAATGGAAGAAGCACATATTTTATAGAAAAATACTGCAATTGACCAAACAGATTAGCTGCACCACTATCGATCGAACCAATAAGCCCATCACCATGAGGACCAGGTTTAGTTTTGGATAAATCCAGTTTGGAGTGAGGAGCATTCGAAATTTTTTTATTAAGGACTCCATACTGAGAATAAATAAGTTCTAATTGCTGAACCTTGAAAATAGCCTGCTCTTTAGAAAATACCCCTGAAAGGGATACATATTTAGAAATATCTAGCTGTAAGGATTTCAAAAACCATTCCAGAAGTAATTCATTCAGAATATGGGCTTTAATGAGCCTCTTCCTTCTTCGCCATTCCTGAATATGATCAAGAATGTGATTTGCCTTATCCTGCTGAAAATTGGCCAGGAGTTAAGTCCCATCATCAGAATGGAAAGGTAACTGAAAGTAGTTTAATAACATGGTAGCCAAATCTTCAAAAGTGGAAAAAATTCCCCCAGTTAACTCAATATACCACTTGGCTGCATTTCTAGTTAAGGTGCATTGAAATAACCTCAACCTAATCGAATCATCAATCAGGGAGTTCGATGAACACCATAAATGGAAAGTGGTGATATGATCCGTCGGATCCTCTTCATTCTTTCCTTCAAACTTTAGAATTTCTGAGGGGAGTTTGGTGGGGACCGGAGGCCATCCCGGACAATATCGAATTGGATTGTTAGTTAATTTCGACAAATTTGGCAAGTTTAAAATTTCCAGAAATGGTAAGAGAGGAGGAGCCTAGGAATTCCATCCTCCATAGGAAGGATTCCCAACACTCTGAAAATAATACCCTAGATTTGTTGAGGCACCACGTTGCCAAATATTGTTCGTAGAGAATACTGGGCCATAGGAAAATCCTTGCGACCCAATGTTTGGAGAAGGACCCCTCCCGAACATAGAATGACTATACATAGGAGAATTCCCTCCAAACGAGGTAGTGAATGAAGAAGAAACCCCTTGGTAAGGGTTCCAAGCATTTGCAAATAGAGAAAAATACTGATAAGTACTCGATGAAGGGAAAGGAACATTCCCTTACTAACGAGTGAGAAACTGATTCCCTGTTCCCAATCTTGTAAAAGTAGGGTTCCAATCTATAAATGTATTAGAACTTTGACCTCTAGAAAATGGATTGAAACCTTGAGTCTGAGAAGAAAAAGGTAAAGATCCTAAGGGGACAAATGAGGGATGTGCCCACTTCTAAAGGGGAACCCTTAAAATTAAGTTGATCCACTAGCCATAGAGGGTATGGGTGCAGATGCAGCTGAAGTAGCATAAAAGGAGAAAGAAGGAATCCCACTATTGGGAATTCCAAATGAAAAGGCACCAGATTGAGAAGGATGTGCTTGGGTGTGACCAGAGCCAAACACAAAAACACTAGAAGTGATTGTAGATATAGCAATAGTTCCCCCTCCTTCTAATGAAAGAGGGGTCTAAACAGTTACAGTGCTCATAGCCAAAGCTGTGTTCCCAGTCATGGCCATCGAAAGGTATGATGGATAAGGACTTTCCAGTCGCTGAGACTCAGGTCCGATGTATTGAATGGTGAAAGGATAACTAGAAGGAAGAGGAGATGGAAGAGACTCAAGAGGCTGAGGGACTTCCTCTACTTCTACTTCTTTTGCTGGAAACAAAACTCTTGAGATGAGTGAAGCACTTCTCTTTGTAATGAAACCAATACCAGAACCACTTGAATAAACAACAAGACCTGACGGAGGATCTCTCTCCGCTACATCTGAAACCACTAAGTGAAAATCACCCTTCGAATTACTCCTACACCTTCTTGAATAAGGCTCAGCACTCGCGGGAGACAACCCATGAAGCCTCCTCGATCGATGAGGCGATCGGTGAACCACTTTAAGAGATTTATTTTAGACTCAAAAAAGATATGAAGCTAAGAAATCTAGGAGCAAAGAGAACACTCTAAAAATTTCCTAAGATATAGCCAGATAAGAAGCTCTCATGTATTTCCGCTTGGGGTGATGAGGACCAGACACCAAAATACAAGAAATCAAAATAATAGGACCTCCCAAAAGTAGTCTGAGGTAATTACAACCCAAGCCTACTAGCGAAGGTAACAAAAATAGTTATGCTGACCTCCTAACAACAGTGTTTGCTGATGCAAGTCCCCAAGATTCACAAGGGCACCCTCCAGAAGTACTTATGGAAGTGATGCAACATCTACCTCATGTACCATGGTTATTCCTCCCCGCAGTCACCTGTATGGTTCCTAGGATAGGAAACTATGGGCACCAATCCGTATCAGTAGCTGGGAAGAACGGTCTTGGGTCAAGATTTAGAAAATAGGAGAGGGGGTATCTCTCTTCTCTGCCTGTACTATCCCTCATGGTTTACTCTCTAGAGGAGAGCTTTCCTGGTCCACTTAACGGTGTTGGATTTTTCTCATTAATAAACTTCTATGTTTCATAGTTTAAGCAACCTTGGAGAGTTAACTCTCCACTCACCTAATCCAAGGCCCTACAACCTAGCTAGTGGGTGTATAATTAATGATAATAATAATAAAACTACTGGTTTCTTTTAATTATATTTCTTATTTTATATTGGCTATTATTTAAGTCAAGGGTGCACAGAAGTGAAACTAACGATGTTTTTATGACGCAGAAGAAACCAATGAAAACCAAACTACATGCAAATGAAATGATTTCCTTTCGATGAAAAGTGATTTCTACACAGGTTCTACAAAACTAATAAGCAAAAAAATTGTTTTTTATTTTCAGGCACTCACACTTCACATGATTCAGAAATTTAGGAAAAATACTAAAAATGCTCAAATGCACTTAATGCAAACTACCAATGATATGCAAATCCTAAGATGCTAACTCTAAAGAAGCAAAAATAAGTCTCTAGGGAAACAAAGGTTCAATCAATCTTTGACAGATGACAAGGCTAGTTCGAAGTAGAAATCCTATGTATAAAAAATGCCAAAATTCACTTGACATAACAGAGAGAAATCAAGAGAATACTTCCTTCCAGATCAAGTCAAGAACTGAAGACTGGAGACTAACAAAAACTTCAAAATATGGAATGAAACCATAAACAAACTGAAAGAAAAAAGCAACGGAAAATGAAAAATGTTTTTGGGCTTTTCAACTTATAAAAGAAGGAAAATATATTTCAAGAAGACAAATAGAAACTATCGAAGAACTGAATCAAGCAAACATGAATTCCAATCAAAGGCTTCAAAGTTCTCAAGCCAACCATGCTATTTTCATAGCTAGACTTATATGAGAAAAAACAAACAAGAAACTCAATTAATCAACTCAGTACAATAGCACAATCTTGCAGCGACGAGCAACTCAAAAATCAGAAAGATACCTTTCAAAATTCACAACAAGACAAGTCTACGAAATCAAGAAAACCTAACTAGACCAAGAAGGAAAAAATCAAATGCGAAGCAACGCATAGGGCCAAGAAGAGAAAATGAGCAAATTCTTGCTATTCTAAATGTCCAGGACATGCAAGAATCTTCAGAGAAGGATCTTGGTGCTTAAGTCGCAATTGCAAACACATAAAACAAGGATTTCACCAAATGGCTAGGTCTTCATACAAGAAAGAGAGAAACAAATGTAAAATCACTCTAAACACAGTCCAGAGACCTTCAAGATACTACAGGAATAGATCAACATAGACAGTGAAGACCACAGGGGCTGAAAAATAAAAATATCAAATTTTCCTTGGCATACGCACTTTTGCAGTGAGCAACTAGCGTGTATACGCGACCGTGACAAAGGAAACTCACGTATACGCTGGCCCCTTTAGACATAATAGCGTGTATACGCGACTGTGGAAGACAAAAACTATGTATTGAAATAAAGATAAGGAAAAACAAAAAGGTCAAGCTTGATCAAGAGACAAGGTCTTCTATCTGACTGAAAAGGACTTACTAGACTATAAAAAGTGACAGAAACTGTTGGGAACTGATTAGGAGATCATGTCCAAGTTTTAAAAAATTCCCAAAAATGAAAGTGCTTAGAAATGTTTGCAACCTGAACGACCGGAAAGGTCTCATCGCTGTGATTTTGGTGTCGTGAATGGTTCGCAAAACATAGGTCATATGCAAAAGTTATTAAGGTTTGAAAATGCCCAGTAAACTCCAAAACAAGACTTTTGACTTAAGTTGACTATGCCAATTTTATATTAAAAAAAAATATAAGGAAAAAGTTAATTTTTTAATGTTTATGGGAGGCCTATCAGTGAGTGCCACATGGCCTACCCAGAGGCTGTCACGTGGCCCCAGGCCACAGTTATTAAGGCCTAGCAAAATTTTATGGGTCAATAGGTTTCGAACCCATGGCCTGAATCTACGTGCAGTGTGACCTGACCGACCCGTCTGTGGCAACGAACTTGAGCTCAAATGCAAAGTTTGAACATGTTGTCAGGTCGATTTTGAACGCGCGGAGAAAAGTTTGGGCTAGCCCCTCAGGACTAGCCCCATCGTCACATGACCCAGTTGCTTAACCCTGGCACTAATTCCTTAAACCATGGGATAAGCTATTAACAAACCGTATTATATGGCCACGTTTCAACATTTAATGTGATGGTTGGTGGTTGGATTATTCGGTTTCGCTGGCAGCTTGGGCATAGGCACCATGTGACTGCCATTACAAAAATTTATTGTAACCGTTAATAGTTTCTGCCAATTTTGGGTGTGTTTTTCCTTTTTCGGGGAGTTAGCCAAAATTGACGCTCTTAACTGGAGTTCCTCCAGTTTTGGAGGAGGTTTTCAAGGGACATTGGGTAAAAAAATGTTTTTGTCATAACTCAATTTCGACCAAATTGAGTGCAAAAATAGGAAATTTTGACTATCTCAGACCTTATGGACTCAATGGAGTATGTTTTAAAGCCATCAGAGAGGTTCTAAGAAGGTTTTTACATCCGTTAAGTTCAAGGGGCCACAAGGGCCACCAGGAGGAAAAATCAGTTTGAGGCCCAACCAGGGGAGCTAGAGGCCTTATCTAGAGATCCAATAGTCAAAATTGGATATTTCGGATGTTCTGAATCTGATGATATGGTTTTCAGAGCCTCTAGATATCTTTAGAAAGCCAAAAAGCTTCATTAAATTTCTAGGGGCAATTAGTACCAGCTTTTGCCCACAGTAGTGTAGGGCCTTGTCAGAGTAGTTAGAGACCATATGCAGTGAACTAGTAGTCATTCTTGACTATAAAAAAATTATGAATCTAATGGCAGAGATTTTAGAAATTTTTGAGGACTTATAGAGGTCTAAAATCCAATAGAGAAGTTTTCAGTGACCCAAGTGCCAAGGGATGCCGACAGGTGTTCGAGGCAAAACCGAAGCAGCCAGAGGCCATTTTTAATGAATGAATAGTCTATATTGACTAATTAAGAAATTTTGGAACCAAGGAAAGTGGTTTCAGAACATTTTGAGAATTTATAGAGCTCAAGAAGCTGATATGAAGTTTTGGGCAGCCTTGGTCAAACCGTGGAGGATAGCCTAGTTTGGGGATGCAGTGCTTGATTTGAGAAATTTATCAGTTGATATTTGGTGTCTAATGTGTGATAGATACAACAGGACTGGTTTCAGTGAGAGAAACATAAATTTGAAGGATTTTGTGGAATTCAGAAGCTCAGAGTAGCTTAGAGCACCGAAAGAAGGAATCGTGTCAAAGGGAGCCTAAAGCTGTTTGCAGAGTTTGGAAAACCATGAGAGGGATATAGATGGTATTTTAATCCCTTTGGATAATTTTAGTATCCATTGGAGTTAATTGTGGAACCTGTAAAAGAAACCTTACCATAATCCCAAAGAGTCGAGTCAAGATGACAAAGCTCAAAGGAGACATAGCCCACAAGATTCAGGTTAACTCCTAGTTAATTTTTCTATTGTGTTTAAATTTTTTATTGCTGCATTATGTTGATGTTATACATTTTAAATTTCAGTAATAAAAAATGAACTTAAGACACATAAACAGTTAAAAATTCATACACCACTTTCAAGCATAAATTCTGCATAATGTCAAGTACAAGCTAGATCATTTGATTGTTAAACTGAGTGGGATGTTCTTGAAGTACATAACAAGTTATCCAGACCATTTTCAGATTAGGTTGGTATCAGGGCACTTGGTTGCTTGATTGACAGAGTAAGCTATTCCTTAAGGTTTTTCTTGTATAACTTGAAAAGGTGTTTAAACAGTGTAAAATATTGACTATTTTACTGTTTGCAAACTGACTGTTATTTGAGTTTGCGAGAGGTGAAGGGATAGCTACTAATTAGCTATGTCTTGGAGAGGATAAAAAGGAAGAAAGGGCTGCAGGAATCTTCCTTACCCAAAAGGACCTCAAGATCACCCTTGGAACACAAACCCTCTTGATGATTGTTTGTTAAGAAGCTCTTGGAGTTTGTTTGTTGTTTGGCTGCTTGAATAAGAGTTTGTCTCTACAGCCATTTGGTTTAAAAAATCTTTGTCATTTTTTTTGAAAGATTTATGAACTTTTTTGAAGTTAATTTTGTTCATTGACATCATAATGAAAAATTCTACAAGTGAGGTTTCCTCCTTCACAAGATTCTTCGATGAAGATATGAAGCATGAATTTATTATATTGAAGGACATGGTGCAGATTATGTTTGAATATAGAAGAGAAAGAAGTGAACTTCATGAGAAATTATTTTCCATGAAGCAAGAGAAGGAAAAAATTCTTCAAAGATTGCATGATATGGAAATGCAGCTCCATCAAGCCCAAGAGGATTTGACCAAGAACATGCATGAGGAAGAGGTAATCCACTCTAATTTTCCTTCAGTTTCCTCTTTAGAAAGATGTGTTGGCTCTTTTGAAAATCATACGAGAGGTATAGGGTCCAAGTTAATGATTAAAATGGGCTATGAAGGAAACAGTTTAGGCAAGCATGCACAAGGCATGGTTGATCCTATTTTGGTTGAGGAACGACCTAATAATCTTGGTCTTGGATATGTGCAGTTTAATGGCGAAGACTCCAAAGCCATGAAGGCATGTGAAGCAACTTCAAAGAGAAATTTTGTTCCAAGTGTTGACCATATCAGCCCCTCCATTCAAATTTTTGGCCAGAAGTCCCATTTGAATCAGTTTAAATCCTCTTATGTGGCCTAAGACCTTCGTCTCCTACCTACCGTTGCCACCTTTCATTCCTAAAACCATATTCGAAATGGCAAAGAAACCCATATTCAGAAATATATCGGGCCTGGCCCCTTCAGTTTCAGCCCCCTTTATTTTATTCTTCATACGACTTGGGTTCTAGACCAAGTGCCACACTGACAGGGGCTTATCATATATGGCGGTCGAGTGCATTCTCCGTCATCCGATCCAATCATAAATTGACGGTTCATAATATTCCTTCCATGGTGGACCGTGCGCCCACGCACATTGCCAAAACCATCCGGTTTATTCCACACCACCTTTGCTGGGCAGGCGGTATTCCTTCATAGGCCAGCGATTCCATACGCTAATCGCCGCGTGTCCCTTTGTACTGTTCCAATACCACCCCCATTTCACGCATTAACTCCCGGACAAAGACGTGCAATGGAATTCATTTAAGCCGTCCGAGCTTGGGCGTCCGATCCAACGGCTCGTGTTCTCCAGAGTTGCGCGGCCTTTAGCTCCCATCCACATCGCCCCTGGCCCACCTCCTCATGGCTTCTGGACACGTTTTCACCGCCGATTTCCCCCAAAGATCTAATGGTCTGTATTTAAACCTCGCCACGCCATCGACCCTATGGCTCCACGTCACCTGTCCACGTGCTCCCGCCTTAGATGCGTCAGTCTCTCATCTACATCCCTGTCAAAAGGTCAAAGTCCATTGCCTGCGTTAATTTTCGCGTATCCTTGCAACCTTCACCCAGAGTATTTCTCTGCCATCGATATGCGTTTTCCGCCACCCTGCATCGTCTCACCAGTTTTCCCCAGTCTGTATCACTATTTCCATGGCCATCGCCGCATCCATCACACCTTGGTCCATTTTCCTTTAACATGTTTGTGATTTTTGCAGGTTTGCAGCGACGAAGAAAAGGCTATTACTCAAGGCCACCACTACAGAAGCCGAGGTTGCTCTGAAGGACGATTTTTTCAGAAGTAAATTTATGAGGAAAGATCTGGGAAGCCGTCACGACATGGATCTCATTAAAACAGTTGGGTTTGAAATCTATCAAACCCTCCAGAGCCTTTTAAAATAAAATATTTTGTAGATAGGGATATTAATGGAGCAACAACAAAATATCAGGGAACGATCGAGAAATTCAGCCTCCGGCATTTAAGACCTTAGATGTGAATTCAAAAGATGGAAGGAAAAAAGTACAAGTGCTTAAAAAATCGTATCCTCCAGGTTTTACTTCAACAGATTTTTCTCTCAGAAGAGTACAGAATGTTACATATTTTATTCTTCATACCTTACCCCAGAAGAGATTTGCACCTACTACATTTACTTCATGGAGCAGCCACAAAGTACTTACAGCGTTCTTGCGCCGTAAAATAGTTTGGGCGGGCACTTTTTCACCATTTTGTTTCAATGAAATAGTTAATTGTTTCACCTACTTCTTTTATTAGTTTCTCTTCTCCTTCCTCTATAAAAAGGAGGAAGAAAAACATTGTAAGGGTTCTAGATTTTTATCAGATAATTGTGCAGTGAAAGGCATTTTTTGTGTACATTTTGTAAAGCTTTTGTATGAAGGCTCAGAGCCCGTAGGGTTTCAGTGAGGAGGAGTTCTGTCTGTTTTAGAGGATTCTGGTCTTTGATATCTCACAGTATGTAAACTTCTCTTATGTGTTTTAATATAATATTTCATTTCGTACATCTTCTTGTATCATGTTACTGGAATGCGAGTGGCTAACTGGTTTTAGGTAAGGATTCATCCTAGTTGTTTCCCATACTTGAATCATTCAAGCACTTTAAATATGGCTCAGGCATGATATATTGTTCCATGTTCATTCATCCATCTTTCTGCTATGTTAGTTTCTTTGGGAGGGTGCTTTTAAAACGCCATTGTCATGTATGGATTCTTAGAATGATAAGCCGATATATGGTTCTGTTGTGTATCTGGGTATCAGAATAAAGTTAACTAATATCCTCTTATATTTCTCTCACTGCATACACCTTCTGATACTTGATTTCTGTGGCATATTATTTGAATTGGCCCTCTTTACAGTAAATTTTCTCTTAACTGTCTGATGCTTTTGTGTTGGAGCTTTGCATCTTGTTTCTACAACATTACTTTCCCTGTGGCAGTTTCTGTAAGTTCTGGTCCCATTGAAATTAATTTCCTTATTTAACAAGAGATAGCAGGAGAGCCTTTGGATTGACACCCAAGCTTTATTATATGCCCCATGCTATGCTAAGATGTCCTAGGCACTGGTCTATGGCAACTCTAGACTGTCTCTAGGAGAGACAACAATTGTCGACAACATCTTTCTGGCACCGTTGCCGGGGATGAATTTAAGAATATCAGTTTCCCTGGGCCTCGACAATATCTATTCACTCTCTAATCAGGTGAGCACAGAGAGTTGAAGAGTTTCATATCTCTCACCTTGGCGACGCCACACTGTTATTCATTGGATAAATCTATTGGTAGTACTGGCTCCTCGTAAGCCACATTTAAGGTCAGATATGTCTAAATCGAAGATACCCTCTGTGTCTGACCCAGAGAAGATTATACACAGAAGAGGCTGGGAAGAAAATAAATAAGCCTGTGTTGAAATCCCTGAGTTTTCCACAGAAGATTATCTATCCTCTTCTTCTCAAGAAATTCCAGTAGAAAATCCTGATCCCACTGAGGAAAATCCTGAATATTACTCCGATAGCCCACCCAAGGGAAGTGCTAGAACCAAAGAGAACTTTTTTCCTACCCCTGAGGCTGAAGAAGTTAAAGAAGTTACAGAAGTAGCCCCTGTTAATTGTGAATTGTTCCCATCTATGCCTTAGGCTGCTGTACAATATATTCCTATTGTTATTCATACTCCACTTCCGCCTCCTCCTCTTCCTCCATTTTTACAACAGATTGCTGCACAACCCCCACCGCCTCCAATGGCTAACGTCCCTGCCTTTTTGTTGAAAAAATATGCTCCCCTGGCATTACCTCAAGTGCTAAATGATATGCCACATGATTATTTGAAGATATTGCCCAGATTCACCGAGGAAAATGAGATTGATGTTCAGAAGCATCTTGAGACTTTCTGCTCTTTTGTAGAGAACTTTAATGTTGAACATCTAGATGTAGTCTTAAGACTATTTGTGCAATATTTGGATGGTGAAGCTAGAAAATGGTTCAAGACATTGGGAAACCGTTCCGTAACCACTTGGGATGATATGGAAAATACTTTTCTCAGAAAATGGGGAGAAAAGAAAGATCATGGACAATGTCTTACTAAGTTCAATACACTCAAGAAGAAACATAATGAAGGGGTGTCAAAGTTTATTAAGAGGTTTAATAAGTTATATCTAAATCTCCCTGCATATATGAAACCTCATCAGAATCCTTCCAAAGTTGTTTTCATAGCAGCTTTTGACTCAGATTTTGGTTTCTCTCTTAGGGAAAGAAAGCCTGCCACTCTAGATGATGCTCAGTCAGATGCACTTGAATTGGAAGAAAACTTTTCTTCCACTGGAAAATTAAGAGGGAAAGCTGAATAGGATACTAAATGAAGAGGTAAAGAGGAAGTATCTACTTCCAACCAGGACAAAGATTCAGATAAAATTGAAGAAATGAGAAAAATGATTAAGAGTCTTTCTAATAAACTGTTCAAGCTTGAATTGGAGACCAAGAACTCAACTTCCAAGAACTTTTAGAATGCTCCAAACATGGGTTACAATCCTCGGTACAGAAAGCCACCCCTGCAAATATTTCTCAGAGAAGCAAAGGAGCAAAAAGATCAGGTACCACACCCATTATACTTGGAAGGCCCAGTAGATGACTCCACCGAAGATGCTACCTATGAACTGCAAGATGCAGATCTTGCTTTTTCAAATAATGATGAAATAGAATGCCCATTGCAAGAATCAGAAGTAGAGATCAAAGACATAGAATATGCATAAATTGATCACTACTGCAAGCAGTTTAATGATTTCATGCAAACACATTTCAATAGGAGATATGATCTCAGATCCTCCAGAAAGAGAACTCAGACTCAAGAACATGAAGAAGAGCCTCCCCAGAAGGAAGCACCTACTCAAAAGGAGTCAACAATGAAAAAAGTCACAGATAAAGGTAAGAGTCCTCTGAAGAAACCTTTGCATTCCAATGATCAAGCTCCTTCTTCTTCAAATGTAGCCACTCCTCCTAATGTCGAGCCTGTATCAAAAGAAGTTAAACCTTCAGTTGAAAATAAAGAGTCAAAAGAAGTTGTAATAGAAAAGTCCCCTCCTACTTTCAATTTGCAAAAAGAACTTGAGAAAGTCAGAATCCCAGTCCCTTTGACTGAACTGTTAAAACAACCTTGTATATCAATCTCAAGTCACTTCTTTATTGCTCCCTCCTGAAGCACCAATAATCCCAGACAGTCTTAATCTTCAAGAAGAAAGACCCATGGTAGTTTTTGGCCCACATGTCGAGGAGATAGACCCTTCTACTCCTCCTTTCTATGTGTCTCTAGTTATTCATGACCTGCTGTTACACAATTGTATGTTAGATTCTGGAGCTTCCCACAATATTATGCCTCTGTCAGTCATGGAACAACTAGGTTTAAAAATCACACGTCCGTATAAAGACCTATATTCATTTTATTCCAAAAGAGTTAAATGCTTGGGGATGGTTAAAGATTTAGTGGTCAATCTGGTCCAAATTCCAGCAAAAAGTGTAGTAATGGACATTGTGGTGGCTGATATCCCAGCTTGCTTTGGCATGCTGTTGTCAAGGTCCTGGGGAAAAATTATTGGTGGGTCACTTAAACTGGACTTAACATATGCCACTATTCCTATTTTTGGTGGTCAGGAGAGGAGGTTATACAGAGAAACTAGATTTGTCAAGATGGTAACTAAGGCTGAGAGCTCTGAAAATTCTCCAGTCTATAGTAAAGAGGGATATTTTTCATGTTTCATGCTTGAAGAAGATCAAGATCATGCTCAGGAACCATCCTTCTATCAGATTAAAACTGAGCAGTCTTTAGAAAAACGTGAAGCAGGAGTATGGACTCTACATTTTGATGGAGCAAATTCAAGAGAAGGTAATGGAGCCGGAGTATTATTAATCTCCCCTACAGGAAAATGGGTGCCACTATCTTTTAAATTGGAATATGAGGCTACTAATAATGTGGCTAAATATGAAGCACTACTATTGGGACTACAGATAGCCAAGAGAATGGGTATACAGAGTTTAAGAGTTCTGGGAGATTCTGAGCTGGTGGTCAGACAGATCAGAAATCAGTGTCAAACCAAGCATCCTCGGTTGAGAGCATATAGAAATGAAATATGGGACATGGTGGAGAATTTCTTCTCAGCATTCAATATCCAGTTCATGCCCCGGGAGCAGAATAAAATGGCAGATTCTCTTGCTGTAGCTGCCAGTACATTTCGTCCTCCTCAGAACCCTCTCTTGAGATATGAAATTGAAGTACGTTATAGGCCATCAATCCCAGATAATATTAAGCATTGGCAGGTGTTTGAAGATGAGGAACAAATGAAGAGATTCTTGGAAACAGTGGGGGAATTCTCTAATATGGAGATTGATGATGGTGAAGAAGATGAGACTGAAGATACTTCAGAGAATAAGTGGGAAGAGAAAATGGCAGGAAGTAAAGTGTTGCAACTGAAAGGGAATGTCATACCTAGAAAGCTGGTGCCTCTAGAAAGATTATTTGACAAAAATGATGTTCCATTGCAGCATAATAAAGTATTAGAAGAAAATCAAATGGAATATCTGAATTTGGGTACCAATGTTGAGCCTAAAATTATAAAGCTATCTAAGAAGGTCCCAGAGGAATATAAAAAAAAATACCTGAAATTATTTCAATCTTATAAAGATGTATTTGCATGGTCCTATCAGGACCTAAAAACTTTTGACATTAGTATAATGAAGCATAAAATTCCTCTGAGGGAAGATGCAAGACCTTATAAGCAGAAGCTTAGACAGATAAATCCTCTGCTGCTTCCCTCCATTGAAAAAGAAATCAAGAAGCTGCTAAAGGCCAAAATAATTGTGCCACTGAGGTACTCAGAATGGGTGGAAAATCTAGTCCCTGTTCGAAAGAAGAATGGAGAAATAAGGCTATGTGTGGATTTCAGGAATTTAAAAAGAGCATCTTTAAAGGATAATTATCCACTGCCTAAGATGGACCACATCCTGAAGAAAGTGGTGGGAGCATCTAGAATGTCAATGATGGATGGTTTTTCTGGTTATAATCAGGTAGCTGTGTTTCCAAAGGATCAGAAGAAGACTGCTTTAATTACACCATGGGGGACATTCATGTATGCCAGGATGCCTTTTAGGCTGATTAACGCAGGAGCTACCTTTCAGAGGGCGATGGACATTGCTTTTGTGGGTGAGCAGGATAAATTTTTGATGGTATACCTTGATGATATAACAGTGTTTTCAAAGAATGATGCTGAACGCATTGAGCATTTACGAAGAACTTTTGAAAAATGCAAAAGGTATGGTCTTTCTCTTAATCCACAAAAGTCTTTATTTGCATTAGAGGAAGGAAAACTTTTGGGACATATTGTTACTAAATATGGGGTAAGGATAGATCCCAAAAGAGTGGAGGTTATAAATAGTATTGTTGGACGGATAAATTGTTCTTGCGGACAAGATCGATCTCCCTAGTACTAAAAGTATCTAGCAACAAACAACCAAATAGACTAATCTTTCTCTAAGCATACATGATATATGAAAAGCTCTATATAGGTGTTAAAAGACCTACCTTATGTCCAGTGCTTGTTTGAAGTTGTTGTTGTCCTTCGCGCGCTGGAAGGAGTTTCATTTGTAAACCTACAGTCACAAACAAGAAAAGTATTACATAGCACCTGTATAGACATCATCATAAACCATGCTTATCATAGTGATCAAGGAATCTATGAAATAAACCATTAAAAAACAGCTTATCGAGAAAAATGAGTATATTTGTATTAATTTCAAAAGAAGGAAAACCTTACAACCTGAGCCTTGATGTTGCACAGGCCTTCCCGGGGTTCGAAGTAGGAGTCTCCTCTACTTTGACAACCTCTACACTCTTTCAACCAAGACAAATAGAGGTATGTGATCTCTCCTCACAAAAGTCTTGTTTAACTGAGTCTGAATCTCAACAACACTTATCTTCAAATATTCTAAAGCTCCAACTCCCTTTGAGGCTACCCAATGCCTCTTTTTATAATGGAAAAGAGGAGGTTTTTCTATTCCAAATATGAAGGGATAGAATCCTCCTTCAAAGGGATAAGCTCCTTACATCAAGGGGTTAGCTCCATAAGGTAAGGGATACATGAACCTTATCAAAGCGTATCCATTCCCAAAAATTCCCATCTAGAATCTTCTAGAATTCATCTGAAATCAAATTTTTAACTTTACTTTCTCGCCTTTTTGAATTTTACAGAGGTTCATACCTATAACACAAAGAACGTGTGGTATGGTTCCACAGGAGAGCTGAAATTTAGGTGCGGGACTAGAGGCAATGAATAGAGAAAGTGCGATACCAAAGTTTAGGGGATTTTTAGGAACTTTTCTCTGATTTTCAAAGCTTGACATGAGAAACTGATATGATAGACTTGAAAAAGGAGGAAGTATGAGTCATAATGAGCTCATACTCATAACATAATGTCAGGATGACAATTTTTAGTGTAACAGATTGCCCCCTAAAGTGCAAAGTCTGGAATAGATGAAATTGAAGCCTGTCATATATGAAGAGTGTAGTACTTTATCATTTCAAGGATCATCCTGTGGAAACCCCAATCAGAACTTGTAAAAAAATTCAATGCAAAATATATATATGTAATCATATCATCGCTGAGGTAGGCATTCCCATACTCAGATCAAAACTAACTAGAACTATCTTAAATTTTTCTAATACAGGAATGATTTTGAATACATCACAGTATAGACATGTGTAGACACAGTATGGATGCAGCCATATTTTTATAAATAGTCTACTGTATGAATGATTACAAAATTCCTCGCAGCCTGGATGGTAGAAACTAAATCTAGGGTCTTAATTTCCGCTTCTCGAAATGGTACAATTCTATCCATGTGAATAAATGTATTGAAGTCGAACATGGTAGAAACCACTTGATTACCAGTCAATGATGTAAATTGTTAACAAGTGTGAGAGAAACCACCAGTAATGTCAATGGTTCTCAAAGTACCCAGTACAATCCATGAAATGTGAATGAATGAGCTGAAGTCGAACATGTCATGGAATCATTCGATCGAAGGTCAATGATGCAACCTGTCGTCGAAGGCGAGAAACCTGCCATTGAGGCATGCAGATTTCAAGGTACTGACGATTTCTGGATCAACTTCCTAGATAATGCGCTGATGTCGATAGAAAGTGATCTGTCGTAGGCAAGCCCACAACACGAAATCATAGATCAAGTTTTGAAAATATATTGGCAAGGACTGACTCAGGGATGGTCAAAAATGGATGATTTCATTTCATGATGTAGAATGGTTTATTTGAACTGTCCTCTTGAACACATAACGACACTGTAGATGGCTTGGTGACAATTGACCAAAAGCTAATACCCAAAAATCGGCTGAAGACTTTCAATGTGGTTTGATTAACTGTTAGGCAAAGGATTTCCCAAGCCAGGTAAATGAAAGTGTCGTGTTCAAGAGTGGTTGACTGGATTTTATAAAAATCAAAATACAACAAACACGCCCATTTTTCTCTCTTTTCCCACCATTTCTGGCAAGTACCTCTTTATTTTTGACAAGCTTGAGGAGGATAACATTTGCTTGTTTATAAGCTCATCCTTTAGATGAGTCCAACTTAGTTTAAAATTCGAACCCTAAGAAGGAGTGGTCCGTTCCTGTTTGAAAATTAAACAGGTCCTTTACTGTTAAATTTTAACGAGTCCAGTATAGGAGAAACTTGGTGTTTTTCAATTTTAGGGAGTCAGAAGAAAAAACTTAAGAAAAATCCATGGGTGTAATTTTTCATAAATTTAGTCTTCTCGAGCCCGAAAAAGGATAAAATAATGTGGGAGAGAACTCTATTGACCGTATTTAGTCAACGTATACCTTTTTCGTAAGTAGTCCATTTCTGTCCGTAAAAGGGGTAAACTTATACTGAAGGGACAATTATTCATTTACTTTAACAAGTTCGAACAATCAAGTACTCGACAATCTTTTCATGTTTAGAGAGTCTAAAAAGGGCTTAAAAGAGAACTCCAATGTTTCGCTTTTTCGTAAAATTTTGAAAGAGTCCGAAAAAGTGATAAAAGTATGCTCTTTGTTGAAAAATGATCGCCTTTTCCCAAAATCCACTTCGCACAAAACTTGAAACATTAAGATAATTTTATGGAGATAAGTAAAAATGCTCTCAAAAATACCCCTTTTTAAAGTGAAAAATAAACAAATTTAAAATTCATCTATTCGAAAACACTTATAAAAAGGACTTTTTCAATTTCATTTTTACCGTTCAAGTTCAGAGTGAAAAGTAAAAAGGTTTTGGGTAAGAAAGTTCCTGTGAAGATTCTGGAAAATCCGTCCAACGAAATCGAAAACCGTCAGTCCCAGGTAATCCACGACCTCTTAATCTTGTATTCCATCCATTTCAAATTCGTTTTTAGGCTTTAGATTGTATTTTTAGGTAAAAATATGGTTAAAAAGTTCGCTCGCGGGGGTCCGCAGGTGAGACACACATGACCTGCGGACCATGACTTTTTTCCATAAGGAAAAAAGTCAAAGGTCCACACCCAAGACATAGGCACGCGCGATCTATGACCGCTTACAGTTTCCGCGACCATGCTAAATGAATTTAAAACTCAAATTTCTCATTTGCCGCCCAAAAATTTCCAAATTAGATTCTTCTAACTTGTGTTTTTATGCATTGTAGGAGTAACAAGATGTTGATTTGGAGAGAACACGAACATGAGGACGTGGATGAAACCACAATGCTCCATTTGCCCACAATGCAAGCATTAAAAGCATGCAGTATATATAAATTCTGGGCCATCCAAGGCATGAGGGCACATGTAGACCTCCTAACATGGCTGGTAAATAGGTGGAACATGCAGGACCAGTGTTTTAATATTGGTGGCCACCGGCTCGAAATTGAGCTGGAGGATATTTATTTTTTGACTAGTTTGTCCAAAAGGGGCGAACAAGTTTCTCTGTTTGGGACTAGGACAGGTGGCCAGTCTGTCGCTAGTCTTCAACTAGAATTCTGTAATGATCAGGAAAACCCTAGGGACAAACGGATTGACATAAAAAACATCATCCGTCCCGAGTTGAAAGTTATTGCATTTACTGTTACCAAAATTTGTGGGAGTGCCGCGCTGCATGTCGTTACCGGTTCCCAAATGAGTATTGCTGTGGACTGTTTTCACGGCACCATTTTCAACTGGTGTGAAGCTGTATTGGCCAATATAAAAGGCCAATTGACTAGAGAGAAGAATGGTAAAATAAAAAAATTTGTATATGGATCCATCGTCATTACCTTTGCTCTAGAGAGGATCCCCATGCTAGCTCCGTAGAGTATTTCTGTTGACACCAGTCGACTTCGAGAACCTAGGATGACTCGTTGGGTCGCACTGATGGCCCGTCACAGTATTGAGGGCTTTGAAATTGTTCGATTTCCTCCTTCATATTTTCGTTAGCTGGATCGCCAAATTTTTACCATAGAGGACTTTCCATATTCCGGGATAGATTTCCACTGTGACCGAGAGATGACTCTCCCAACCGGGGAACAATGGGATGAATCAGGTAAAATAATTTTCAACAATTTCTAAGTTCTAATTTTTTTATTTTTTGATCGTCTTTGAAGCTAATAACCAAAAGTTTTGAATGCAGATGTGGGCCCACGGTGACCAACCCATCTCCAACCTTATGAAAGATGATGTTCACCATAGCTAATCTACTGTACTCTAAAGAAGCACCCGAAATCTTCGTCTGATTTAGAGCATCACCTGTATTTACTCGACTCTAGACATTCCAGACCTTTATTGGCGATGAGATTCCGCCGACACAATGTCGAGGTGATTGTTGTTCCAGGACCTTTTAGGAGGTTCCTATGTAGGGTGGCCCGAGCAGTGGTCTCTTATCGTGATCACCATCAGTGATGGGATGATCGTGTTGTAGACTCATATTTTTACTTTTTGTGTTATCATTTTACCGATCATAAGGTGTTTTTCAACCTATGATCGAAGACGACGTATATTTTTGAAAACACTCCTATATTATGATATATCACTATTTACCGGCTATCTGTGTGCATGTTATGGATGTTGTTTGATTTACTGTTTTGATTATTTCAAATGTTGATTTATCATACTAGAAGCAACTGCATCTGCTAATGTATTTAAATGTCTTGGAATATGTTGATATTCAATGTAATCAAATTCACGTTCCAAGAGACGAACTCTAAAAAATAATCATAATAACACTGGATTCCTAATGGTATAGACCCTGTTAAGCTATAATACAACAAGTTTAGAATCCAACCTAACAATCAAACTCTGAATTCCAAATGATATGGATTAAGACAATAACTCAATCACTGCACTATACTCGGCAATGTTATTTGTTGTTTGACCAAGGCTTACCCCATGCATGGATATTAACTCGTCAGCGGGTGAATAAATAACCCAAGCTATGGAAGAAATGTTCCGTGTACTACGACAAGAAACATCAGCAAAACCAATGTAAGTTTGAAGAGCCGTCGACATCTGCAATATCAAGAGTAAAACTCAGATAAGCAAGAATAGTGATAAAAACACACTTCTAAAATAGGCACACTTTTCTAATCTAAAACACACTAGCAGTAAAGAAATCTAATCTAAAAAAGTCTCCACACCATGTTTAAGCATAATATCACTTTAGATAGAGCCCATTTCTGGGTTTATCTAAAGGGACACCGTCAAAATCTATCAACTCATAGGCCCCTTTTGCTAACTTTCGTTTAACAATGTAAGGACCATGCCACATAGGCACGAATTTCCCAGCTCCTAGCTTGTTGTTAGCTTGCTCATAAAGTAAAACTAGGTCTCCTTCTGAAAAATTTCGAGGGGTCACATTTCTATAATACTAAGCTTTTATCCTTTTAACATGAGCCTCGTTTGTTATTGCAGCATTTCGTCGATTCTCATCTAATTGAGCCAAGTACAAGAAACGTTTCTTATTTAGACGTAGTCAGCAATTCTACTAATTTGTACGTAATTTTGTAAATGTAAATACGTTCTTCCAAACCGTAAACAAGTTGAAAGGGAGTGAAACCAGTTGATGTTTTAACTGAGGTTCGATATGCCCAAAGCGCTAAAAATAACATGGAATGCCGATTTGTTTTGTGAATACCAATAATTCATCTAATCATGGTGACTAAAACTTTATTTATGGCTTCAACCAGACCATTGGCTTTCGGATAATATGGAGTGGAACTATCGTGGCATAGGCCAAGTTGATCTGTCAGTTCAGTCATCATGACATTCCGAAAATGACTTCCATGATCTGTAATAATGGCTTGAGGAACACCAAACCTAGAAATTATGTGATTAAATATGAAAGTTGCAGAAGTTTTGCCATCAGCTGAAAATGTAGGCATCGCCTCGGCCCACTTAGTAAATTAATCTACTGCTAAGATAATATACGCATGCCCCCTGGCTGAGTGAGGGTTACATGTAATAAAGTCGATACCCCATTTTGCGAAAGGACCGACAACAATTATAGGGTGAAGAGGAGCGGGTGGCGCGCGTATTTTTCGATCAAAAAGTTGACAATTGTGGCATTTCCGAACCACATAAATACAATCTTTGAATATCGTTGGCCAGAAATAACCAGCACGCAATATCTTTTGGGTTGTGGCATACCCAGACATATGACCGCCACATGCTCCAGAATGGCAGTCATTTAAAACCTTTTCAGCTTCTTGATGAGTAAGACAACGTCGGAAAACAGAATCCGCTCCATGACGATAAAGTGTATCACCAATGATATTATACTGTTGGGATTGGAAGCGTATTTTTCGTCGTTGAGATCGTGAGATGTCAGGCTGAAAAGTTTGGGTTTGGAGATAAACAATAATATCTCCATACCATGGATCAAGTGTACTGATGAGAAACAAAGATTCGTCCGCAATGGACTCCTCTACCACTGTTTCAGTATCAATAGAGGGGAAATCACACATTAGTTCCGCAAAGACCAAAGATTTCTTTGCCTTGGATTTTTCAAATTCCAAGTCAAATTCCTGCAGGATAACTATCCATTTGGAATATTTTCCCCCTAGCAATTTTTTGGTTAAAATATACATCATAGGGTTGCAATTAGAAATTACTGTGGTTTTACGTAACAAGATGTAATGTCTAAAACGTTGGACAGCTTGAACAGCTGCCAAGGCCAATATCTCCACATGTGTGTATTTGATTTCAGTCGGATGCAGATTTTGACTAAGATAATAAATCACATGTTCATTGTGAGATTCATATTCCTGGACTAATACCATCCCAATGGTGGAATGAGAAGCGGTGAGGTACAAAAAGTAATCCTGATTGTAGTTGGGAGGATGCAATAATGGTGCATGGGTCAACGCGTGTTTAAGTGCATCAAAAGATCGATCAACGATCTCATCCCAAAAGAATGGAATGTTCTGTTTCAGTAATCGGGTAAAACCCTTTGTAAGCTCGGCATATTTAGGAATGAATCGACGTAAAAAGTTTGCTTTCCCTTGCAAAATTTGGAGTTGGCGTAAAGTCGAAGGAGGAGGAAATTTAACAATAGCTTTGACCTTTGACGGATCGACGTGAATTCCTGCTTTTGAAACAACAAATCCCAGTAAACGACCTGATTCTACACAGAAAACACAATTGTGTGGATTCAGCCTAATTTGATAATTCCAACATCTCATAAAGATGGCTCGTAAATGAGTGAGATGGTCGGCCCTATGCAACGAATGAGCAAGTAAATCATCGAGATAAGGCTACACAATCTGTTTAATGTCATGAAATGCGTAAGACATTGCCCGTTAAAAAGTTTCTCCAGCATTCTTTAATCCAAAAGGTAGTTTGCAATAAGCAAACGTCCCCCATGGACAAATAAAATTTGTTTTCGGTTGATCAGCAGGGAGTATTTTTATTTGATTGTAGCATGAAAATCCATCCATAAAAGAAAACATTTCACTGCCAGCACAATCATCAATTATTTTATCGATATAGGGGGTTGGATAATTGTCCTTGGGACAAGCTCGATTAATATCCATATAATCGATACATACTCTTATTGTTCCTTGTTTTTTAGTCACAGGAACAATATTTGATACCCAATCCGTTAAGGGGATCGGATAAATGAATCCTGCACGAAGTAATTTTTCAACTTCTTTTTTGATAGCAGCATCTTTTCTAGGATGAATTTGACGTAAAAGTTGACGAACAGGTTTAGCATCCAGGTAAGTCTTAATTTCATGTACAACGATTGACGGATCAATTCCTGGCATTTCTTCATAAGACCAGGCAAACACATCACGGAATTCTTGAAATAGGGCTTTATAAATTTGAATTTCATCTTCCGTACAACAAGCACCTATATGAATGTTTTCAATTATTCCTGGTTTTACTGAAATGTCAATGGGAACCGTTTGAGATATATTTTCCAAATTTAATTCAGAATCAAGATTTTGCAAAGGATTCTGTGGTTCTTTAACATATTCAACAGTAAAAATTGAAGCAAAATCATCTTCCAAATGATCTAGTTCAGGTAAAAATGAAGATCGATGATGTAGATCTTCCTAAGGTAAATCATCAACAGATAATAATTCACGAATCTGCTCATCGGAATGAACAGGTTCAGAAAATGCTGTTGTAGCTGAGCTAGATATAGAAAGTGATTCCTTTTGGATCCCATTCAATGGATCAATTTCGGTTGAAGAGGGGTCAGAAAATGACTGTACAGCCTGATATGAAAGTTCAAATGGACTCAAAGGCATCATGCCATCAATTGAATCTAACTCGGAGTCAGAAGGTATGATCCAAGGATCATCAAACGTAAAAGTGTCTGATGAAATCATGTGAATATTTGCAACAACAGGTGATACGTTAGGAGGGGGAAAGGACAAAGCTCCTAGTAAACGAGAATCTTTAATCAATCCTACTCCAACATCCTTATAAGGGATAACCGTTTTACCAACATGCTGGATTGTTTCTGTAGAGGCTAGGTCGGAAGAGAAATAAGTTAACTGATCTATTGTAATGATCTTTCCTTGATATGGAAATTTTATGAGTCGAAAGACTGAAGAAACAACAACAGTCATAGCATAAGACCAACTGCGACCTAGGAGAAGGTTGTAATCTAGAGGGGCATCAACCACTTCCACATCTAGATTTACTATTTTACCTTCGACCCCTATGGGTAAATCATGCAAAATACCAAAAGGTTGAAAACCTCGACCATCAAAAGCCTTAAGAATCGTCGGAGATTGGTTAAGTGTAGGAGAACCAAGTGATTTCCAACACTGAATTGACATAATACACGTTGAAGCTCCCTCATCAATCACAGTCCGAAAAATTGGTCTGTTTTTGACTAACACTGGAATCTAGAAAGCCATTTGGTGAGGTAGATGAGGTGTACTATTTTCTAAATCGAAGATGATAAGATTGGAATCCTAAATATCAATAGCTCCTATAGAAGACAAAAGTAATTTTTGTTGTGCTGGGCATGATTGCAGCACTTCCAAAGCCGACATTGCTGAAGGAGAAATAGCTAAGTCTTCAACAATGTTGTAATTCTGAGCAGCCCTCGCATGTGGATTGAAAGATGATTTACGAAGAACACCTTTAGCAGGTGGTTTGATTATTAAGTCTGGATTTTGTTTCTCAATCTGTAGTGGACCAGAAACAGAAGGAGGTGCAGTTGATGCGTTTGCATTAGAAGATTCTGCTTCTTTACCATCAACAAGATTCTTACTACCGTAATCTTGCGATCGCGTCGCAATCCTTACATGAGACATCATCATAATAGGTTCTTCAAAAGTAGTCGAGGTAGAACCAACCATCTTACTATCTTGAATTGGAAAAGGATCCTTCAAGATAGCAGGTTGTTGCGATCCTTTAACGAATTTCGTAACTTCGGCTCGATATGGACATTCTTTCGTGAAATGATCTTGTTCACAAATGAAACAAGGATAGCGAGGTTTACGTTTTTCGTCATTAGATTCATCTTTATCAGTTTTCTCTTTCAAATTCTTTTTGTTTTTATTCTTCCCTTTCTTTTTACCATTGGATTTAGATTTGGTCATAGATGTCTCTACGACGTGAATATCGGCAGAAACTTCGGGGGAAGATTCTCCTTTCGGGGAATCAGGTAAAGTTATAATAGGAGAAGAATTCTTTGAATATTTCTTCTTGCTTTTAGAATTGACTGTACCAATCATACCATCAGCGGCATGAGATCCTGAAGGAGCAGCAGCTATTTTACCTTGTTTTGGAAGGTCTGGGATTTTTTCATGTAAAGTACTTGAATACGTATAAACGAGGTCAAGGTACTGAGCTTGAGAAATTACTTGCTCTTCAGTAACAACACCAGCTTTAGCTACATCTTCAGTAATCTTGGGTAACAATGATTTAACAAACCATTCCGCCAAAATTTGATCTGGAATATAAAATTTCACCAAACATCTCCTACGTCGCCATTCATGGATGTGATCAGAAATATACGTAGATGTGGATTGTTTAAGTGAAGTTAATAATTCCGTGCCATTGTCGTATCTGACTGGCAACTGAAAATGAGTCAAGAAGGCAGTTGCTAACTGACTAAAGTTGTGAAACGAGCCTCGTGGTAACTCAATGTACCATTTGGATGCAAGACCAATAAGAGTTATTTGGAAAAGACGTAAGCGAATCGAATCATCAATAATTGAATTAGACGCACACCAGAGGTGATAAGTCATGACGTGATTTGATGGATCCTCTCCTGACTTACCTTCGAATTTTGGTATATCACTGGGCAACTTATGTGGCATTGGCGGCCAGTACTGATAATAAAAAATTGGATCATTCGTAAGGCGCATCAAATCAGGTAAATCTAAAGTTGCTATAAATGGTAATTGACGGTTAGGATCACGAAAACCTTGAGTGGCCAAAGCAGTTCTAGGAGGTGAATACCCAGGATAGCTGGGAATCGGATTTGCGTTAGGAATTGTGTAACCTCCCGGAAAACCAGGATTAATCGTACCAAACTAGGGTTGTTGAGGCTGTTGATAAGTATAGCCAAGGTACGGTTGATACTGATAGTTTGGATTTTGTGTATAGGGACCGAATTGTGGCTGTCCCTGGTACGGTTGATACGTGAATTGCGGTTGACTTGTGACAACAGTACTTGTACCGGTTTGTCCTGTAGGTATCTGAACTGAAGTTTGAATTGAAGGTCCTGACTGAGGTACAGAGACTTGAGGGATTTGCACGGATACAGGGATAGCCGAACTCGAGGTTACAGATACTCCAGATTAGGTGTTACAGGTTGGATAGTCGTTGCAACGGTTGCAGCAGTTTGTGGCGGATTCTGAGGTGAACTAGGCCCGGCCTGCTGAACCAAACTAGGTACAAGATTTTGAATAGCTGGCTGGACAGGTTGCTGGGTCGGACCAGAAATTAAAGGCTGTCCAGGCTGATAAGGTAATTGCATGTTAGACTGCATAGGCTATTGATATTGGGATGGATCTCACACCATCATTCCGGGGTATTGTCCCGTAGAAGGTTGAACATAAGGACCATAACCTGGTTGAACGTAGGGTTGATAATTAAGAGGTAAATTTCTGGCTCCTTGAATAGATGGTTGACCAAAAGGCTGTTGGTAACCTTGAATTGGGTACTGACCTTGAGGTTGATAACCCTGAGGCGCGTACTGAGGCTGGGGTTGATAAGGACCCTGAGGAGCATATTGATTTTGGGGTTGACCTTGAGGTATGTACTGTCCTGAAGGTTGATACCCTTGAGGTATGTACTATCCTTGGGGTGGTCCCCAAAAATAATATGATTCCACAGTTTGTTCTGGGAAAAAGATACTTTGAGGTTGTGCCCCGGGTGGTAACTGACTACCTTGAGGTTGCACCCCAGGCGGTAACTGACTACCCTGAGGTTGCCCCCAGGCGGTAACGGATTTCCTTGAGGTTTCCCCCCAGGCGGTAACTGATTGCCTTGTGGTTGAGGATTGGGAACATTACCAGACATCATAAAAATTTTCTCTGCGTTCGACGTTTCAATTTTAAGACCATTAAGACCAGATGATAACACGTTTTCAATAGGTTGAGGAGCTGCTCCCGAGAAAGTACCAGATAGAGCTTGGTATCCTAAAGGAATAGAAGGACCACCGTGTAAAAATGATTCCGGAGTCTGGGAAAAAATTGATGACTCTCCTGCCATAATGGATGGTGGATAGTAACCTCTGGGTGTAGGATGAAATGGAACTCGAGGTGGATGAAAAGCAAGACCCAGATTTTCTAAAAAAATTGTTAAGGATAAATACCAAGCACTAGTTCGAATAGGGTTGTAGAAAATAGATTCACGCTCCCTAAGATTTAAAGATTGAGGGGAGTCGGGAAGAGATATATCTTCGTCTGGATTAATAAGTTCTTCAATAGAAATAAGACCAGCTGGAAGATCGTCAGTGACGATATTTCTTACCCTAGGTGAACCAAGATCGCTAGAAGTTGGTGAAATAAATCCTGAGGATGTTTCCAAAACAGAAAGTTCAGTTTCAGGTTCAGATATTTCAGGTTCATCAACTAGTTCACTGGAAGGAGAAATATAACCAGTAACTTCAGAAACTGAAATCGGCTCTTGAATGTATTCTGTTGTAGGTTTTTGATAATCAGGATGAATTATAGTAGATGATGTTCCAATTTCTGTTGATCTAATCCTACTGCTGCTATATGGTACCAGAGCACGTAGCCCTTCAAGGTGACTTGGTGTATATTCAGGGGGTTTCCCTTGTAGTCTCCAGGATTGTCTTGGCAAGTCCACCATGATTAAAAATTAATTAATCACACGCAAACAAAGAAAAATTTCAATTAAAACACGTAAAGTCTCTAAGAAACAAACAGTTGAATCATACGCTTAAAAAATCTAAGAGTTCAAACCACACACAAATAGTAACTTTCCGTACTAAAAACACTAGTTGGTGATGAAATCCAACTTAGTAGAAATTTAATACGAAAAGAGCGGTTGGAACAGTTACCCCGACAACCTGCTTAATGAAACAGACCGGTGCAAGTTTCTCCACTATACCATCTCGAGTGAAGATAACCCTCCAGAGAGTCCAAGTGAGTCTAGCCGACGTCTGTTCCAGGTACAGTGGGATTTTCCCTCCACCGTCACCTTAGGAAAGAATCCTAAAGATTATGGCCATTAAGGTTACCAACAGAAACAAATATACCTGGGGGAACAGTCTACGATCCGACACACACACAAGGGCAGAGTAACAAAGCTCAATCCCCTTGAAGGCTCCTTGAAATAATCCAAAGTATGCCAACAAGTGACCCCAGGCTCCTCGACAATGGTCTATCTGAGGTTTACCGTTGTTAATACGTGTATATCTTCTATCGTTCCCAATGAGGAAGGATTGATTACCTCACTGGTTCAGATATGATCTCGTGCTTAACTCCTTTAGGAGGAGCTTCCCAGAGCATAGATGCAACAATTGGAATTTCTTCCTACCGCAAGATTTATCTACTTGTTTGTTTTTACTATCTTGGAGAGTTAATTACTCCCTACTCCAAGATACTAGCCTAAGCTATGTTGGTGATAAGAGCCCTAGAAAATAAAAGATTGCTAGATGAATTTTAATTAAGCGTTATTTTTAAGAGTTGTTCCTTAAGTCAATGGGTGCGGAACTGAAACTTTGGTGGTGTGAAGACTCGACTTCCAAAAACACTAAAAATGCACCTAAGAATGATAATCAATTCTTTTTCTTTCAATGAACTTCTATCTAAAGAAAGAGTTGGAGAATGCAATCTTTTTAATAAACAATTCTTCCTTTAAACATAAAGAATGATTGAATGAAAATATTTTTGTTTTTTCCAATAAATGATTGAAGCTCACAATGAAATCCCTTCTCTTTCAAAACTTGTAGCTACAAAAACAATTTTTCTTCAAAAGAGATCTACAAATTTCTAAAAAGCACTCAAAACTTCAAAACTAACTTTGAAATCTACTAATTCACACTCAAAACTACAAAACTAATTTTGAGATTCTAATTTTTTTTTTTAAACAATCTAAATGAATAAAATCTTTAATATTTTTTTAAGAATGTTTTACTTAGTTGTTCAACAAACTAAATATCTATTCGTCCAGAATAACAAACAGATCAAAAACACTCAATTATGTTTTTTTTTTTTTAAATGAAATTCAAAAACCAATAACAAAGTTCTTTTTCGAAGATTTGCAAAGAAACAAGTAGCTCTATTTCTCAATAAAGGATGATTTCACAAGTAGGTCAAATTCAACAAAAAGACAAGAAAACCGATGTGATCTGAGGTATTTCAAAATGTCAAGTGCTTCAAATCACTACAAAAACCAAGTGAAAAACAATCCAAAATGAAAAATATTCTAGAAAATCATCAAAATATCAACATTGTTGGAATTCATTCATAGAAATTTTTTGACAGAAAGAGTAATCAATCTGGGCAGAAATAAAAAATACTAAATCAAAATAAAGATAAACTAAAGAAATAAATCTAGAGTTTTTCTAAAATTTAAACAGGGTCCGCAGGCTTCCAGAAGTATTAGGTGCGGTACCGCACTGTTTACTAAAAGAAGATGCGAAACTGCCCGCACTGTCAAAAGAAGACAGAGTGCAGTCCCAGAAAAAATTAAAGAAAAACACTAAATATTTGAAAATTTTCTAAAACAGAGAAAACCTAAACTACCCAGGCAGATGTCTATCAATCAAAAACTAAGAAAAATGTTTCCTCGAATCAAAGTAAAAGAGAACCAAAAACACAACAAGTTCTTCCCCAGTGGAGTCGCCAATTTGTTGGATGGATAAATCGTTCTTGCGGACAAGACCGATCTCCCTAGTACTAAAAGTATCTAGCAACAAACAGCCAAATAGACTAATATTTCTCTAAGCATACATGATATATGAAAAGCTCTATATAGGTGTTAAAAGACCTACCTTATGTCCAGTGCTTGTTTGAAGTTGTTGTTGTCCTTCACGCGCTTGAAGGAGTTTCGTTTGTAAACCTGCAGTCACAAACAAGAAAAGTATTACATAGCACCTGTATAGACATCATCATAAACCATGCTTATCATAGTGATCAAGGAATCTATAAAATAAACCATTAACAAACAACTTATTGAGAAAAATGAGTATATTTGTATTAATTTCAAAAGAAGGAAAACCTTACAACTTGAGCCTTGATGTTGCACAGGACTTCCCGGGGTCCGAAGTAGGAGTCTCCTCTACTTTGACAACCTCTACACTCTTTCAACCAAGAAAAATAGAGGTATGTGATCTCTCCTCACAAAAGTCTTGTTTAACTGAGTCTGAATCTCAACAGCACTTATCTTCAAATATTCTAAAGCTCCAACTCCCTTTGAGGCTACCCAATGCCTCTTTTTATAATGGAAAAGAGGAGGTTTTTCTATTCCAAATATGAAGGGACAGAATCCTCCTTCAAAGGGATAAGCTCCTTACATCAAGGGGTTAGCTCCATAAGGTAAGGGATACATGAACCTTATCAAAGCGTATCCATTCCCGAAAATTCCCATCTAGAATCTTCTAGAATTCATCTGAAATCAACTTTTTAACTTTACTTTCTCGCCTTTTTGAATTTTACAAAGGTTCGCACCTATAACACACAGAACGTGCGGTATGGTTCCGTAGGAGAGCTGAAATTTAGGTGTGGGACCGCAGGCAATGAATAGAGAAAGTGCGATACCAAAGTTTAGGGGATTTTTAGGAACTTTTCTCTGATTTTCAAAGCTTGACATGAGGAACTGATATGATAGACTTGCAAAAGCAAGAAGTATGAGTAATAATGAGCTCATACTCATAACAGAATGTTAGGATGACAATTTTTAGTGTAACACTG
>MU968382.1:15418943-15531718 GCA_034641835.2 Pinus albicaulis | reverse complement strand
ATGTACTAATGTCCACAAATTTGATGCACAAATCAATATTTCAGGGTCACATAAGATAAGTGTTATGGCACTATGTTTTGGTTCATAATTGCAATGAGAGGTTTTGGTTCATTACTTCTCACATGTTATAGCATTTCCAGAACCTTACATGGCACACAATCAAATTTCTGCCTCTCTTTTACGCTGCTTACTACGCTGCTAAAATTAATATAAAATGTGATTAGCACAAATAATATACAATCGGCACAAGACTACTTAAGGCCAAGAGAAAAGACTTTAGGTTTGAATGTGCCTTAAGTGCATAACCTACTGAAGACTCTTTTTAAATCTAAACAACAAACTCATCTCACTAATAAGTTCTCTAAACAAAAGCATCCCAAAAAGTTCTCCAGCTACCCTGGTAAACCTGTTGATAATGGAGCATGAACCCAGGATGGCCAGCAAAACCAACAAGAATGCAGTCCACACACATACCCTGTGTATAATCAACAGAGTACTTGTAGTTATTTAATGTGAATGCACACTTATTTGCATAAATCTCTATTGTTCTTAATAAAAAAACTACAGAAATACATCGTACATCGTAAGGATGTTAGCACAGGACTTAGTGAGGAGACTATTTCCAAGTGTTTAGAGAAAAGCTTTTACTCCTAAAAAATAGAGTATGCTTCTCAGAGTATGGATATTGAAGTCAGATGCAGCATTTTCCAAGTCTTTATAATATCTGTGGGGAGGACTTGTCTTTGAATGCAGTAACTAATATATGTCCACTTCTTGTCCATATGTCTTGAAATGCTGCCAGCTGGAATTATCAATTTACAATTTCACACCAAGTTACCTTATATTTTTCAAGACATAATGCAAACATCACTGAAAAAGAGAGTAATAAGTAAGATTATCAAAGAATGAAGCAGGCTTGGACTTTAAAATTTGTTTGTAGATTTATAGGTTTAGTTGGTAGTTTTAAAGTGTAAACTTTTCTCCCTCTTCAGATTCAAAAACATATGGAAACCCTTGCTTCTGAGAGTATGAAAATGATGGTATGAATTGTTTATACAAGAAGAGTATGAAGAAAGATATGAGCTGGGCAGTTTAAAGTGCAGTCACAGTTATCACGAGGCCTGATCAAGCAGTGGTTGCTTTAGAAAAACAAGTGTCCAGTCTACAATATTTCTATCATTTCATAGCAGGAAAATTCTGGTTTGCTGCATTTTTTTTCTGTTTCTGTTAGGCAAATCTTAGGAAGCCCTTCCCTTGATTTTCTTTCCTTGGGTTGGTGTTTAAACTTTTAGAAAATCCTGTACATGTAAATATCCTTTGTGCAACCTGCATTCTCATGACTATTCCTTTGATAATGTTCTTTTGTTTTTCTGGTAAATTATGTTTATAATATTCCTTCTACAGATATGACTAGCGTTAACCATATGCAACTTCCCCTTTGTTAGGAGCTTTGTCAAACTATTAACCATATGCAACTTTGTCAGAATGTGGTCCAACACTACCAACTCCCTAATGAACTTGGAATCTTAGGAAATTGTATTGAATATCAATGTGTTTGAAATGGTCATGACACTTTCGATTTTCATAGAGCTTGGTGTAACTTTGATTCTCACAAGAGACAATATTGGGCTTCAACAAGTGATTGGTTGACTCTACAATCAAGTTGCAAATCTAGATAGCTTCATAATAAGTATATGAAACTGCCATATACTTTTCTTCAGTGGAACTGAATGCAATTGTTGCTTGCTTCTTGTTGATTTGATAAAAATGATTTATAAAATGATAATAATGATTTTTAAAATGAGCCTTATGATGGTCTACTTATACACATTGATTGTTCAGGACGTGTTAGGGGTATGTTTATAACACCACTGCCCTTGAAAGCTTTGTCTTGAAAGCACAGTAATTAGAATTTTCTTTAGTTAAGCACTTTTTTGTGGTGGAATGAAGTTTATCAAATATCTATATATACTTTGTATAGGTTTGAATTTGTTTGTCCTTTGAGTGTTTGTGAGGTTTCTTTATATTTTTTGCATCATAGTCTAAAGTCTTTTGACGTGATTGTTTAACATGAAAGCTTTATGCTTATTGGCAATATATTTGAAATACCTTCATGATCAAGAAACTTTTATGGTTAATTAAATTACTAATTAGGTACTACAAAAAGAGGATGATGCTGAGAGGGCTTGCCTAGGTGACTCTGGGAGCAACCCAGAGGTGGTCATACAAAGCTCTTCTAAGTCACAAATTTGAAGAGAAAAAACTGGCGATGTATATGTGGTTGCTCAACCTGGGCTATATGCAAAATCTTGGCAGAGAGTGTTTACCTTTCCGTGTCTTCTCGAAAGTAGGTTGTCTACTCATAGAATAAGATCACTACATGTAGGTGATGGTTCTATAGTAAGTTATTAGCCTTATCTTCAGAATGGCTAACATAGAGGATCAGGTTTGAATACAAGATATAATTTGATGAATTTGGAGATTTATATTTAAAAAAAAATTTCACATTCCCTAGGTCTAGCCCCATTAGGTCACCTAGGGCAACAATTTTGTAGGAATCTAGCTAGAGGAAAACTTCTATCTCCTAGAGGCAGCTGCATTGTTGGGTACCCTCACTCTCCTCAGAACTTGGGCCAATTCCGACGGTGGAATATTCAAATACCTCAAGCCCTAGCTCTAGGATCAAGTTTTGCCTAGGTGGTCCCAAGGATAGAACCTAGTATGATCAATTTGACCTATCGAAGTAAAAACTCTTATCTAATCCTTTCCCCTCACCTTGTCTAGTATAGGAACATCATTGGTTGCTAAATTCCATCCCCGAACCTGGGCTGGGTCCACTTGGCCCCGTGTGGTCCCATTTGGTGTCAAAGGCCTTTCATCAAGGACCATTTGGGAATCCAAGTTCCCAAAGGATTTTAGGGATTGATAACTTCCTTCATAAGTCTTATTCTTCTCTCTCAACCCTTCAATTCCCCTCTTCTCTCCCTAGAAGATAAATTCACTTGCTTAGAAGGAAAGCAAGTCCCACTCTTTATTTTATCTTAGGGAAAGGGTTTCGAGGGTCACTTCCTACCTATTCATTGACCTATACTCTACAAGTGACTTCCTAAACTACCGAGAATCCACCCATCAGTGAAATTCTGTGAAGAGCACAGAGCCTTAGTTGTGGTGACAATGGGCTAAGCCTCCATCGTTTCCCTTGTCCTAGCAGTTGCCCTCTTAGGAACCCATTTTAGGTCCACTACTAGTTTCAGTGATAACAAGTTGTTCACAATTCCATTTGTGAACAACTCTTTGGTATGCCCACTTTTTCCATATTACAGCTCCAAGATGAGAATTCCAGGGCTATGGAGGCTGCCCTTCTTCTCTCTGAATCAATCCTCTACAATATAGTGAACTAGGGCTAGTTGGTTCGCCCACTTGACTGTTACTTTAGTCCTTCAAATTCTGCACATCCTTAGGCCCTATACACCTACCCTTCTACCAATTTTGTTATCCTTCACCAGAACAAGAGTCAGGGCTCTTCTTTGACAGTAACCTAACAACCCTCCAACTGTACTTGGACTACCATCAATCTGCCCAACCACAGTCAATTATTTTTACTGATCTAGGGCCCACAATATTGTCTTCATCTAGGGCTCTTCAAATCTTCCACCTAACAAGGGTTTGAGTCCTCTCAAGATCATTTTTCTTGTGTATCGACAATTTGATCTTTGTTGTCCAATCTACGAACAAATATGAACTACTCCTCTTATCATACTTCTAACAATCTATAGATGACTGAACTGGGGTCACAAATCAGCCACTAACAGTCCATTTACTAATTTTTTATAGGTTTCTTCATATATTTGTCTAAAACTCTATGGAAAGTCCACCAAAATCAACTCCTCTGCATGCCAATCCATTCTTCATATGGCACATCTCTTCTGCATGCTCAATTTTTTGCTCAGGTTCCACCCTCCTTTGGATCTATTGTCTCCACACATATTGAATCTACAAACCATCTTCCAGATCTGTGGTCTTTATTGTAGAAATAAACCTCGCTCTAAGGGTCACAACCCATCTTCTTCTATGTAAATTTGTCATAGTCTTAAGGGCATACCTTATGAACTAAACATGCTAGGAAATTGTCCTAACTAGGGCATTATACTTATGTACTTATAATTGTTGTAGAACAAACCCTATCCACACATAGAAAAAACATGACTCTTGCCTCCATAAGAGACTCGACCTAGCTCATATGGATCCATAGATTCTGGGCATTTCTTTCACTGAATCTTGACATGAACTTCAGATCTCATTTTCAACCCTCAAACTAGGGTTAAATCAGTCAATATTACGCTTGTGTCGACTTCTGTTATGGCTCTAAATTACAGTGCAAGCCCTCCTCCATTTATGTTGGTCTTTATCACAGACCTTGTGGCCTACTAACCACCACAAGGAAAGATGGTATCAACCCTCTCTTCTATTTCATGTAGAAAATCTAACCAATGGGATTCAATCTAATCTTGTAATGTACTAAAACAAGATATTGAATCCTTCCTACAATTTGTGGAAACAACACACGATCGCACAATCACATATAAGTAAGAGAAACAAGTTATCAATCGCACAACACAAGATGTATCTGGGGAAGTAACTGCTCAAAACCCTCTATCTCTATTTTTTATTAAGTCAAGGAATCATGAAACAATACAATGCTTAATCTCTCTTGAGATTCTCCAACACTTTGCCAATTGGCTCCTACTGATTTAGGAAAAATCGGTCTAATACTTAGCCAATTCTCAGCCTGCCTTGCTCACGCAATTCCTATGGAATTATCTCCATATTAATTAGGAAAATCAACCTTCCTTGATTGCACAATCCATCATGGCATCCTAATGACTTTATAATTGCACATGGGAAATTTTCTATAAATACAACTGATAGTTATGTTCCTCTGAACTGTGTTACAATAAGGATGAAGGGTCTTTTTTATTATTTAAAAATAAGATAAAATCCTAACCAACCAAAACCCTAACCTGAGGAGATGTAACACCAAGAGTTTATGGGCCCCGTTGGGGTTAGTTGGGCAGCCAACTTTCCGGGGTCGTAACTTGTTCATATGATCTTCGTTTGACGCACATGATACCTCGTTAGAAAGATATCTCCAAGGACTACAACTGCTAATGCGATTTCTATGAAATCGCTAAACCTTTCTTGCCCAAAAAATGTCATTTGGGGCCTCAAAATGGCTCCAGAAGTTCAGGACCCGAAAAATTGACAAAAATAGTAAACTGTGCTACAATTAAAGAAACTGAAAAACTGAAAGAGACAATGGCGAGGGCCCAAGTGGAATAGGTGGGTGGCCACCAATATCCACCTCGATCACCTTAAATCGAATTTCTTGAGCTAACTCAATCATCATGACTTAGTTAACTAACACAAGTTGTTATGAGATGAAATTACAATTTATTGTCCAAATTATTTAAGGGAAAAATAAATTAGATGCCTCACATTCCTCACTCCTGGTACATCAAAATTCCTCGCCAGTGTAGGTACATTTTTTTTTTCCTTTCTAGTTTCCAATTTCACTGTTTCTTGTTGCAAATTTCAATACTCCCTCTCAACAAGAAAGGAATTCAATCTATCCCCATCCGGTAC
Source organism: Pinus albicaulis (assembly GCA_034641835.2). Classification (NCBI taxonomy): domain Eukaryota; kingdom Viridiplantae; phylum Streptophyta; class Pinopsida; order Pinales; family Pinaceae; genus Pinus; species Pinus albicaulis. The sequence goes on along the minus strand of MU968382.1, from coordinate 15,526,075 downwards.
CTTTGGAATGTTCTGCATGCTACACTTCTCTAGTGTTGTTTGCACCTGCAAATCCAGAAAATGAATAGCCTCCAAAAAACTTACTCAGTATAATGCATCTGTCATCAGAATCTTCTGACTGGCACTGCTAGCTACTGCATCTGTCTAATACTAGATTCTCTGCGCTGCTGCTGACATCTGCATCCATGCCCTTTGAACTATTGCTAACTCTAATTTGTGATCCAATATTTGACATCTATGACTGATTTATGTCTTGCTAACATCTGACTACATCAATCTAACTGATCCTTCCTACTACTATTGTACTGTGGCTCCTCGTAGCCAGGTTCGATCCATGAGACACGTCATCTCAATGGACCTTGCCCAAATTTCTTATCTTGGGATTATGTCTACACATCACCCCACCATCTTACACCTTGAGGTATGGCTGCTCCCCCTTCCCATCTAGCTCGAAACTTCCCCCTCATGGAGGTCTCTACTTGAGTGGATGCTTCCACTCAGTCTCCTCTCTGCTTCTCCAATTGTGGCAGCTACTCCACAACCTTTTGAGACTGCTTCTCATGAAGATTCATGTTGAGAGGTATTTATGCTCCCTTTAAACCACCAAGTCTCTAACTTCTTCCTTTCTCCTCAAAGCTTTGCATGCATCTGGTACCTCAATTACATATAGGTTCTTGACTCGCGCACAATGTAATTGTCCCGGCATTACAAAAAGTTTCTAAAAAAGAGTTGATTTTAAATCGATGATATCTCCCTCATCTGAGCTTCGATTCGACCGATTTTTTTTTTCTATTTCGGTAGATTTTCGCAAGGAATCCAAATAGTCTATTTGTTTTTGAAATGTTTACACCAAAATATTCAAATATTCTATGCAAACTCGCCGCCCAAAAAATTCCTGCTCTGATACCATGTAGAAAATCTAACCAACGAGATTCAATCTAATCTTGTAATCTACTAAAACAAGATATTGAATCCTTCCTACAATTTGCGGAAACAAAACAAGGTCGCACAATCACATATAAGTAAGAGAAATAAATTATCAATCGCACAACAACATGATGTATTTGGGGAAAGAAACTGCTCAAAACCCCTCTATCTCTATTGTGTACTATTAAGTCAAGGAATCATGAAACAATACATTAATGCTTAATCTCTCATGAGATTCTCCAACACTCTGTCAATTGTCTCCCGTTGATCTAGGCAAACTCGATCTAGTACTTAGCCAATTCCGATCCTTACTTCAGCCTGCCTTGCTCATGCAATTCCTAGGGAATTAACTCATTAATTAGGAAAATCAGTCTTCCTTGATTGCGCAATCCATTATGGAATCCCAATGAATTTATAATTTCACATGGGAAATTTTCTCTGAATACAATTGATAGTTATGTTCCCTTTAACCTCTGTCTCAATTGGGTATTCCTCGAAACTGACATGCATACAACTATTAATAGCAAATTATCAGTTATATTATTGATCACTCATTGTGAATTAAATCTAATTTAATTCACTGGACCTCTCACTAGCTCATAACTCAGTTAGAAGCAGTTAAACTGATTTTAACACATTTAATTGAGTTAATTACACTTGCACCCCACTAATGCATTAACTTCGACTAGACCCAAAAAATATTAGAATCCCTCTAGATGCCTCATCTTAGACCCTCAAGTACTTGAATTTCTTGAGCTAACTCGGTCATCATGAATTAATTAAATGACACAATTTGTTATGAGATGAAATTACAATTTATTGTCCAATTTATTTAAGGGAAAAATAAATTAGACGCCCCACATTCCTCACTCCTGGTGCATCAAAATTCCTCACCAGTGTGGGTGCATTTTTTTTTGTCCTTCTTGGTTTCCAATCTCACTGTTTCTTGTTGCAAATTTCAACATTTCAGAATTTGATAAGGCCTTCACACAAAGACACCATTGAAATCACATGCCCAGATTCTCATGAGAAACCTCTCTTAAGCTCGATCTGCCAGAAGAGAACCAACAATATGCTATCCTACTTCCTAGTGCAAACCGACCCTTAAGGTATGCAACATTCTTCTGAACACTCACATGATGATCTTGCTCTTGGAGGATGATCATGACCTCCCTTTAGCAACCCTTACTTGCCCTCGTACTCGACCTACTTTAGGACTACATCTCTCTTCACCCCCTTGATGTGCCAGATAGTGGGAATACATGTCAAACATGCTAATATGTGCCAAGTGATAAGGCATGCCAAGATGTGCAAGGGTGTGTCAATGTGTGTCAGGGAATGTCAAGACAACAAAAGGGTGAAAAAGGTTTAACTACAAGGAAATGAACACATAAGAGGGTTAATAAGTCATCAATTTACCTTTTCCAAGAGGGGCATCCTAGGCACACCAACACTAGGCAGCAATAGGTGCCAAGTGCAAAGTCTTAGTGCATTCTAAGTGCCAAGTATTCCTTTGTTGCTTCTCATATACTTTCCAACAACTGATAATCACAAATAAATTTAATATTAAACCATGCCAAATCATACCAAGGCATCTTAACATATTCCATACATGCTAAGACTTTCCAAGTGCCAACACATGCCAAGCGCCAATATGTGTTAGGGACTAGTGTTCTGCATGTTATGAAGTGGAAGGGAATGTTGAAGAGTGCTAAGGTGTGCTAGAGAGTGATAATGCATGTTAATGAGTGTTAAGGATTACTAGGAAAAAACATTAAGGGAGCACTAAGTAAAAATTCATGAAAGTTAATGAATATGAGGAACGCGTGCCAGAGACTAGTGTTAATGAGCGTTAGTTGTCATGCCAAGGAGGGACTGAAAAGGTATGCTAAGCATTGGTAAGGCATGATAGGGAATATCAAGGCATGTCAAGAATTCCCAAAGTGTGCTTGGGAGTTCCAGGGTGTGCTAATTATATCATGTGCCAATTAATAGTGCCAAGATATGCCAATACATGCTAGGTGCTAAGGATGTGGTGCAGGGTGCCAGGGTATATCAATATATGTCAAGGCAACAAAAGGAAGAACCAATAAGAGGGTTAATAAGTCAGGACTTTATCTTTTTGAAAAGGAGCATGCTAGGCACACTAATAATAGGTCCTAATACATGCCAAGTGGCATTGTGTGCCAAGTGCTAATGTATGTCAATGCATTCAACCAAGGTGTTCCAGGGCATGCTAGGGACTATATGCAGCATGGCAACACATGTTAGGAGAGTTCGATGTTGTGCTAGCGCATGCCACCATGTTCTTGGGCGTAAGTGTCATCACAAGATTTTCTAGGTACAAAGATGTTCCAATACATGTGGAGTGCTAATAAATGTTATTGTGTGCCAAAACATTAATTTAAGGCGTGCCTAGATTGGTGAGGATCGTTAGGTTTTTCTCATTAATAGAATTGTCAAAGCTTGATTATGTATTAAATAATATATTTCCTACACACAATAGTGGAACTTTATCTAAAGGGAATTCGCTAGATAATAAAATTAATATATATGAATCATGTGTTGACTCATGATAGGAAATCTCTATTCGACTAGTTATTACTTGAGGGAAATGATACACACTAATTACTTCTAAAAAATTGACTGACCCTAACCACTGTGGCTTTGGACATATTATAAAAAATGCTCCACAATAATGGTATTAAATCGTTAAATTTTGACAAAAAAATATATTAACAGGCACATAGCGTCATCAAAAACTCATTGGAATGATCAATGATGACGGGCATTTTTTGACCGTCACCAAAAGTAACAAAAAGAGCATTGGTGAGGGTCATTAAAAGTTCATCACTAGAAGTGTCACCAAAGAGAGAATTAGTGATGGGCCTTTAACGACCCTCACCAAAAGTGTCATTGAAAATGTCTTTGGTGACGGACCATAAAGGACCATCACTATTTACACTTACAATGACGAATTTTTAATGATCAATGATGACGAACATTTTTTGACCGTCACCAAAAGTAACAAAAAGAGCATTGGTGAGGGTCATTAAAAGTTCGTCACTAGAAGTGTCACCAAAGAGAGAATTAGTGATGGGCCTTTAACGACCCTCACCAAAAGTGTCATTGAAAATGTCTTTGGTGACGGACCATAAAGTACCATCACTATATACACTTACAGTGACGGTTTTTTAAGGACCATCACCATGTGTGACATTGGTGACGGACCTTAAAGGTCCGTCACAAGCATGACCCTCACCAATCTCCTTTTTTCTTGTAGTGTATCTTGATCCAATCCCAACCGTCCATTTAATTCACGATCCGATGGCCATCGCACTTCCCACCCCATCACAATCAAAACTTTTGTAATGTGTCACACTTGTTCCCCCCGATTGCGATCTCCCGGCTAAATCACAGTCGTTCACCCGTTCGGAAATCAATGGCCCAGATCTTATCGCATCGCGTCCCGACGCTCTTTCCCTTTCGCCCCTCCGATCAGATCTCCACCGTCGATCTCCTTGTTGATCCAACGGCCATCGCATAATCGCATCGTCACTCTAATCGCAATCGTGATTTCCAATCGCTACCACTCTTCGCCCTTTGCGATTGTGATTCCCCAATCCAATCTCATCCGTCCATTGATCCGATATCAATGGTCCAAAATCAATCGCCCTCCACCCATGTCGAGTCCCACTACATACAATCATTTTCATTGCATTTTGATCCATTTCTTTGTATTTATGCTTATATCCAAACTTTAGTGATATGCATTAAAGTTTAATGTTTCAGATTCGTTCCGCCCAACTTCATATGCCCTTCCACGGATTATTCTCCGCCGTCGATCTTCGTCACCAGACCATGATCTAACGGTCCACGCGCATTTCTCCACCAAAACCCTATAGGTCACATTTTATGTCGCATTTACGCATTTCTTCACGATTGCTTCACCATTTTATCACCGTCGCGCCTCCATCCTCTTGGATCCCCTACATCCACCACTTCCATGCATGGATTTCATAACAAGTTTTCGTGTTTTGCAGGGTTATCAAGCGGCGAAAAACCACCATGCTTCAGTCTCTGTTACAGTGACAGAGAACTCAAGAAAGGACTATTTTCAAGAAATGAAATTATGGAGAAGGGCCTGGGAAGGTATACTGACAAGAATTTCATTAAAGAAGTAGGGTCAAAACCTGTTAAACTTCCCCAGAGCCATTAAAGCGTCGTCTTCATAGTAAGAGGAAATCATGGAAGCGGCAAAGAGTATCAGTGGAGAAAACAGAGTGTTTAAGGCCTGTAATGGAATATTTTGAGCCTTAATCCAAGTATTTCAAGGCAGGAACTATATCAAAGACATCATGGATCTCTTAGAAGGTCCAACGCACAGAAAAAATGCTATCGAGTTTTCACATCAGCAGATTGTTCTAAAGGACCAAGCGCCCATATTGTTCCTCTATTTACCGTGTTCCAGAAGAACATTCAGCCTTGACCACAGTCCTAAGCTATCAGAGCATTTGTTATGCAGCATGGTGCACTTCACTTTCACTCATTTCCCTCTTTGTTTATTCACCAAAAGTACCACATATTACTGCGGCTAGAGTGCATCATAGCTATATTGGAGTAAATGGAAAACTGAAGAAGATTAGTCATTCACCCAAAGAATGCTAGAGATAAATGCACATGAGTTAAAACAGAATGGTTTTTGACCCTCTTTCTTTTCTGAGATTAATGCTTCATTTAGTGTTTCACCTACCTCCTCTGCTCTCTTCAGCTATAAAATGCAAGAGGAAACTTATTGTGGTGGTTGATCAGTTATCAGAGAATTACAAGTAGTTTCTTTTGAGACACAGTCTCTGTGTAAAGTTTTAAGATAGGCTAAGGAATATGATTTCAGACTGAGTATTAAGCTATTGGAAATGTTGTACTTGACTGGTATTGCTTTTTAATATGACAAGCACATTTCTTTGGATCCTGATCTAAAGCATCGGTGATGTTTTCCTATCTCTGTGTTTTAATTCACTTCATTTCGTTTCTACTGGCTTGCATCAGAATATTGGCATAGGATTTACCCTTGTTAGGTACCCTATGTTTCTTCTCTCCTTGCCTTTGATGTTTTCTACTAAATTTGTTATCTAAGAATTTATTTCAGTTGATTTAACCAGTGTAGTGGATGGTATTGTCTGCTCTTTGATGTATGAATTAAATGAATGTGTTCTTAGATGTTCTTGTTAGGATTTAGCTGGAAGATTTGGGAACATTGGGGATTAGATTTAAGCCCTGTCCACTAGGATCCTTATATGAACAGCTAGCCTTTCTAAGATCCCTCAGGCTAGAGGCCGAAGCATTGAGAGTTCAAAGTCTCTCTCTGATCTTAGGTCTTTAACTTTTTGTTCTAGTCTGTGTTGTTTCCTCCTCTCCTACCATTCCACACCACACTATCATCTTTAAGATCCAAAGTTTTAGATGACTAGCCCAATTGAAAGCCTGCATATTGATTAGCAAGCAAATCCTTTCCTGACTCCATTGCCCAATGGTTTTGAATGCTTCCTAGAATATTTCACCTCTTCCTAAACCCTCTTTTCTCTTCCTGTCTTACATTGAACCCTTCTTTCCTGATAACCAACAACCAAAAAAACAATCAAACAACAAACCTTGTGCCTATAACTAGCCTAACATCTTAAACTTTGAGCTTACAAGACATAAAACCTTTGCTTATATAGAGAGATCCCTCTCTGGACCCAGGAGGGCTAGATCCTGAGGTCTGAAAGTGGTTTGATGTTGTCTCATCTTTTGGTCTTGCCAATCTGGCCAAAACATGGGAACCCCAACATAATGGCGACTCCGCTGGGGAAATTCTGAGTATTTCTCAACTTACTACATCATAAGAACCTCAAAAACCTATAATCTCTGGTTAAGGTTGGCAGTTAAAAACTCTTATTCATAGATCAACCTCTATACCATTTGATGTGTTTTCTCCCACACTCTTAGACAGATTCTGGAAAGGGCCATGTAGCCTCCAGATCTCACACTCTTTTAGAGGTGGCATATTTGGTAAATGCACTCCCAGTCAATCTCTGGTTAGAGTTTGCTGTGTTGTGAAGATATCCTTGAAAGGGCACATCTCATAAACACTGTGGTGGACAGTGTACCCTCCAGAAAGCATCTTAAACTTTCCACCGGGCGACTCCATAATTCCTAAACGATTTAAAGACTCCACTGGTGATCAGTAGGCCTGCTGATTATCTTGGTTTCACACAAGACTCCACTGGGAGACCAGCCTCCATATCAACATCAACCACAGTAGAAGGAACAAGTAGGGTTAAGCTGCTTGGTTAGGAACAACACTCTGGCTTTTAGAACCATTCACACAAGAGCTTACCCTAACCCAGACCCACCTGAAATAGTTGACAACCCTGAGAGCATCCTCAAGGGATCTCCTACACATAAAAAATCAACTATTTCTAGCCATATCCATAGAGCTAACTCTGCACCAGAAGACTTCACAGCTCTATCTAACCCATTTTTTGACCTAGGCACTCAAAACAGTCTACCAAGAGCTAGGTCATTCAGCGCCCTAGACCAGCTAGATCTTGAGTTCCCTGGTTCACCAACTGGAAGTGATAAACACATTGGGGACAGAGAGACCCCCCCAGCTACACCTCCTGATATCCACTTCATTCAAAACTCGGGACTCAGTCATCCTAGATCTGCCCATCAGTCTGTTGCTGGTCATAATATCCCTGTCATCCATATACCAGCTACTCAAGTTAACCCTTTGCCTCATCATAACATCACCATGGCAGCCTGGTATGCACCTCTAGTTTTACCTCAGCCTCTAGTACCCTTACCAAATGATTATAAATCAAAGATCCCACACTTCATTGCAAAAGAATCTACCACAGCTCAACACCATGTAGATAGGATGGAAGATTCTTTTGACTACATGGAAATAGATGATGATAAAGTCAAAATGAGAATCTTTTCCTAGATCTTAGGAGGTGATGTGAAGAAATGGTTCAAAGGCCTACCTCCTAATAGCATCCAAGATCTTCCAACTTTATATCAAACCTTCATAAAAAAATTGGAAGTTAAGGAAAATCCTCTCCAAATCCTAGCAGAATACAAGAACCTGAAAAGAAATGTAGGAAAAAGTGTCCAAGACTACTCTACAAGGTTTAACAGCATTTATAATGCTCTTCCACCACACATGAAACCTCCCCTAGGTATGGTTTTAGTAAATTACCCTGAAGGCCTGGATGCTGACATGGCCTACCAGCTTAGGGAGAGGGATTATAACACATTGAAAGACATGCAAAAAGGAGCAGTGAGTGTAGAAGAAAATCTGATTGAGAAGAGAGAAAGATTGAGAGCTGAGAAAAGGGTAACATATAGAGATGACAATGTAGCTTCCACATTTGATCCAAATTTTGACCATTTATCCAAAAATGTGGAAAGGCTACAACAAATGATGGAAAAAATGGTTGTCTCAGTTAGTAACCAAAACAAATACCAAAACCATAACTAGAACCAGAACTTTAGAAGAAACAATGCCCCTCCCAACAGACAAAGAGAATCAGATCGGAAAGTTATTCCCCCATTCCAAGAGAACTTTCTTGATGAAGATGAGGGAATCATAGAAGAGTCTGAGGGGAACACAATAAATATGTTTGAAATAGAAGATTCAATCCATAACTGTTACACAGAAGAAGATCACTCCCCACCCTCTTATTGGGATGAGGAATGGTTAGAAAATGAGGATTACAGGTTAGGATTTGAAAATTCCATGATGCAGGTCAGAGAACAATATGAACTTAGAAGAAAAAAGAGCTAGGAAACTGCCAAACCAAAAGCTTCTGAGGTCACCATCAAGAAAAGACCTGAGAAAACTTCTAAAGCAACTGCTAAAATTAACAAATCAGCACCTGAAGGTTCTGGGAAGAACAAAGAAAGGGACAACCAAAACACTGAGAAAGAAAGCCAACCTACAAGCAATACTAACACTATAGTTAGTACTCCCGATAAAATAGTTTCTAACACTGCACATAGTGAGAATCAGCACACTGATTCAACCACTAAGGTGGTGATTAACAAAACAGAGTTAAACATTCCAAAGAGTCAGTCCACTTTCAATTTGGAGAGTGAGATTTCAAAAGTTAAAATCTTTGTCCCACTCTCTGAGCTGGCCACTCAAGATGTATATAAAGGCCAAATTTTGAAAGCGTTAAATTTAGGTGAGAACAGTGACACTGTAAATCTGAGTGATGACTAAACTACCCTTCTGTTTGGTCCAAAGATAGAAGGAAAGTTTCAGGAAGGGGTAGTGCCCCCTTTTTATATCAGTCTTAATATCCATGATAATATTCTCCACAATGCAATGCATGATTCTAGGGCGTCACACAACCTGATGCCTAAAGTAGTGATGGAAAGATTAGGCCTAGAGATAACCCGTCCCTACAAAGACCTATATTCATTTGACTCTAGCAGAGTAAAGTGTCTTGGCCTAGTCAAATATTTATGTGTGAGCCTTGCCCAGATTCCAGCAAAGTGTATGGTCATGGATGTTGTTGTAGCAGATGTGCCACCCAAGTATGGCATGTTATTGTCAAGATCATGGGGAGCCAAGCTGCAAGGCACAATGAAGATGGATGGGGCTTATGCCACAATCCCAATCTTTTTCCAACTTAGAAGAATGTATAGAGAGGCACAAACAAAATTTCTGGTCAGTAGCCCCGAGAAGCCTGAAAACTCACCTTTATACTCTATAAATACAGACCTTGACTCCTTCATCCTCTGTAATGATGAATCCTCAGAAGGGTTAGAGTCCAAAAAAAAGATACCAACAAGGAAACAGAGCCCATGGACTTTAACATAATGGCTACTCTAGACTCGGAGGAGGAAGACGTAGAAAAATTTGAACACTGCACTGTAACAAAGGCTCAAAGTGAACCAGAAATAGAATGCAATCAGCCAACTAGTCACCCCTATGATTTCCACACACATGACAAAAAACCAAAGAACCCACAGCCTAGTGCAGCTCCTATAATGCTACATGATGGTGAACCCAGCAGTAGGGAAGGAAGTGATGATAAAACGAAAAATGAACCCTTGTGGGAGATGAATTTCGATGGGTCATGCACCAAGAGAACTTCTGGGGCAGGAGTGTGGATACATAACACAGAGAGTGGTTACGTAGAGAGCCATGCATGTAACCTGCACTTCAAATGTACAAAAAACATTGCAGAGTACGAGGCTCTTATCCTAGGTTTAAACTTGTTGAGAAAATTAGGAGCCCATACGATAACTGTGCATGGTAACTCTGAGCTGATCATCAAACAGGTGAATGGTGAATACACAGCGAAACATCCTAGACTGAGAGCCTATAGGAATGACACTATGGATTTATTGAAAACATTTGTTGAATATGAATTAGTGTTTATTCCTAGGAGTCAAAATGTCATTGCAAACAGATTATCATGCTTAGCTAGTTCACACCCTAAGACTCCAAGCGACCAACAAATCATCATTCAGACCAAATTCAGACCTGCAGTGCCGGGCAATGAAAAATATTGGCAGGTTTTTGAAGAAGATAAACAGATTGAAGATTTCCTGGTAGGCAGAAATGAGTTTGAATTTTCTGGTTCAGACTCTAAATATGACAGTAGCTGCCTAAGTGAAGAGTCCTCAAACGAGGAAGAAACACCCTACAACATAGAAATAAACTCTTTAAATGAACAGATTGGAAATCTAAACGAAAAATGTGAAAACGCAGATAGTGACGAAGTAGAGGTGTTGCAGGCCAAAGATAAGAACATACCTCAAGGTCTGGCACCCTTAGAGGACCTTTTTGACTTTGATGATGTAGCAAAAAATCCCACTATAGAACATGCATACTCTGATGTTGAGGAATGCAACATAGGCACTGAAGATAAACCCAAGATGATCAAATTGGCTAAGTCCCTACCTGCAAACATGAAAAAGAAATACATTGACCTATTCAAGGAATTCATTGATGTGTTTTCTTGGAGTTATGAGGACTTAAGGGCCTATGACACAAACATTATACAACATAAAATACCCTTGAAAGAAAATCAGAAGCCCTCCAGACAAAAACTTCGCAGAATAAACCCAAAACAATTGCCTGCAGTGGAAAAATAGATTAAGAAAATGCATGAGGCAGACATAATAGTTCCTGTGAGGTTTTTTGATTGGGTCTCAAACTTGGTGGCTGTGAGAAAGAAAACAGGAGAGATCAGACTGTGTATTGATTTTAGGAATCTTAATAGAGCCTCGCTCAAAGACAATTAACCTTTTCCAAAAATGGAACATATTCTTCAGAGGGTAGTAGGTTCTAAAAGGATCTCCCTGCTAGATGGTTTTTCAGGGTATAACCAAGTCTTATTAATCCCAGAAGACCAACTCAAGACATCCTTTACCACTCCATGGGGCACTTTTATGTATGTGAAGATGCCTTTTGGATTGATGAACGCTGGTGCAACCTTCCAAAGAGCAATGGATATAACTTTTTCAGATGAAATAGGACACTTCATTGCCATCTACCTAGATGACATAACAGTCTATTCCAAGACTGAGGAAGAACACCTACAACACTTGAGAAGAGTATTTGAAAAATGTAGAAGGTTTTGTCTGTCACTGAATCCTAAAAAGACTATATTTGGGCTGCAAGAAGGTAAGCTTCCTGGCCACATCGTATATAAGAAAGGGATTAGGATAGACCCACAAAGAGTTGAGGGAATACTACAAATCACACACCCAAGAAAAATCAAAGAGTTACATTCCTTCATTGGGAAAATCAACTTCCTCAAGAGGTTCATTCCCAACTTAGCTGAACACCTTAGAAATATGACTAACATGCTGAAGAAAGGTGTAGGAGTTAAGTGGACTGTTGAAGCTGAGAAATCTTTTGAATCAGTAAAACTTGCACTCACCCAGGCTCCTATCCTAATCAACCCAGATTTCTCAAACGACTTCATGATTTTTTCATTTTCCTCCAAGCATACGATAGTTGTAGTTCTACTGCAGAAGAATATAGAGGGAATGGAACAACCCATTTCTTTCTTCAGCAAAGCACTCAGGGATGCACCCTTGAAATACAACATAATGGAAAAATAGGCCTATGCTCTGATTAAGGCCTTGAAAGACTTTTCTTGCAAAGAGGAAGAGAAGATGATTTTCACACACATGGACTGTAAATTGTTCGCCACAAATGCCATATTTTTGAAGGAAAAAGAAAACTCCTCCCCTTACCTCTGCATCCCATCACTGTTGAAGGTCCCTTTCTGCAATGGGGGCTAGATTTCATAGGAGAAATTCACCCTGCTTCTTCTGCACAACAAAAATGGATCCTAACAGCTACAGACTACTTCACTAAGTGGATAGAGGCCATACCTACCAGGAATTCCACAGATTCAATCATCATTAGGTTCCTAGAAGGTCATATCCTCTCTCGGTTTGGCTGTCGAAGGAAAATAATCACTGATAATGCTCCTGATTTCGGATCCAAGAAAATGGTTGATTTTTTTCACAGGTATCAAATAGCACTAATTCATTCAACTTCCTATTACCCTAAAGGTAATGGATTAGCTTAATCATCAAACAAAAGCCTAGTGATCATCATCAAAAAGCTTCTGGAAGAGAACAAAAGGTCATGGCATAACAAGTTAGTACATGCTTTGTGGGCTAGCAGGCTTAGAACAAAGAAATCCATCGGCATGTCACCATACCATATTATCTATGGAATAGAAGCAGTGTTTCCTACCAGCCTTGGGATACCAGTGATCAAACTTGTTCAAGAGATATAAACAGAAGAAGATAGCATGGTGAGGAGAATAAACCAAAAAATTCATCTCCAACAAATAAGGGAAGAGGTCTATAACAAAGCTATCAAGGTGCGGGAAAATATCAAGAAGCTATTTGACAAAACAACTAAGGCCTCTGATTTCAAAATTGGAGATAAATTTCTGAAGTGGGACTCAAGGAGAGAGGACAAAGGAAAGCACAACAAGTTTGACATTTTGTGGCAAGGTCCCTACATCATCTAGGCCACTGTGGGTCCAAACGCCTTTTTTCTACAGGAGTTAGATGGTACAGAGCTGTTTGGGGGTCCTGTCAATAGGAGGATGCTCAAACGCTACTTCTGCTGATTTCCAATTTCCAGTTTCCATTTCCATTGTACATACCATTGCAGTGTTTTTTTTCAAGAAAAAGAGAAAATGATTTAAAAAAAAAGGGGGGGGGGAGAGGTTCAGACATGCTCAAAACATGAACCTCTGAAGTGCAAATATTGGCTCTAACATGATCAAAACTTCAGCCAAATAAGTAAATATATCTGGTTCAAACATGCCCAAAACCTGGACCAGCAAAGAAGAAATAAGAATCAGCTCTAACAAGCCCAAATCAGAGCTGAATGAAGAAAAGAAAGTGACTCTAACAAGCTCAAAACTTAAGTCAAAAAGAAGGAAGGATCCTAAAAAACTTCAGATTTCAAGCCTTCGAGTTTTTTTTTCAGTTTTCTGCAAAGTTCTGTCCATGTGCAACTGTCCTTATGCCTTGGATCCATAGCAAACTAGACTGTCTAATCCTAGTTTGACTGTTTTTAAATTTCTGTTGTAGAATATAGAGAAGAAATCTGCTGGACAGTTTAATCCTAGCAGATATTAGAGTAGGTAGAGAAACATGTGAGACCAACAGTTTAATCTAGTCTCATGGAGTAATAAGGGTAGAAATATAATAGGTTTATTTTCTTGTTTGTAAAAAATAAAAAGATGTAAAGGGTCTGCTAGCTCAAATGCACCCTAGAAGAAGAAAAAATGCTAGGATTGTAGCCTGGGTAGGTAGATTGTGTGAGAATTCTTCTGCTAATTGATGTCTCATTTATTTTCCACCATCAATAATGAACATGAACATCATCCACTTCATTAACGCAGAACAGAATAAGATCACATCAAAGATGTGATCTCATCACATATTGATAATACTGCTTAAGTTGATTATCATCAATGAATACGCTTCTTCTTCATTGTAGAAACACCAGGAATATACCAGGATATCGACGACGTAATTATTATTGCATGATTTCCATTGAACAAATTTCATAGACCATTAAGATTAACGCAAGAAGATCATCATTACACATCAATACTGTTTTCTAGACCCTATCGATATTATCAAATGAAGAGAAGATCATGATCATCACATCAGGTTTTGATGAAATAATATCACCATTATTACACGACTTTTTTCTACTGATAAAGGACCACACCATATACATTATCATCGTCAACCAATAATAATAAATTGACAACAATATATACTTCATTATTATAGACCTCGATACGACAAACAGAGACGAGGAAATCTAATTTTGAGGAGAGGTGAAGAGACCCTTCTTGGGAAAAATGTGTCCAGGTGAAGTATCAATGTACTAAAAACTAACAGGTACCCAGAGCTCATGAATAGGCCAGGACACACTTTTTGGGGTTTGTTCTGCAACCTGTCCTAGGAAATGACCTGAAAAGTGCGATCTGTCAGAGAAAGGGGGTTTCATTTCTGTTTTTAGCTGAGATCTGGGATTTGTATCGTTGAGGGGCATAGGTGCCCCCAAGCATGTTGTGGTGATGCCAAAATGTATTTATAAAAATGGGAATCTAAACACATTTTAATGATGTGGTGTGCCATTTGTGTTCATTATGGTTATGTAGTATGAGAAAGGAAATGGAGGATTACCAATCTATTTTAGTACTGCATATATGAATCGAATGGACTTTAAGTTTCTGGGTTGGCATACCTGGTTTCACTATCGCAAAGAGAGGATTTGGAGATAATGAACTAATTCTCTCCTAGAAAACCCATAAGTTGGTCAACAACAATGTCTAAGAGACTAGGTTGCTGATGTAAGATGAAGGAAAAATAAGGGGTATCATCCCTAGAGTGATCTGAAGTGATATGGGACTCTAGAGGTTCATCTAAATGTGGAATAATAATGGTACTAAAGTCAACACGACCAGATACACTAGGAGAGTTGTGGAGAATTACTTCACCTGGTCTCTCAAATATGGGTGCCCCCTTACCCAAACATTGGGTTTCAATGTAATGGCCACAAGGTGGATGTGGTTCAAATGCATGGGTTCGATGTAAGGGGGAATAGATAAAGTCAGGGGTGGGGATTTCTTCCATAATTTCGTCATCGTGATAGAATATGGGGTGACTAGTGGAAGAAATACCATTTAATGCGGCAAAGCTACCTAACTCATCATCATGAGAAGAGAGGTTCACATGTGCATCGTCAGAAGGGGTTACAGAAGAGTAAGCAAATAAAGGATCTACCGATGTTGAACCCATGGTGATCGTGGAAGGAAAGTCAAGAAAAACAATAGGGGAGGATTCAGAGGGAATGTTCCCTAAGGGTCTCATGGATGATGATAGGTAGAAAATGGTGGATGAAGGCTTCGTCATCTCGACATCAGGAGGGGGAATGTCAATGGGAGCAGTCGTGTCTGGTATTTATTCCAAAGCAAAACATGCAAATAGGGAAGAGGTGGACTCATTGCGCTTGGCCTCGAATTGGTCGACCGTGGCTAGAGAGGTTCGGAAGTCCTTAAGGTAGGAACAAAGGTGGGTGTAATGGCCATGGAGATCACACAAAGCATAGGGGTGGTTGGTGTGAATAGTCTTGGGGTTCTTGGTCGCGGTCACGGAAGGAACAAAGGCTTCTGGGACCGTGGACTCAGGGAACGCGACATTAACCATGGGCTTGAGATGAGGCAATTCAGGACAGGTATGGGTGGGGTGACCAAAAACATCACACAAGGCACACTGGATGGTATGCTTTGGAGACCGAGGAGGGGTAGGGTTTGTTGGGGCAGCCTTGTCCTTTGATGTTGTTATCCCCCTATAAATTTTTTTACAAGAAAATTAGGGGGCTACATTGTTTTTGAGCCTTCAAGGAATGCATCTCCCCTGAAGACACATCATCCTTGAAGTCTCCTATGCCTTTTCCCTATGATGAAATCCCCTCTGCTGATTCCCATTATAAAGCCTCTCTTATTGCAAAAAAGTGTGCTCGAAAGGCCTACATTTAGCCCTGGTATCCCTGCAAAATGCCCCGTTTTAACCTTTGTTTCCCCCTTGTCAATTTCCCCTGTAATCCCCTTAATCCTCCAAAAATCCCCTTTACATCCTTCTCACACCCCTTGTTTGGCCTGATTTCCCCTTTTTCCCTCTATCGTTACCTTTTCCTACCCTCAAAATGCATTAAAAATGAGCCAAAACCCACATTTGTACATATATGGGTTTATCACCTTTCGGCCAGCCCCCTAACTTTCTCCACCACGTGACCCGGGCGCTAGAACCACCCGCCAGCCCAAAAGGCTCTTACTGC
The DNA here is from genome assembly GCA_034641835.2 of Pinus albicaulis. Taxonomy (NCBI): domain Eukaryota; kingdom Viridiplantae; phylum Streptophyta; class Pinopsida; order Pinales; family Pinaceae; genus Pinus; species Pinus albicaulis. The sequence continues at coordinate 15,509,751 of MU968382.1, read as the reverse complement.
AATTATATATCAGGAGCGTTCTGGATCATCGATCTGTGTAGATCGGACGGTTGTCGCGATCCCCACAATGTTCATCGTTCAACCCTTTCACTGCTCGTACATCGCATCTCCACCGTTCATTTACCCACAAATCCGACGGTTCGGAATCCGCCCGCCTCGGTGGTCCCCACACCACGGTCACTGTTCAAAATCCGGCGGTTTCTATCGCACCGCCTTTGAGGGATGGGCAGTATTTTTTGTTTGGCCAACGATTCAACTCATCGCATGACGCATGGCACTGGCACTGTTCCAAAACCGCCCCCCCCATTGCGCGTTATCGTTCGACAGAAAACCCAGCGCGATATGCACGTCAACCGTCCAATCTGGGGCTCTCCATCCAACAGTCATCGCACCCTGAAGATGCGCGGAAGATAACCCAAGGCATCCATACCCCTGGCTCACCATCTGTCACCCTTTAATGCATTTTCAGCTGTCGATCTCCTCCTGAGATCGGACGGTCCAGATTCAATCGCCCTCCGACATGTCCCCAGTCGTCGATCTCCTCCTGAGATCGGACAGTCTAGATTCGATTGCATGTCCCACCGTTGAACGGTCTTGACACGTCACCCTTTCCACATGTTTCATCGTATTTATCACCCGTCCCTATATATATATGCATTCCAAGGTCAATTCTAATGTTTTACGTTAAAATTTCATTCTCGCCATCCCCGACTACATTCCGTTAACTTTCACCAAGACCATTTTCCATCATAATTCTGCACTTTTCTGCCATTTTACCAATCTACACGATCATCCTCATCATCTCCGCTTCATTCACCCTCCCCGTGCATGGTTTTCTTAACAGGTTTTTTTGTTTTGCAGTGTTACAGACAAGCGGATAACCACCATGATCCGTACGCACTATTGTAATGGCACAGTGCGCAGAAGAAGCTAAATTCAGAGCCTAGTATTGCAGGAAAATGTCTGGAAAGGTGTCTGCAACATAAATTTCATTAAAGGACAGAGTTTGAACTCTACAAAACCTCTCCAGTGCCATTAAAGCTCAGTTTTTCGCTGACAGAGACAGTTTGAAGCAGAAAAGAGTATCAGTGAGGTAATTAAAGGTCTAAAGCACATTGTTGAAGATCTTAAGCCTTAATCCAGTGTTTAAAAGGAAAGGTACCAGAATTGAAGACCCCAAGGATCAACCAAAAAGTCCAATACACGGAAATAATGGTGGCAGGGTTTTCGAATCAACATAATGTTTTTCCTGAGCAAGGACACGGTACGCATTGTTGTTTCAGTCTACATTGTTTCCAAGTGAATTTTCCTCCCTGACAACAGTCCTGATGCTATCAGAGCATTTGATTCACAGTATGGCAGACCCTAGCATCAATTATTTACTTTTTGTTTATTCACCAGAAGTACTACAGAGTACTGCAACCAAAGTACATCAGAGACATACCAGAGTAAATGGAAGCCTGGAGAAGACCTCTCTTTCACCCAAAGAGCGCCATGGATAAATGCGCAGAATTTAAATAGAATGGGCCTCGACCCTCTTCCTTTCCTGAGTTTTAATGCTTCATTTATTTTTCACCTACTTTCTCTGCTCCACTTGAGCTATAAATTCGTGAAGGAACTCATTGTAATGGTTCTTGATCAGTTATCATAGAATTACAAGCTGTTTCATTTGAGACATAGTCTTTGTGTAAAGTTGTAAGATAGGCTGTGGAAGATGTTTTCATACTGAGTATCCAACTTTTGGAAATTTTGTACTTGACTGGTATTAAATTTTAATATGACAAGCACATTTCTTTGGATCCTGATCTAAAGCAGTGGTGATGTTTTTCTATCCTTGTATTTGTTATTAACTTGCATTCCATTTCATTTCATTTCTACTGGCTTGCATCAGAAATCTGGCATAGGATTTACCCTTGTTAGGTACCCTATGTTTCTGCTCTCCTTGCCTTTGATGTTTTCTACTAAATTTGTTATCTAAGAGTTGATTTCAGTTGATTTAACCAATGTAGTGGAAGTTATTGTCTGCTAGCTGATGTATGAATTAAATGAATCAGTTCTTAGATGTTCTTGTTAGGATTTAATTGAAAGAATTGGGAACACTGGGAGGTATAAAACCCTGTTTCTATCTCACTATGATCCTTTTCAATTGATTGAACCTTTCTAAGATCCCTCAAGCTGGAGGCCGAAGCATTGAGAGTTCAAAGTCTCTCTCTGATCTCAGGTCTTTAACTTTGTGTTCTAAGACTTTATTGTCTCCTCCTCTCTTAACATTCCATGCCACACTATCATCTTTAAGATCCAATGCTTTAGATGACTAGCCCAACTGAAAGCCTGCACATTGAATAGCAAGTAAACCCTTTCCTAACTCCATTTCCTAATGGTTTTGAATGCTCTCTGGAATACTTCACCTCTGCCTAAATCCTCTTTGCTCATCCTTGTCTTACATTGAACCCTTATTTCCTGATAACCAGCAACCAAACCAACAATAAAAAAAAAAAACCTGTGCCTATAACTAGCCTAATATCTTAATCTCTGAACTTCCAAGACATACACCTTAAACAATCATAGAGATATCCCTCTCTAGACCTAGGAGGGCTAGATCCTGAGGTCTGAAAGTGGTTCTGATGTTGTCTCATATTTTGGTATTACCAACCTTGCCAAAAAATGGGAACCCCGACATAATGGCGACTTCACTGGGGAAATTCTGAGTATTTCTCACCTTACTACACCATAGGAACCTCAGAAACCTATAATCTCTGGTTAGGTTGGTAGTTAAACACTCCTATTCACATATTAACCTCTATACCATTTTCTGTGTTTTCTCCCACACTCTTAGATAGAGTCTGGAAAGGGCCAGGTAGCCTCCAGATCTCACACTCTTTCAGAGGTGACATATCTGGTAAAATCCCTCCTAGTCAATCTCTGGTTAGATTTTGCTGTGTTGTGAAGATATCCTTGAAAAGGGACATCTCATAAGCACTGTGGTGGACAGTGTACCCTCCAGAAGCATCCTAAACCTCCACCTGGTGACTCCATAGCTCCTTAAAGATCAAAGACTCCACTAGTGATCAGTAGGCCTGCTAATTATCTTGGTTCACATTAGACTCCACTGGGAGACCAGAGCCCATTACAACATCAGCCATAGTAGAAGTAACAATTAGGGTTAGGCTCCTTTGTTGAAAACAACATTCTGGCTTCAAGAACCATTCACACAAGAGCTTATCCCAACCCAAACCCACCTGAAATAGTTGATAACCCTGAGAGCATCTTCAAGAGATCTCCTACACCCAAAAGATCAACTATTTCTAGCCACATCCATAGAGCTAATTCTACACCAGAAGACTTTACAGCTCTATCAGACCCATTTTTTGACCTACGCACTCAAACCAATTTACCAAGAACTAGGTCATTCAGTGTCCTAGACCAGCCAGATATTGAGTTCCCTGGTTCACCACCTCAAAGAGGTAAACACCTTGGTGATATACAAACCCCTCCATCTACACCTCTTGATATCCACTTCATTCAAAATTTGGGACTCATTCATCCTAGATCTGCTCATCAGTCTTCTGCTGGTCATAGCATCCCTGTCATCCATATACCAGCTGCTCAAGCCAACCCTTTACCTCATCAAAACACCATCATGGTAGCCTAGTATGCACCTCTGGTCTTACCCCAGCCTCTAGTACCCTTACCAAATGATTATCAATCAAAGATCCTACACTTCACTACAAAAGAGTCCACCACACCTCAACACCATGTAGATAGGATGGAAGATTCCTTTGACTACATGGAAATAGATGATGAAATAGTCAAAATGAGAATCTTTGCCCAAAGCTTAGGAGGTGATGTGAATAAATGGTTCAAAGGCCTACCTCCTAATAGTATCCAAGACCTCCCAACCTTATATCAGACCTTCATAAACAAATGGGAAGTTAAGGCAAATCCTCTCCAAATCCTAGCAGAATACAAGAACCTGAAAAGAAATGCAAGAGAGAGTGTCCATGCCTACTCTACAAGATTTAACAGCATTTATAATGCCCTTCCACCACACATGAAACCTCCCTTAGGTATGGTTATAGTGAAATACCCTGAAGGCTTAGATTATGACATGGCCTACCAACTTAGGGAGAGGGATTAAAACACATTAGAAGACATGCAAAAAGGAGCATTGAGTGTAGAGGCAAATCTGATTGAGAAAAAAGCAAGATTGAGAGCTGAGAAAAGGGTAACATATAGAGATGACAATGTAGCTTCCACATCTGACCCCAATAATGACCGTGTATCCAAAGAAGTGGAAAAGCAAAACAAATGATGGACAAAATGGTTGTCACAGTTAGTAACCTAAACAGAAATCAAAACCATAACCAGAACCAAAACTTTAGAAGAAATAATGCCACCCCCAACAAACAAAGAGAATCAGATCAGCAAGTTATTCCCCCATTCCAAGAGAAATTTTTAGACGAAGATGAGGGAATCATAGAAGAGTCTGAGGGGAACACAATAAACATGTTTGAAACAGAAAATTAAATCCACAATTGTTACACAGAAGAAGATCAGCCCTCACCCTCGTATTGGGATGAGGAATGGTTAGAATCTGAAGATTACAGGTTAGAATTTGAAAATGCCATGATGCAGGTCAGAGAAAAATATGAACTTAGAAGAAAAAGAACCTGCACACCGCCAAACCAAAAAATTCTGATATTACCATCAAGAAAATACCTGAGAGATCTTCTAAAGCAACTGCTGAAAGTAAAAATTTAGCAGCTGAGAGTTCTAGAAAGAACAAAGAAAAAGACAACCAAAACACTGATAAACAAGGTAAACCAACAAGCAGTACTAACACTGCAGTTAGTAATTCTGATAAAATAGTTTCTAACACTGTACATAGTGAGAATCAGCACACTGATTCAACCACTAAGGTGGTGACTAACAAAACACAGTTGAACATTCCAAAGAGTTAGTCCACTTTCAATTTGGAGAGTGAAATTGCAAAAATTAAAATCTCTGTCCCACTCTCTGAGCTCGCCACTCAGGATGTATATAAAGGCCAAATTTTGAAAGAATTAAATTTAGGAGAGAACAGTGACACTGTAAATCTGAGTGATGATCAACCTGCCCTTCTGTTTGGTCCAAATATAGAAGGAAAGTTTCAGGAAGGGGTAGTGCCCCCTTTTTATATCAGTCTTAATATCCATGATAAGATTCTCCACAATGCAATGCATGATTCTGGGGCATCACACAACCTGATGCCTAAAGTAGTGATGGAAAGATTAGGCCTAGAGATAACCTGTCCCTATAAAGACCTATATTCATTTGACTCTAGCAGAGTAAAGTATCTTGGCCTAATCAAAGACCTGTGTGTAAGCCTTACCTAGATTCCAGCAAAATGTATGGTCATGGATGTTGTGGTGGAAGATGTGCCACCCAAGTATGGCATGTTATTGTCAAGATCATGGGGAGCCAAGCTGCAAGGAACAATGCAGATGGATGGGGCTTATGCCACAATCCCAATCTTTGGCAAACTTAGAAGACTGTATAGAGAGACACAGATGAAATTCCTGGTTAGTAGCCCCGAAAAGCCTGAAAATTCACCTTTATACTTTGTACATACAGACCTTGACTCCTTCATCCTCTATAATTGTGAATCCTCAGAAGGGTCAGAGTCCAAAAACAGAGATAAAAACAAGGAAACAAAGCCCATGGACTTTAACATAATGGCTACTCTAGACTCAGAGGAGAAAGACGTAGAAAACTTTGAACAGTGCACTGAAAAAAAAACTCAAATTGAACCAGAAACATAATGCAGTCAGCTGATTGGTCACCCTTCACAAACACATACACCACACCAAGAATGAAACGATGATAAACCCGAGAATGAAACCTTATGGGAAATGAATTTTGATGGGTCATGCACCAAGAGAACTGTTGGGGTAGGAGTGTGGATATATAACATAGAGAGTGGTTACGCAAATATCCATGCATGTAAACTACACTTCAAATGTACAAACAACATTGTAGAGTACGAGGCTCTTATCCTAGGCTTAAACCTGTTGAGAAAATTCGGAGCCTGTAGGATAACTGTGCGTGGGGACTCTGAGCTGATTATTAAACAGGTGAATGGTGAATACATAGCGAAACATCCTAGACTGAGGGCATACAGAAATGAAACTTTGGATCTATTGAAAACCTTTGTCGAATACGAGCTGGTGTTTGTCCCTAAGAGCTAGAACGAAATTTCAAATGGAATAGCCTGCATTGCTAGTTCGTATTATAAGCCTCCCAGTGACCAACAGATCATCATTCAGACCAAATTCAGACATGCAGTGCCGAACAATGAAAAATATTGGCAGGTCTTCGAGGGCGATAAACAGATTGAAGATTTCCTAGTAGGCAGAAACGAGTTTGAATTTTCTGATTTAGAATCTAAATATGACAGTAGCTGCCTAAGTGAAGAGTCCTCAGATGAGGAAGAAACACCTTGTAACATAGAAATAAACACTTTAAGCGAACAGATTGGAAATCCAAACGAACAAGGTGAAAACGCAGATAGTGAAGAAGTAGAGGTGTTGCAGATCAAATATAAGAACATACCTCGAGGTCTAGCACCTTTAGAAGACCATTTTGACTTCAATGATGTAGCAAAAAATCCCACTATAGAACATGTAGACTCTGATGTCGAGGAATGCAACATAGGCACTGGAGATAAACCCAAGATGATCAAATTGGCTAAGTCCCTGCCTGAAAACATGAAAAAGAAATACATTGACCTATTCAAGGAATGCATTGATGTGTTTTCCTGGAGTTATTAGGACTTAAGGGCCTATGACACAAACATCATACAGCATAAAATACCCTTGAAATAAAATCAGAAGCCCTTCAGACAAAAAATTCGTAGAATAAACCCAAAACAATTACCTGCAGTGGAAAAAGAGATTAAGAAGATGTATGAGGCAGGTATAATTGTGCCTGTGAGGTTATCTGATTGGGTATCAAACCTAGTGGCTGTGAGAAAGAAAACAGGGGAGATCATATTGTGCATAGATTTCAAGAATCTTAATAGAGCCTCACTCAAAGACAATTACCCTTTGCCAAAAATGGAACATATTCTTCAGAGGGTAGTGGGTTCTAAAAGGATCTCCGTGCTAGATGGTTTTTCAGGTTACAACCAAGTTTTAGTACTCCCAGAAGACCAACTCAAGACCGCTTTCACCACTCCATGGGGCAATTTTATGTATCTAAAGATGCCTTTTGGATTGATGAATGCTGGTGCAACCTTCCAAAGATCAATGGACATAGATTTTTCAGATGAAATAGGACACTTCATTGTCATCTATCTGGATGACATAACAGCCTATTCCAAGACTGAAGAAGAACACCTAGAACACCTGAGAAGAGTGTTTGAAAAATGTAGAAGGTTTGGTCTGTCACTGAATCCTAAAAAGACTATATTTGGGCTGCAAGAAGGTAAGCTTCTTGGCCACATCATATATGAGAAAGGGATTAGGATAGATCCACAAAGAGTTGAGGGAATACTACAAATCACACACCCAAGAAACATCAAGGAGTTACAGTCCTTTATTGGGAAAATAAACTTCCTTAGGAGGTTTATTCCCAACTTAGTCGAACACCTTATAAATATGACTAAGCTAAGAAATATTTTGAATCAGCTTAACTTGCACTCACCCAAGCCCCCGTCCTAATTAGCCCTGCATTTTCAAAGATTTCGATTTTTTCATTTGCCTCCAAGCATACGATAGTTGCAAGCTCTACTTTAAAAATTCAGAGGGAATGGAACAACCCATTTCTTTCTTCAAAGAAGCACTCAGAGATGCACCCTTGAAATACAAAATTATGGAAAACATGCCTATGCTCGATTAAGGCCTTAAAGGACTTTAGGTGTACATATTTCATTCCCACACCATAGCCTATGTGCTGTAAATATAGTGGTTAAAGACATATTGTCCCAAGACCTGCATGGAAGAGGGGCAAATGGATTGTTGTGATATTAGAGGAAATGATGATATATGAATTATTAATCAACAGATCATGAAGAGAACACCCTACTTCCTTCCGCATTAACACAAATGGATCTTAACAGCCACATACTACTTCACTAAGTGGATAGAGGCCATACCTACTAGGAATGCCACAGATTCAGTCATCATTAGGTTCCTAGAGGGTCATATCCTCTCTCGGTTTGGTTGTCCAAGGAAAATAATCACCGATAATGCTGTTGCTTTTGGATCCAAGAAAATGGTTTATTTTTGTCACAAATATCAAATAGCGCTTGGTCATTCAACTGCCTATTACCCTCAAGGTAATGGATTGGCTGAATCATCAAACAAAATCCTAGTGGCCATCATAAAAAAGCTGTTAGAAGAGAACAAAAAATCATGGCATAACAAGTTGGTGCATGCCTTGTGGGCTGATAGGCTTACAACAAAAAAATCCATTGGCATGTCACCATACGTCTGTCTATGGAAACGGGCGTGTTTCCCACTCACCGGAATACCGTTGATTAAACTTGTTCAAGAGATACAAACAACTTAAGAAGATAGCATGGTGAGGAGAATAAACTGCATAATTCATCTCCAACAAACAAGGGAAGAGGTTCATAACAGAGCTATCATGGTTCAGGAAAATATAAAGAAGTTATTTGAAAAATAAATAAGGTCTATGTTTTCAAAATTGGAGATAAAGTTCAAGTGGGACTCAAGGAGAGAGGACAATGGAAATCACGCAAGTTTGGATGCCAGGGCAGTCCCTACATCATCCAAAGCACTGGGTCCAAATGCCTTTTTTCTACAAGAGTTAGATGTATAGAGCTATTTGGGGGTCCTTTCAATGGTGCAGATGCTCAAACACTACTTCGCTGATTTCCAATTTCCAGTTTCCATTTCCATTGTACATACCATTGCAGTGTTTGTTTAAAAAAAAAAAAAAAAAAAAAAAAAAAAAAAAAAAAAAAAAAAAAAACAGAGAAAAGGAGAGGTTCAGACATGCTCAAAACATGAACCTCTGAAATGCAAAGGTTGGCTCTAATATGATCAAAACCTGAGCCAAAGAAAGCAAAGATAGTTGGTTCAAACATGCCCAAAACCTGGACCAGCAAAGAAGAAAAAGAGTCAGCTCTAACAAGCCCAAAACCAGAGCTGAAATGAAAAAAAGAAAAGAAAAGTGACTCTAACAAGCTCAAAACTTGAGTCACAAAGGAAAGAAGGATGCTTCAAACTTCAGATTTCAAACCTTCAAGATTTTCTTTTCAATTTTCTGCAAAGTTCTGTCCATGTGAAACTGTCTTTATGCCTTGGATCCACAACAAACTAGACTATCTAATCCTAGTTTGACTATTTTTAAATTTTTGTTGTAGAATATAGAGAATAAATCTGCTGGACAGTTTAATCCAAATAGATATTAGATTAGGTAGAGAAACATATGAGACCAATAGTTTAATCTGGTCTCATGGAGTAATAAGGCTAGAAATAGAATAGGTTTATTTTCTTGTTTGTAAAAAATAAAATATGTAAAGGGTCTGCTAGCTCAAATGCACCCTAGAAGAAGAAAAAATGCTAGGATTGTAGGATGGGTAGGTAGATTGTTTAGGAATGTTTCTGCTAATCTATCATATTCGTGGCAGCTGAAAATCAAGGAAGAAAGATGGCTCAAGGTACCAGGCATCTTGCCTACTCCAAAGATATATTCTCTAAATTCTTGACTCCCTCAAGAAGAACATCCCCATGTGGAGCCATTGTTAACCCCTTATAATTTTTTTGACAAGCAAAGTAGGGGGCTAAATTGTTTTTGAGCCTTCAAGGAATGCATCTCCCCTAAAGACACATCATCCTTGAAGTCTCCTGTGCCTTTGCCTTGTGATGAAATCCCCTCTGCTGATTCCCATTATAAAGCCTCTCTTATTGCAAAAATTTGTGATCCAAAGGCCTACATTTATCCTTGGTATCCCTGCAAAATGCCCCGTTTTAACCTTTGTTTCCCGCTTGTCAATTTCCCCTCTGATCCCCTAAATCCTCCCAAAATCCCCTTTACATCCTGCTCACACCCCTCGTTTGGCCTCATTTCCCCCTTTTCCCTCTATCGTTACCTTTTCCTACCCTCAAAATGCATTAAAAATGAGCCAAAACCCACATTTGTACATATATGGGTTTAGCACCTTTCGGCCAGCCCCCTAACTTTCTCCACCACGTGACCCGGGCGCTAGAACCACCCACCAGCCCGAAAGGCGCTTACCGCAATTTTATATCGGGAGCATTCTGGATTGTCAATCTGTGTAGATCAGATGGTTGTCGCGATCCCCACAATGTTCATCGTTCGACCCTTTCACCGCTCGTACATCGCATCTCCGCCGTTCATTTACCCATAGATCTGATGGATCGGAATCTGCCGGCGTCGGTGGTCCCCATGCCACGGTCACTGTTTAAAATCTGGCGGTTTCTATCGCACCGCCTTTGAGTGGGTGGTATTTTTCGTTTGGCCAGCGACTCCACTCATCGCATGATGCATGGCACTGGCACTGTTCCAAAAACGCCCCCCATTGCGCGTTATCGTTCGGCAGAAAACTCGACGTGATATGCATGTCAAACATCCGATCTAGGGCTCTCCATCCAACGGTCATCGCACCCCGAAGATGCATGGAAGATAACTCGAGGCATTCGTACCCCTGGCCCACCATCCGTCGCCCTCCGATGCATTTTTAGTCATCGATCTCCTCCCGAGATCGGACGGTCCAGATTCAATCACCCTCCGCCATGTCCCCAGCCGTCGATCTCCTCCTGAGATCGTACGGTCCAGATTCGATTGCATGTCTCACCATTGACCGGTCCCGCCACATCACCCTTTCCACGTGTTTCATCATATTTCTCGCCCGTCCCTATATATATATGCATTCCAAGGTCAATTCTAATGTTTTACATTAAAATTTCATTCTCGCCATCCCCGACTACATTCCGTCAACTTTCTCCATGACCATTTTCCATCATAATCCTACACTTTTCTGCCATTTACCAATCTGCACGATCATCCTCATCGTCTCCACTGCATTCACCCTCCCCGTGCATGGTTTTCTTAATAGGTTTTCGTGTTTTGTAGGGTTACAGACAGGCATATAACTGCCATGATCCGTACGCACTATTGTAATGGCACAGTGCGCAGAAGAAGCTAAATTCAGAGCCTGGTATTATAGGAAAATGTCCAGAAATTTGTCTGCAACATAAATTTCATTAAAGGACAGAGTTCGAACTCTGCAAAACCTCTCTGGCGCCGTTAAAGATCAGTTTTTCACTGATAGAGATAGTTTGAAGCAGTAAAGAGTATCAGTGAGGGAATTAAAGGTATAAAGCACATTGCTGAAGATATTAAGCCTTAATCTAGTGTTTAAAAGGCAAGGTACCAGAATTGAAGACCCCGAGGATCAACTAGAAAGTCCAATACACGGAAATAATGGTGGTAGGGTTTTCAAATCAGCAGAATGTTTTTCCTGAGCAAGGACATAGTACGCATTGTTGTTTCAGTCTACATTGTTTCCAAGTGAATTTTCCTCCCTGAAAACAGTCTTGATGCTATTAGAGCATTTGATTCACAGTATGGCAGACCCTAGCATCATTTATTTACTTTTTTTTTATTCACCAGAAGTACTACAGAGTACTGCAGCCAAAGTACATTAGAGACATACCAGAGTAAATGGAAGCCTGGAGAAGACCTCTCTTTCACCCAAAGAGCCCCATGGATAAATGCACAGAATTTAAATAGAATGGGCCTCGACCCTATTCCTTTCCTGAGTTTTAATGCTGCATTTAGTTTTCACCTACTTTCTCTGCTCCACTTGAGCTATAAATTCATGAAGGAACTCATTGTAATGGTTGTTGATCAGTTATCAGAGAATTACAAGTTGTTTCGTTTGAGACATAGTCTCTGTGTAAAGTTGTAAGATAGGCTAAGGAAGATGTTTTCAGACTGAGTATCTAGCTATTGTCAATGTTGTACTTGACTGGTATTGATTTTTAATATGACTAGCACATTTCTTTGGATCTTGATCTAAAGCGGCGGTGATTTTTTTCTATCTTTGTATTTGTTATTAACTTGCATTCCATTTCATTTCATTTCTACTGGCTTGCATCAGAAATCTAGCATAGGATTTACCCTTGTTAGGTACCCTATGTTTCTGCTCTCCTTGCCTTTGATGTTTTCTACTAAATGTGTTATCTAAGAGTTGATTTCAGATGATTTAACCAATGTAGTGGAAGTTATTACCTACTAGCTGATGTATGAATTAAATGAATCAGTTCTTAGATGTTCTTGTTAGGATTTAATTGAAAGAATTGGGAACACTGGGGGGTCTAGAACCATATTTCTATCTCACTAGGATCCTTTTCAATTGATTGAACCTTTCTAAGATCCCTCAAGCTAGAGGCCGAAGCATTGAGAGTTCAAAGTCTCTCTCTGATCTCAGGTCTTTAACTTTGTGTTCTAAAACTTTATTGTCTCCTACTCTCTTAACATTCCATGCCACACTATCATCTTTAAGATCCAATTCTTTAGAGAACTAGCCCAACTGAAAGCCTGCACATTGAATAGAAAGTAAACCTTTTCCTGACTCCATTTCCCAATGGTTTTGAATGCTCCCTGGAATACTTCACCTCTACCTAAATCCTCTTTGCTCATACTTGTCTTACATTGAACCCTTCTTTCCTGATAACCAGCAACCAAACCAACAATCAAACAAACAAACCCTGTGCCTATAACTAGCCTAATATCTTAATCTCTGAACTTCTGAGACATACACCATAAACAATCATAGAGAGATCCCTCTCTAGACCCAGGAGGGCTAGATCCTGAGGTCTGAAAGTGGTTCTGATGTTGTCTCATCTTTTGGTATTACCAACCTTGCCAAAACATGGGAACCCCAACAGATGCCTCCTTGCGATATTTTCCCTTCTTACCCGAAGCGGTCGCAACAGGAGGTGGTTTCTGTTGAGGTGACTGAGGCACTGTTGCAGCGGGAGAAGTCATGGGGACCGGTTGAACTAGGGTTAAAACAAGATAAGGTTTGGGTTAACCAGGAAGGGTTGCGGCTGGAGGATCAAGGTACCAGATGGGAATCCCAAGGGTTATTTTAGGAAGAGAGAGGGTGGCCATGACAAGTGTCGTGTACACTCATGGTGGGGGAGCTAGGAACGGTATCTGACCAGAGGGGTAGTGGCCAAGTGGGACGACTCCTAAATGGCTAAGGCTTGAAGGAACCGTTCCAGGAGGATAAAGAGGCTCTTGAATACCAGCTGTAGGAGAAGGGCCAGAAGGAAGAGGTTTGGCTGGCTGAGGCAAAGGGATAGGAGAAGGTTGCGGCGGGCGAGGTTGAGGTTGAGGTTGCTGACTAGCTGAAGCGGGCCGTGTAAGCTCAGCCTGAGACGATTGCGTCATGCAAACATTCGCTAAGCTGGGATCAGAGACAGGAGGAGTAGGAATACCAGGGAAAGTTCCAAGAAAGGAGGAATATTTGTAGACACCAGGGGAGACATTGGTCAAAGAATCGACGGTTTGCTTATTGGCTACAGAAGAGATGGTCGACTCAAGGGAGGTTTGATATTTTGGCTCATGATATGTCAACTAGTCATTGGTGACTATCTTTCCATTATGAGGGAAAGACATCTTGCGGTGGACTGCGAATGGGACAGCAGACATGGCATAGGTGTAGCTACATCCCAAAATAATGTTATAATCAAGAGGGGCATCGATGACTTCAACTTCAACGCAAACAATCTTGCCCGCAAGAGTGATAGGAAAATTACGGAATAGGCCAATGGGCTAGGAGGCATGGTCGTCCCATGCACGAAGGGTGATTGTGGAAGGGGCTAGCTCAGGAGTTCCGAGTTTTTTCCAAACCAAAGCAGACATCACACAGGTGGATGCCCCCTCATCAATAATACATCGAGAAATGTGAGCCTTCCAGATTTTGACTAGGATTTGGAAAGCTATGGAAGTAGGAAGGGGAGGATTTTCTGATTGACAGTCGTCGAAAAAAATCAATTGGTCATCAACAGGATCTACAGCACCCATGGCGGATAGTAGAGCCTTCTTTTGAGAAGGACATGATTGGAGGATTTCTAGTTTTGAAATGGCAGTAGGAGACTGTGCCAAATCATCTACTATGTTATACGAATGAGCAGCTCGACCAGAAGCAGCGTTTCAGTGTAATGGGCCCTTAGGAATCTTGGTATGAACCTCACCTTTGGGCTGAGGAATATGCAAGGGACCATTAGATGTCGAAAGAGGCTCTATAGAACCTGAAGAAGGTGACACGGGGACAGACAAAGCGGGAGGCTTGGGGTACTAACGAGACCAAGTTTGAAGGTTAAGGTCGATAGGTAAAGGTTGATCAAATTTCGTCATGAGAATATGGTAATCGAAGGAACTATAAGGGGAAGGTTGAGTGGTCGCCTATCCATTAGGTGGTTGGATAGCCACAAATCCCTGCTGTGCATGCACCTGTTCTTGAGGGGGCAGTGACTGTTGTTGTGGGGTATGAGAAGGAAAGGGAGGCAGAGGTGCTGATGTTGGAGGAGCTGGAGTGCCAAGCTGTGGATACAGATAATAAGGGGGTTGGGAAACAATGTGGTAAGTAGGAGGTTGGGCCAAAAGAGTGGGCATTCCGTATCCTAGAGACGTGCTACCTGGAGTGTTGTGTAACCAACTCCAAAAATAGAAGAAAAGAGATATCAATGCCTTAGAAATAAGCCACTTCGAGGGGGCAACCTCCAATACATTACATAAATGAACAATTCTTGGATGATCCAATTTACAAAACCTCCTTTCTATATATAGGAGTCCATGGGGCCATAACGTAATCCTAGTGGGCCACAATGTAATCCTAGCCGACCTAACAATAATAATTTAAGGGCACAATAATAACAAAATGGGGGTTACAAGGGTACAATAATAACAATAAGGGGTTTACACTAACAATAATAAGGGGCTATACTAGTGATATAGGGACCTAACATGCCCCTCTCCTTCAAAAAAGTGTTGTCCCCAACACTTGAGTAGCTCCGGGTGCTTCTGTATAAAATTCTCATCCTCCCATGTAGAATCTTCAGTGGGTAAGTTCTTCCACTTGATGAGATACTCTGAAATTGATCGATTCCGTAGTTGTCGAGTTCTTGTTTCCGTGACCGCTTCCGGTTCCAATATAATTTTTCCTTCCTCATCAAGTTCTGGCAATATTGTTTGAACTGGAATATTTTCACCTATAACCTTCTTTAAGCACAAAACATGGAAGACTGGATGTACTCGCGAAGAAGCAGGAAGCTCCAATTTGTATGCCATAGTACCAATCTTTTGCAACACCTTGTAAGGACCATAGTACTTTGGCGATAATTTATTATCCTTCTTAGCTTGCTTGAGGGAAATTTGTTTTTATGGTTGTAGCCGTAAAAATACCCAATCTCCTACATCAAAACTTCTCTCGCTGCGATGTTGATCTGCCTATTGTTTCATTCGATTTTGTGCCAAATTCAGGTTATCCTTTAAGAGTTGGAGAACTTCTTGCTGATGCTTGATGTGATCTTCCACTACTTGAACCTTCAAATTTTCCCTTAAATATGATGTGATGGATGGTGGATGATATCCATAAAGTGCCATAAATGGGGTCATTTTTGCTGCAGTATGGAAGGAAGTGTTATACCACCATTCAGCAAGAGGTAACCACTTGACCCATTGTGTTTGTTTATCAGATACAAAACAACTAAGATATCCTTCCAAACATTTATTTACGATCTCAGTTTGACCATAAGATTGAGGATGATAAGATGAGCTATGAGCTAATTGAGTACCCAAACAAGAAAATAACTCCGTCCAAAAATTTCCAGTAAAAATGGGATCTCTGTCGCTCACAATAACCCTTTGGCTTCCATGTAGCTTTTGAATTCTGTCCACAAATGTAGTAGCAACTGTACTTGCTTTAAATGGATGAGATAATGCACAAAAGTGTGCATACTTGGTAAGTCTATCAACTACCACCATGATGACACTCTTTCCTTCGGACTTAGGTAAACCTGTGATAAAATCCATTGAAATCTCCTCCCAACATTGACTTGGAATGGATAAAGGTTGTAGAAGTCCCGGGGTCTTAATTGTTTCCACTATATTCTGCTGGCAAACCAAACATTCCGCCACAAACTTTTGAATATCAGATTTAAGGCCATCCCAAAAAAATTCTTTCTTCACCCTGTGGTAAGTTTTTAAAAATCCTGAGTGTCCTCCTAAAGGAGAAGTGTGCAATTCCAGAAGAATATTTTGTTTTAGTTGGGAATTCTTACAAAGATATAAGTGATCTTTGTATCATAAGGAATCATTTTTCCAACTAAATGTATCAGATGTACTAGGATCTTGCTGCAAATTTTGAATGAGTGTCCATACATCTTTGTCCTTCTTCCATTCATCTCTTGCTTCGGTTATCCAATCTGGTTGGATAATAGAAATGGTACAAAGCAATGCTTCCACCTCTTCATTCTTTCTTGAGAGTGCATCTGCAACAACATTAAGCTTTCCTTTTTTGTAGATTATTTCAAAGTCATAACCCAACATCTTTGTGACCCATTTTTGCTGCTCTTCTGAAGATAGTCTTTGTTCCAAAAAGTGTTTTAAGACTATCATGATCAGTTTTTACCTTGAAGTGTCTTCCCATTAGGTAAGTTCGCCATTTCTTTAGTGCATGCAGTATTGCTAACATTTCCTTCTCATAAATAGGTTTCTGTAAATACTTTCCTTTGATTGGATGACTTTCAAAATCAATGGGTCTTCCTTCCTGCATTAAAACTGCACCAATTCCATTTCCTGAGGCATCACATTCCACAATAAAGGTTTTTGTGAAGTCTGGCGTAGCTAAGACCGGTGCTAGGCACATTGCCTCTTTAAGACGTTTAAAGGCCTTAGTTGCTTCAGGAGTCCATGAAAATGCATCTTTCTTCAATAATGTTGTTAGAGGTGCTGCTATTCTCCCATAATTCTTAACAAACTTGCGATAATACCCTGTTAACCCGAGAAATCCTCGCAACTGCTTTATGGTTGTGGGTACTTTCCATTCCTTAATGGCTTTAATTTTGTTAGGGTCTACTTTAACACCCTCATGAGATACAATATGACCCAGATATTCCACCTCTTGTACTCCAAAGAAACATTTGGATTTTTTTTCATATAATTGTTTCTCCTACAATAGTTTGAGCGCCCTGTCAACATGTTCAACATGATCCTTCCAAGACCTGCTGTAGATTAGTATATCATCAAAAAATACTAGCACAAATTTTCCAAGGAAGGGTTTGAAAATGGAATTCATCAACCCTTGAAATGTAGAAGGTGCATTGGTAAGGCCAAAAGGCATGACCAAAAATTCATAATGACCCTCATGAGTTCGAAATGCTGTTTTTGGAATATCTTCAGTCTTCATTCTAATTTGATGATATCCTGAACGAAGATCCAACTTGGTAAAAGAAATTGCTCCATCTAATTCATCCAATAATTCATTAATCACAGGAATGGGAAATTTGTCTTTAATGGTGAGCTTATTGAGCTCCCTATAATCCGGACACATTTTCCATGATCCATCCTTCTTGTGTACCAATACTACAGGAGCAGAGAAAGAACTTTGACTAGGTTGAATTATACCCGCCTCTAAAATTTCTGCAATCATACGTTCAATTTCGCTCTTTTGGAAGTAAGGATATCTATAAGGCCCGATGTTTGGAGGAACACTTCCTGGAATCAAATGAATAGCATGATCATGATCACGAATAGGTGGGAGTCCTTTGGGAGTTTCAAACACCTTGAAATGATTGTCCAAGACTTGTTGGAGATCTGCAGAAATAGATGATTTTGATGTCGGAACTTCTAGTGAGCATAATTGTGCAATTACGCCTCATTGTTCTTTCTTTAGAAGCTTTGTCATGACATTAGAGCTTATTATCCTTCCTAGCTTCCCTTCAATACCCCATAATTCGACTTCCTTTCCTTCTGAAAAAAATTTCAAGAAAAGTTCTTGAAAATTAAAAGCTACCGTTCCAAAATATTGTAACCATTGTACTCCTAGTACAACATCAGCACCTCCCATAGGAATGGAAAGCATTGGACTAGTCAACACATATTCCCCCATGGTTAGCTTGATGTTATTGCATTTTCCAGAGCAATTTATAGTTCCTCCATTTGCAACCATCCCTTGACATTCTGGTGCTGGGTATAGGAAACAATTTAATTCCTTGGCTACCTTACAATGAATAAAATTATGGGTGCTACCTGAATCAATCAACACTATTACCTTTTTCTTCTTGATTTGTCCTCGTATCTTGAGAGTTTGAGGAGTGGTAATTCCTGCCAGTGCATTACACGATATGGTCGGATTCATTTCTTCCTCTTCTAGGGTTGGTTCCTGGTGTATATCCTCTTGTTCATTTTCTTCTTCCTCTTCACAATCTATGTAAAATAATTTCTTCTCAGCACACTTATGACCTTTAGTGTATTTGCTATCACAACTGTAGCAAAGCCCTAATGCTCTTTTTTCTTCCAATTGTTGTGGTGTCAACCTTGCAGGTTGTGGAAATCTAGGCGTAGCCACACTTCCTTCTTTATAGAATTGAGTGGTAGACTTCCTTGTTGCCATAATTTTACATTCAATTTTTCTTGCCAACCCGAATGCCTTCTCCAATGAATCAGGTTCCAAAACGCGAACTTCATGTTGGATGTTATCCTTTAAAGTGCCTATGAAGAGATCAATCCTGTGTTCCTCTGGAATATCAGTTACCCTTATATTCAATTTTTGAAGTCCTCAATGTGCTCCCCCATTAAACCCTTTTGTTTGAGATTTATCAATTGGCTAAAGAAGGTGTTGCTCTTTGTATCCTCATAATGTGCTATCATTTCCTTCATAAAAATTGACCAAGTGACAATTTTTTTACGGGAGAAAAGCCATCGATACCATACAAATGTATTTTGTTCTAAATGTAAAGTTGCAATGCGTACCTTTTGTATGTTTTGCACATTATGGAGATCAAAATATTGCTCCATCTGTAGTATCCATGTTACAGGATCCTTTCCATCAAACTTCCTCATATCCATTTTTGGAATATGGTGGTTCTTCCCGCCAACATTAGAGTTTATGAAATCACGATTAACATTTATTTTTTTCTCATCATGAGGTTCTTCTACTATATTTCCACCATTATGAATCATTTCTTTTTTTAAGCTTGTCATCAAGCCTTCCATGTATGCTTTTAGATCATTCTTCATGTTTTCCATGTTGTCTTTCATGTCATCCATCTTAGCTTCCATGCCATCCATCTTAGCTTCCAAACCATTCATCTTAGCTTCCACGCCTTTCTTCAAACCATCCATCTTAGTTTCCATGCCTTCCTTCAAAACTTCCATTTCATTTTTTGTTGTTCTCTGCGAGAGAAAAATTTGTTGCACTTGCTCTTGTAATTTTCATATGTCATGTTGCCATTCTTCATCTTCATGAGTCATAGTAGAGCCTTCTAAAGGCTTAGTGGGCATTGAATTATTTTTAGGGCCAATTTTAGAATCCAATACTGATATATATTCTAAAATATGCCCTTGGAATCAATTTAACTTGATTATTCAAACAAGACTTATGCAATTTGGAAAAAAATACACACCTTTTTCTTACTTTTGAGGAGCTTGATATTGAAATTAGATTATCTTTGTGATTGCAGCACTTCAATATCTGAATTTCAGTATCGACGTATCCCTTTGAATTATCTTTCGAATTCCACAGGTCTGACCTGATTTGGATTCTCCAAGACAAAGTTGTGTCCAATATCCCACAATGACCTAATTATGGACTGGTTCAGTAGAGCGAACTTGTACGAATTGCCACATGTCATTGTTTCGTCCTTTGTCTCTGAAATTGATAGCCAAGAAACTAAATTCTGTGTACTTATGACCACTTCTTACGACACTCCAATCCGATTCCCATAGAGAGACTTATTGAAATTTTCCCACGATCACCTCTTCGAGATGAAATTCAAGAGCCTGAACAATCACTACCTTCCACAGATCATATCTCCAAAAATATTGCGAACCAAGCTCTGAATTTTTTGAAAAATTTCCTCAGGATTTCATCTTTGCACCATATGAATTTCAGATTCTGAACCTTCGTAGAAAAAAAAGTTATAGCGCAAATGCCACGATGACTTGTTTAGGAGCATGAAAAAAGACCTAACTTCCACAGATCATATCTCTGAAAATATTGCGAACCAAGTTCTGAAATTTTTATAAAATCTTCCTCCAGATTTCGGCTTCGCACCCTAAAAATTTCAGCTTCTGAAACTTCGTATAAAAAAATTTATAGCGAAAATGCCACGATGACCTGTTTGGAGCAGCGAAACCCTAGAATCCAAAGCTCTGATACCAAATTTTGTGTAACCAGCTCCAAAAATAGAAGAAAAGAGATATCAACGCCTTAGAAATAAGCCACTTCGAGGGGGAAACCTCCAATACATTACATAAATGAACAATTCTTGGATGATCCAATTTACAAAACCTCTTGTCTATATATAGGAGTCCATGGGGCCATAATGTAATCCTAGTGGGCCACAATGGAATCCTATCCGACCTAACAATAATAATTTAAGGGCACAATAATAATAAAATGGGGGTTACAAGGGTACAATAATAACAATAAGGGGGTTACACTAACAACAATAAGGGACTATACTAGTAATATAGGGACCTAACATGGAGGAGGAGAAGTGTGGGAGGTGTTGCCTCCCCCCCAGGAAAACCATAACCCATGGGAGGTTGGGCGTATGTATGAGAGATAGCTCCAACGATACCATCGGTGGCATGAGGTGCCCTCAATGCATTGGCATCACCGTGTCTGGGGAGATCAGGTAGAACAAGATAAATATAACCCATCTGAGCATAGATCAGGTCATATTTTAACGCCATTTGGAGGGCAGCTTCTTCAGTTTGAGGAAAATGCGATGCGACATCTTTCCCGATAGGGGGCAAGAGAGATCTAAGAAACTAGTCCATGTAGACATGGTTTTCGAATGTAGGAGTTTGACATAGGCTCTTTCTTCTCCGCCATTCCTGGACATGATCGGATAGGCGGGTCGCAGATGATTGATGGAAAGAAGTCAAAACTTCGATACCAGTGTCATAACAAAGGGGAAGCTGGAAGTAAGATAAAAAAGCTTGGGCAAGAGTTGCAAAGGTGGTATGAGAGGAAGTGGGCTGATCAACATACCATTTAGAAGCTTCGCCTGTAAGCGTGTGTTGGAACAATCTAAGATGGATGGAATCATCAGCAATGGAATGGGATGAACACCACATGTGGAAAGATCAGATATGGTTGGAGGGATCCTCTCCAGAAAGGCCTTCGAACTTGGGAATGTCGGAGGGGAGCTTGGTTGGCATAGCAGGAAAACCAACATCGTGGCAGATAGGATCATTGATCAACTGATTGAAATTAGGGAGACTGAGGCCTACCATGAAGAGGAGAAAGGGAGAAGTCGAGGTAGTTCCCATGGCGGTTATTCTAGTAACATTCCCAACATTACGGCTAGGGATGGCGCTAGCGTTAGGCCCTGGACCAGAAATGGTGAAGGTAACGGGGGAAGAACCAGAAGTAGGGGGAGTACCCAAAGAATCAGAAGAGGAGTCAGAGTGCGGACTCAGAGGGGTAATAAATTGATGATAGCAGAAAGGAGCAGATCGACCAACCGGAAACTAAGGGTGAAGGCCAAGAAGTCTCCGGGATATACACCTTTGGGGCGCAAAGATGACGGTAAAAATGGAAGAAGAAGGACTAACAAGGGCAGGGAGGTGCAAAATCAAGTGATCACAATGTCGAAACAAGGGCAGAGAGGTGCAGTGTCAATTGATTTTAAAGTCTTTGCCTAGCAGTGTTAACCAGGATCTTCTTCACTTAGGTTCAGTGTGTGGCATGTGTTAATTTTAATTTTTAAACCCAGATGTTTTGAGAGTAAAAGAAAAAGTGTGTTGTGTAACTGAAAATAAATCTGCAGAGAACAGTATCTAATGCTGAAATAACAGAAAATTTACAGCTAACAATGCATCAATCTAACCCAAGAAGGCGGGTCTCTCAACACTAGTCTAAAAGAGGGAAAAATCTAGTCAAAACACATGAAAAAGGGGCTAATAGATCTAAGGTCGGGAGGGACAGGGATCTAAAGGAGAAATTTGCTGAAAGGAGGTGCAGAAAACAACAAAGTTGCTGCAAAAAAGGAGGAAATCAGCTAAAGGTATAAAGGACAAGGAGGTGACCCTAGAGGCAAACCAAAACAAAACTATATGAGGTGATTTGAAAGGAAAAGTAGCTGATCTTAAAGGGATCCGAAGATGAGGTATCAGAAATGGCTAAAACTCTAAAAATTTAGACACTTACAGCAGTTAAAACTCTTCCACAAACGGTGGAGGGTATTGAAGCCCTAGGGGGCTAGATTCCCACTTAGTTGAGTAAAACAGAGCAAGAATAGGTATAAACGGGTGAAGATTTAGGTTAGACAACCGTGACAGAGGTTCAGACAAAACCCAGAAAAATTTCAAAAAAATTCCAGAAAAAAGTCCAGGTCATAGTTTTTGACCTGTTTTTCGCTCAGGTCGCAGTTTTTGGGCTGGTTTTTTCTACCTGAAGCTCTAGGATGCAGTTTTTGGGCCAAAAAGTGCGACCTGCACTTCCGCCACTCTCGGCGGTAGATTTCAGAAAAAAATTTCGTCTCAACTACAACTGATGTCTGTCACCTGCGCAATAGGGCCAGAAACACGCGAAAGTTGGAAATTTAATGTTTTAGGGTTTTATAGGTGAAAAATGACATAAAAATAGAAAAAATGAAAAGCTGAAAAGAAACCCTAGGGTCTGAAGCAGCTGGATATGCAGGAATATGAAAAACGACAGCGGTCGTAATCAAAAACCCGTGTGGAGTCACCAATTATTAGTATGAATCTTTTGTCGAAGTGTACGAAAAAAGACCGCTTTAGCTACGCATAAAAAATAGCCTTAACATCAAATATGGCTGCCAATATCTTCAAATCAGAGGAAAAAGAAAGGTGTTTCAATTCTCTCAATGGGATGTGGCTCAAAGTCCTTGCCATTTGTATCCCAGTATTTTCTTACAGAAAACTCACAAAAATATAGTGAACTCAAAAGGGGAGTTCTCTGTCAATGAAAATAATGGAAAATTTGACAATGATAATGGCTCAAATTTAGACCAAGAGTATAGATCCAGGGTGATCTAATAGGCAACAAAAGGTGAAGAATGGTAGGAGAAACCCTCCTATTTATAACAAAATATTGGGTCATTCTAGATCTTGGTGCATGATTAAAATAACATTAACCAAATCTAGATCCACCTTTTATGGAATATTTTATTATATTTGTTGGAGGGAAAAAGTATTTGACTTGGCTCAAATCCCTTTATTTGTGAATAATAAATAAATAAATGATTTATTTAATTATTTATAAATGATTTAGTCATATTTAACAAGGAATATTATTTAAATAAGATTTAAATAATTATTCCTAGAAAATAATAAGATAAAGAAGGATTTATCTAATTAATTTCCTTGTTTTGGGTTAAATATAACTTGGAATAATAGTTAAATTATTGTTTAATTGATTATTCCATGAGGAAAATCAAACAAATAAATATTTGTTTAATATTTCCTTTTGGGGTTTTCTATTTGGACCATAAACAACTTAATAAATGTGTTTTATTAAGTTATTTTACATAGCGAAATAAATTTTACTTAGGGTAAAATTGGTCTTACATGGTGTACTTGGGTCCATCTAATGATAATAGGTTAGATGACCAAAAAATGGTGTAACAATAGGGAGGGGGTGGGAACATATCTCCCACCTACCACATGGTTAATGTCTGCAATTTGGAAATAGCCCATTTCAGAACCCGCCCCCCTTTCCATTAAACTTTGAAACATCGAGGGGGTCTGAAATTAGATTTGAATCGTTGATTTTAATCAAAGGTCATGATTCATAGCTGAACATGCGTGAGGTTTAGCATAATATCGCCACGTTTTTTAATCATCTTGTTGTTGTCTCAGAAGGTGCAATGGATTTTTATTTTTCTTGTCATTCTTAAGTCCACGTCCACGATTTCAATCATTATGACCACGATCCTCATTTTGCGGGACTTCTTTCCCTTATCACCTTCAAATTTAACTTCTCCATCCCAAGATCCTCCACGAACACCTTGCTTAATTAATCTCCTCAAAAAAAAATGGAAAGGTGCTATGTTGCATACTCAAATATGCTACAAGTATCTAATGCACCAAAACTCGGCACACTTCAAAATGATGGAACCAATTTAAGCTCTCGAGAATTTGCCTCTGCAATCGTAAATTGGACATTAATTTCTCTTCTGAAGATTTCTTGCAACAAACTCTAGCCAAATTCGTTACATTGCATTATTCTTATCACTTATAATCCTGTTTCAGCAAAGAATGCATCACCAATCAATTGGTGAACTAGTTTCGTAATGATTTTCTTGGATCTTCACCGTGTTCCACATACTTGTCAGAATAATCACACATTGAGTTTGTGCGGTGTTTCTACATTTTATATTAAGCTTTCTTCTATCATAACATATCACAACAAACTCAATTAACATCAAACCAATAAACAGCTTCATAAATCCCAACTTGAGCATAAATCACTACAGTATTCCTTGTTGTCCTCAATAACCACTGAATTTTTAGCTTCCATATTTCTGTTGTATGCATATGCCATTCTCCATTGGCTTTTCACATTTCACAGATTACAAAAGCATAAAATGATTTCAAGGACAATATATATATGAATCAAATTTTCTAGTCGAGTTATGTTGGTGCTCTTTACGAACACCCAAATATCCAACCAGCAACACATCGAGTCTATGAAAAGAAAAAATCATGAACATATGCACAAACCAAATATCAATTACCCTCACAGCAGTTAGTGAAGAAATCAAAGACTCACCATCCATTTCAAATATCAAAGAATCTTAAAGAACTCTTGACATAAATTTGGATGGAAGGTCATGAATGTAGCTTGATTTTTGTTCTGATACACCAATTTTCTGCATATCTGCAGCTGACAACATTGATATAGTGTTGGGAATAAAACCAGTCTCCCCCCACAGTTAATTGTATATTGTAGCAGTTGCTTTCATTGCAAGCCAGTGATAAACAATACTTTGAGCGAGAGCTCGAAAAGCATTCTCACATTTCATAAACTTGGGTTTATCATGTAATTCTATGACATAATACAATTTTAAGACTGCTTCTTTCAAGTGTTTGATGGCCATATCAACATCATATTTCCAGTAGATGTCAACTGACACATGACTTTTATCCATTAAGCCATTTACACACCCATTCGGCCAAAACACAACACAGATTTTCAATAATGGGTATGCCTTAGTCTCTAAAAAAACCCTTGTCATGTGTATAAGTATAGTGTTTCCAAATATGTGTACAAATCCAAGCTCCACCCATTGGCCATATTTCCTAGACAGGATCTCCATCACTAATCACATTGGTGATTTGAGAAATCTGAAAATGCAAAACCTCGGTTTTGCCCCTCATTTTTTGGGATCATCCATTAAAGAGATTTATTCAATGTTTTCAACCTCATAACCATTTACCTTTTCTATAAACATAAAATTAATTAAATAATTCTATATTTTAAATAAATCTGATTTCATTTGGAATAAAATTTGGTGAATCCATTTTGAATTTGTTCCATTTTCGCTAATGAATTTGACAATATGCAGGACATAGTGTAAATTTAAAATTTATCCCATGCCAACATTGGCTCCTTGTTATAGGTCAATTTGGGCACCATTCCCAAAGAAATAGTTAAACTGAACATCATCTCCAGAACCAATGAATAGGATCTATCATCCCCTATCATTTCAGTTTCTACATGCCCTAAGACAAAAAACAAAGGCAAATCATCCCTAACTTCCTTTGCAAGGTTTCCAATATTTGAAGTATATATTATAACACCTATGATCTCACCAACGCAGCCTCTCAAGGGGCCAAGTGAGTTGCATATGCAGGAAACTCCACTCAAGGGTGCTATGCAAAACACTTGCCAACACTCAAGGGTGCGTTGGTCAATTGGGAGCAAAATTCTCATTGTTCCGGAATATCCACTTGGACAATACGTTCTAGAAGAGTGAATATGTGTCAAACTTTGAATCCATGTGTACGTTTGAAACCTTTGATCTTGGGAACATGTCTTGCCTATTTTTAGAAATTAATTTATTGTAAAACTACCTTGAGCTCATCTATAAATTGAGCATAGATCCTAGTGCTTGAGAAGGAAGAATTTGAGTAGAGAAATGTTGGTGGAATTTAAATTGAGGTATTGATTTGAGTGATATGTTGTTGGAGAGTTCATTGTGATGAGGCTAGGATGATGCTAGAGAGGGTGACATCAAATCAATCACTGGTTTTAACCTCACCTTCTATCCATTAATAAAGATTGTTGTTTACTTTCCACATATGTATCTGTATAAGGTTTTGTATTTCATATTATGAATTCTTATCTGATGTATATGGTTCATGCTTAATTGATTTAACTGAATAAATTGAATAGGCATCTGTATATTTGCTATCTCTTTTTTGTTTAGTGTTCATTCTTATAGGAAATATTTTAGAAATCTAGCTTGGATTTGAAGCTACAGCAAGAGCAACAAAAGGAAAATTGTAAGTTCTTGGACTCCAAGTAAGTTTCTTGATCCGTTCTGTGTGTCTATTTATTGTTAGGAAAAGTATCTGCAAAGTATTTAACATGTTGTTCTAAATGCATAGCACCACATTTAGGGAAGAATGTTTTATCCGTAATTCATAATTCCGCATAACACTCCTTCTCGGGATGGCAGCTTTAGGGGAGGTGTCAAGAATCTCATATCTCTGGATTTGTAAATCAGTGCCTTATCCATTGGGCTGATCCCACAACTTGTATCTTGATCTGTCATCCAACTCAGTGACGGGAAACTAGCTGATTAATTCCTCTAAATTTAACTGATAAAAATATACCACATGCTTGCCCAGCAAGATTATTTTCACACTGTAAATATGAACTGAAACTACTACTGAAATATGCATTAGAGACTGTCTGACAGAAATCACTGTTATACCTTGAAAATTTGAATGGTAAAACCAGAACTGTGCTAAAACTAAAGTCTTAAACACAGTGATCTGAAAATGAAAATAAAACTAAAACTAAAATTTGAAATATGCTCAGAGTACCTAGCTTATTTTCACCCCTACTTACCCTAATCTACTGAAATGGATGCCCTTCTAAATGATACAATAATTCCAATGTACCTAGTCAAGAAACTTCCTAAATAACTATTTTCTTCCACTGCTCTTCACCATATTAAGAAAAAAACCTGATAATGGTATTTGATAGAAATTACTGGCATGGTCTGATTTACATGGATCTTGGTACACTTGAAAAGCAACTGACATGATGGCAATATGTGTTGGCTTTTTAAAGAACAATTTCTCTATATAGATAGCCACTGGATCAATATACTCTTGAATTATTTCTGGGTGTTCTCACTCAGTCAATTCAGCTTCATAACCTAGTACTACAGTTGTGCTCTCCAGGTCTTCAATAAACTCGGAACATGTTTGCATCATATCTAATGAATGTTGTGTCAATACTTCTACTGAATCAGACAATGGGGAAGAATCTCTGATCATATCCATATCATAGCAGCTTTTGAGATCATTATGAACACAGGAAGATTGAATTTGAAAGAAGAAACCATCCAACACATCTGCTATTGGGTCATGTACTTCCTTATATGGTAGTGTTGGTTCTTCTAAGACCTCATGGTTTCTCTTATGATTATCAACTAGAATGTGATCCCAATTCCCTTTCATAATCTGAAATGTATTAAAGCATAAAGGTAGAGAATAAAACTTGATCAATTCATCATCTACTTTAGACTCTTTGACTTCATCTGATACTTGACATTCAAAAGGAATCAAGGGCTAAACACCTAGATCTAAAACAGATTTTTTATCATCCATGATTTCCTCATATGATTGGTGAGAGAGTACTCTTCTCATTTGATTATCAATTATAATGTGATCCATTATTCCTTTCATACTCTAAAATTAATTAAAACATAAAGGTAAAGAATCAAATTTGATGAATTGATCATCTGTTTAAGATTCTATGATTTCAAGATGGTTCAGGGTGTTGGGGTTCCTATGTTTTGGCAGGTTTGGCAATACCAAAAGATAAGACAACATCAAAACCACTTTGGGACCTCAGGATCTAGCCCTCCTAGGTCCAGAGAGGGATCTCTATATAAAGGCAAAGAAATATGTATCTTTGAAGTTCAATGTTAAGGTATTAGGCTAGTTATAGGCACAAGAGTTGTTGTTTTGTTTGTTTGTTTGTTTGGTTGTTGGGACACATGAAGGAAAGGTTCAATGTAAGACACAGAAGTGGGTAGAGAGGATTTTGGAAATGGGGATATAATTCAAAGAACACTTGAGACCATTGGGAAATGGAGTCATAAAAGGGTTTACTTGCAACTCAATATCCAAGGCTTTCAAATGGGCTAGTCATCTAAAATAGAGGATCTTTTAAAGATGATAGTGTGGGATGAAATGATTAGGAATGAAGGTGAAAAACAAGGAAAACTCCAAGGTGAACACTTTAAGAGCTAATATAGGGATAGGACATGACTTAACTGTCTGTGATTAAATTCCTAAAAAGGCTAACTCTTCAGACAAGGGAAAACATTAAAGATTTAACACAAAGGTGAAGCCTGAGATCAAAGAAAGGCTTTGAAATTTCAATGCTTTGAAATTAAACTTAAGGGAACTTAGAAAGGTTTAAAAGTTAGAAAAGGAACCTAGTGAGACAGAATCAACTCTAATCTCCCAGTATCCCAATTCTTTCAATTAAAACCAGACAAGAAAATCGAAGAGTAGATTCTAAATTCATGCATCAATAAGCAGGGAAAACCAACTACTATACTGGCTAAATTACCTTGAACTTGTTCTCAGATAGCACAATTAGTAGAAAACATCAAAGAAAAGAAGAGAAGGAAGCATTAGGGTACCATGCAAGGGTATATAATAAGCCATATTACTGATTTCTTATCAGAGAAAACGAAATATGATGAATTACAGAAGGAAAACAGAGACAAAGACAGAACACATCACCGCTGCTTTAAATCAGGATCCAATGAAACATGCTTGTCATATTAAAGAGAAACACCAGTCATATACAAAATTTTCTAACAGCTTGATATTTAGTCTGAAATCATCTCCTCAGCCTATTTTACAACTATGCACACATAACTATATCTCAAGAGAAACAACTTACAATCCACGGTTATCCAAAAAACAACCTTTACAATGTATTTTTCATGAGTTTTATAGATGAAAGAGAGGGAGAGGAGGTAGATGGAACTTTAAATGAAACATTAAAATAAAAGTAGAAGAGTGCTTGAGACCCATTCTGCTTTAATATCCTTTTATTGACTCTCGGTACTCTTTAGATGAAAGAGTGGTCTTCGACAGGCTAATAGTAACTCCAGGTATGTTCTTTGATGTAATTTTCATTTGTAGTACTCTGTAGTACTCTGGAACAAGTAAGGCAGTTAAATGACTTCAGGTCTACCATACTGTATAACAAATTCTCTGGCTATCTTAGGACTTTCTATCAGGGTGGAGGTCTTCTCAGGAACGTTGATGGAGAATAAAATATTATGGGAACTCGTCCTTTCTTGGGAAAGAACCTTCTGCTAATGTTAAACAATGATGTGGTATGTTTATTGTGCTTTTAGGCCTCATTAGAATTTTTGTGTCAATCATAAGGTCTTCAATCTATATATTTCACCTTCTAATAGTGGATTAAAGCTTTAAATCTTCAAGAATACGCTCTAAATCACTTTTAACCTTCACTGATACTCTTTGCCGCTTCTTTGAATATCTCCATCTGTGGAAAGGAAATTTTAATGGCGATAGAGGTTTTATAGAGTTAAACATTGGTATTTTAATGAAATATTTCGTTCAAAACCGTTCCCAGGTGTTTCTCTACAATCTCTGGCTCTGGAAATGGCATTCTGCGCCATTGTACAACTCTGTCTGTGACTAATGGGACAGAGCGCAACCTCAGTCCTTCAACACCTACAAAACCAATAAACTCGTTAAGAAAATCCATGGGAGTAGAGGTTGGATGTTGTGGAGGCTTGTGGAGATGGCAGCTCACTAGTGAACACCGTGGCTATAGCAAAGAAACGATGAAAACTGTGAAAGAATGGTGAAACAATAATCTGATGGAGGTCTGGTGAAGAAATGATTCTCGACCATCGGATTAGACAGTTGGATGATGATCGACGGCAGAGATTTATTGGTGGAGTGACTTTAGAAGGTTAGGCGGAGAAATAAACTTTTTAATGTAAATCGATGAAAATCAAATGAGATGGGGCTTTGAATGGTGGGATCGAAAGGGCAGAGGGCGATTTGATTGTGGACCATTGGATCTCAGGAGGAGATCAACAGTGGGAATCTTCTAATGAAACTCTATGGAAGCCCGATGAAAGGAACGTGATGCAGTACGAGCCATTGATCGGGATCAGATCAACGGTCGGGATTTAATGATGGGCTTTCAAAGGTAGAGGGGGGGGGAAGTGGTTTTCAGAGGAAAAATCATTGTTTTCGCGCGGCAAAAGAGTAGTTTTGAAATTTTCCCTCAAACGCGATATCGTCGGCGCCTACCTGTTTACTGATCGTAGGGAACGAATGGCGGAGATTAAATCACAATCGGAGAAGGTGGGGGCCGAAACTCCGATGGCTTTGAACTTGCGATTACATGTGGACTGTTGGATCAGCAGAAGATCAATGGTGGAGATTTGATCGGAGGGGGAACGTGGAGGGCACAAAGGTAGAGTGCAATTAAATTGTGACCGTTGGTTCTTGTGGATTCAACGGCCAGGATTGGATCACATCGGTGGTGTAACAGGTAAGGGGCTTTGCCATTATGATTTGCAACCAAGCACTGACCGTAGGATCTAACTTGATCAATGGTGTGGATTGAAGCAGAGATGTAATGAAGAGGGGTGACGGGCGCTGTGAGATTTATCACTGGCCGTTAGATCTATACAGATCAATGGTCGATATTGCAGTGCAAACCGATAGACAAAACCTAATTGCGTTGGGAAATTTTGAATTAACAAAGGGAACGCACTTACTATCACACTTATGATTGCGATTAGCGCCTAGGGCTTTAGCACCTGGTCTCCGGCACGGGTCATATGTGGAGAAGGGGTCAGGGGCTTAGCCAAAAGGGGCTTAGGCCTAATGTATGATAAAAGTGGGTTTTTTAGGCCAAAAACAGAGTTTTTGAGGCTTAAAAAAGGGGTTCCGGTAGGGGAATAAGGGGATTTTTTCACCAAATGAAGGGATTCACCTGGTTTAAAAAGGGGAATTTGATGGTTTAGAAGACCTAGGAAGGGATTTTGGCGATTTTTTGGGGAATTTTGAGAAGAGAAAAAAGGGTTAAAATGGGGAATTTGTAGGGATAAAGGGGGCAGATGTAGGTTTTCTTGAGCACAATTTTTTCACAAACAGTGAGGCTTTTCAGTGGAAACAGTAGTGAAGATCTTTTCAAAGGTAAAAGACACATGGAGGCTTGAAGAATGATATGTTTTCAGAGGAAATGTATTTCTTGAAGACTCAAAAAAATTTTAGCCACCTGTTTGCTCTGTAAAAAATTTATAAGTGGCTAACAGTGGCTCCACATGGGGATCACATCTTCTTGAAGGTGTCAAGAATCTCAAAAAATAATCTTTGGATTAGGCCAGATGCCTAATCTTTTAACCATATTTTCTTCTTGATTCAACTGCTACAAACATGATGGATATTAAGTCAGCAGAAAATATTCCCCAAACAATCTACCTACCCATCCTATAGTCCTAACATTTTTTCTTCAAGGTGCATTTAAATCTGTAGACCTTCTTCATCATTTTTTTTATTGAAAGTAGAAAATGAACTGATCTAATTCTACCCTTATTCCTCCATGAGACCAGATTAGACTGTTGGCCTCATAGCTTCTCTACCTACACTAATATCTGCTAGGATTAAACTATCTAGCAGATTTCATTCTCTACACTCTACAATAGAAATTTAAAAATAGTCAAACCAGGATTAGACAGTCTGGTTTGCTGTGGATCCATGGCATAAAGATAACTGCACATGGACTGAACTTTGCAAGAACTTGAAAAAAAAATGTGAAGGCTAGAAATTATGAAAATTTAGAACATCCTTCTTTTTCTTTGTGACTCAATTTTTGAGCTTGTTAGAGTCACATTCTTCTTCATTTCAACTTTGTTTTTGGGGTTGTTAAAGCTGATTCTTCTTTCTTTCTTTGCTGGTTCATATTTTAGGCATATTAGAACTAGACTCTCACTTTCCTTGGCTCAGGTTTTGATCATGTTAGAGCCAATATTTTGCACTTCATAGGTTCAAGTTTTGAGCATGTCTGAACCTCTCTATCTATTCTTTTTTGAAACATTTTTTTCTTTTTCTTTAAAACAAAACACTGCAATGGTATTTACAATGGAAATGAAAAATTTTAAATGGAAATCAACAGTAGAAATGCTTGAGCATCCTGCCATTGACAGGACCCCCAAATAGATCTGTACCATATAGCTCTTGCAGAAAACAGGAATTTGGACCAATGGTGGATTGGATGATGTAAGGACCTGTTATCGCCGCTACAACAGCACCCAAAATTTTGGGTATATTTAAAATTTCGGGTTCCCCTTTCCACTCGCTTAACCAATAGGGTTTTAACCAAGCCTGTAGTCAATGACATATTTTTAACCAGTCCCAAGCCTTGGCTGAGCCTTCCCATCATCGTGACGAGATTATCTTGCCACAGCCGCGCCATGTGTGGGGGATCACCAGGCATACGCTCGAATAGGAATGTCCCTGCACATTAAGTATATTTGTTCGAAGCCCTTTCATCATGGATCATATAGGCATTTTGTTCGAGTGCTGTAATAAAGCTCTTAGTCTCATGTAAAATTATGTGGGGAGATAATTCTCTGAAAATGACTTGAACTGATTGATATGATAATGTTTCATGCAGGTCGACCCCACAGATAATATATCAAGCATAACAAGGGCGCATCAATGGAGAAATTTTCAAATCATGGTTGAATCACATCTTTCTGGATGTGCATTTCCATCCCTAAAAGGGAAGAGTTACCTGATCCAAACAGGGAGTGTCTGATGCAAGTGAGGAGTAATATTCTTATTTACCAAATGTGAAATGAACAATATCAAGATAGAATTGGATGCTTCACATATAACTGGCACTTTAACTTGTGATGCAATGGGCTCCTTTTGTTGCTATCTATGGAATCCTACATTTTGTGGGAAGCTAAGGGCGAGGCACCTAAACCTTGCCAAAGTTTGGTTTGATCACTGATATAATATCTTCATTTCCAAGGTCCACAACTGGCTATACAACATCTGTAGTATGTGTACATGATAAAATAATCAAAAGGTAAAAGACCAAGGCATGTCATCAAGATTTCCGACAGTTGTGCCTCCGGTGTAGTCACACAGTAATTTAGATAACGAAAAACCCTTAGAAACTATACATCAAGAGATTGGAGTAAATATGAGAGAGATAATAGATGTTGTTTTATTGAAGCACATATCCCTCCTTCAACAGATAGAGAAGGTGCTAAGACTAGTGTGCTTGGGAGAAAAATATGGTGCAGATCTGGTTCAACTGTAAAAGGAGACATTTGGGTTCCACAGGAAAATTCCCTTGCATATCATGATAGCCAACAAGTTCCCCAGCCAGACCATCTTATCGATATAGATGAGCTGTTAATCTCCTTGAAGGGAGTTTCCAGTGAAGAAGAACTGTATCAATTGATGGCAGTTTGGAAAGGAAGGTTTTCCTTGAGGTTAATGGTGTTAGTATTGATCTCATCACATATAGTACCTTAATTTAATTGGCTAGAAAGGTGAAGGAATATTCAAAAGAGATCTCACTTTTCTTCAAGTTGAATTCTATAAACTTATATGCTGACCTGATTTTATATAATACGATGATGGATGTCTTTGGCAATGCAAAACAGTTTCAAGAAGCTAAATATCTTCTCAGGGAGATGAGAGAGCAAGATATCATCTCGAATACTATAAGTTACAACACACTTCTGAATGTGTACATGGAAAACCAAAATTTTTAGATGCGTTGTCTGTCTTCTCTGAGATGAAGTCAGTAAAATGTATAGCCGATCTGACAAATTGCAATACCATGATTGGTTTTTATGGCAAAATTGGATATGATTATTCTAGAGCACGAGAAAAATAGGTGTCCTTCTTAACGTTGTTACCTATAAGAACATTCTGAAAATTTATAGGGATGCAGATGCGCAAACCCATAGTTGAACATGTGAGCCAACAAACATCTAGATCCGATGTATGTCTCTACACTGGCGTGATCAAATTATACCCTTGGATGTTTTCTTAACAACATATGACTTGGGACCCCTATGCAGAACAATATTTCTAAGCATTGCGCTTTGTTTCATTTTGTATGCCCTGGATTTTCTGTGAACTGATGGATTTCATCACTACATTCTAGCAAGTTGCAACCATGACTCAAGGTGACAATACCTCTGGATGTAGCAAAAAATTTAAGCTGCTAAGATATATTGTGCATGAATTCATGTTTCGGCATACAAAATCTTTACTTGTTAAGAATGGAACTCTTACATTGCCACCACTATCTGAGGTTACCGTACCAGCTCCATTGGCCCCACTTCAGAAGAAAATTTATGTATCTGTATTACATCAAGAGTTTCCCAAGCTTCAAACAAGTGGTTCAGGCACTCAACATAGATCTTTGAAAAATATTGTGGTACAACTGCGAAAGACATGTAGCCATCCTTATATTTTCAATGGTGTCGAGCCAAAGCCATTTGAAGAAGGTGAACACTTGGTGCAGGCGAGTGGAAAGCTCATCATCTCAGACATTTTGCTTGAGAAGCCACATAGTCAAGGACATCGTGTCTTGTTTTTTTTTCTCAAATGACGCGGAAAATAGACATTATTCAGGATTAATTAGAGCTAAGAAGGTATTCTTATGAGCATCTTCATGGATCAACAAGAGCATAAGAGCATTTCGCAGCTGTGAAAAGCTTTGGTGGCAAAGCATCAACACTGCCAGAGTCAAGTGACATCAGAAAGTCCAATGATGATACTTGTGAAGAATTTGTATTTTTAATATCTACTCAAGCTGGTGGTGTTGGTTTGAATCTTGCAGGGGCTGATATTGTCATTTTCTATGAGCAGGACTGGAATCCACAAGTTTACAAGCAAGCATTACAACGTGCTCATCGCATTGGTCAGCTGCACCACGTCTTGGCAATAAGCATTGTAACAGAAAACACAGTTGAGGAGGTGATTATGCAAAGGGCCAACAGAAAATTGTAGCTTAGTCACAATGTTGTTGGCCATGATGATGTCGATCCAGAAGCACATGGAGCAGACGGTATAGCAGGTAGTGATTTGAGGTCCATAATAATTTATGGCCTGCACAAATTTGACCCATCGTGACAACATAGAAGGAAGCTCAAGAGAAATGAACTTTACTGATGTAAAAAATGTTGATGAAAAGGTTCTGGGAAGACGCTATGCTTCCCCTGACTTGGATGACGAAGGAATTAAGCTCCATTTTGATGAATTGAGAGGTGTTGATTCTGTTTACACATATGCTGGAAATGATGTCTTTTGCAAAATATGCAAAGGAATTAGACTCAGAGCATGCCAGAATTTTTAATCAAGTTGCATTTAAGGCTTGGATGAACGAAGAAAAGGATGAATCATTGAATAAGGATTTGGGTGGCAATGTGAGAGGGAGGAGACACACATATTCAAATCGCAGGAGAAGCGTAATCGACGGCAGTGGCTTGAGCATTGTTGTAGCTAACGCTTAAAGACTAAGCATGCATTAGGCACCACACCGAGAAACATGGGCACCCGTCAGGAGTAATTAATTGACTGTTCAAACCATGTGTTGGACGGTTACACGATGGATATATAAGCAACAAAAAATAATGAACACGAATATCGGCCGTTACAGGTATATTCGAGCTCAGAAGTGTAAAGGAATCAAAAACATGGAAGCGTAGGTTGTTTTTTAACAGGACATCAGATTTGGATGAATGCCGAGAACTGCGGAATGGCAACATCAAGTATCACAACTGCATGCATTCTTGTGCGTTGCACTTAAACAAAGACACAGCTACAAGTACTAGTCGCAGTTTCATTTTCAACAAAAAAAGGGGGCAGAGGAGTAAGGTATTGTGGATCTGTGACCTTATGGGGTCATTGCTGTCGATCAAGGGCTGCGACCCAGTCCCTTTGCAACCATGTGACCTCTACCAAGTTGCAAGGTCACGAAACAACTCATCGAGGCAGTCTACAAGTTATGCGACCCCCCGATCATGCGACTGTGCGACCAGGTTGCCAGGTCGCAGAAATTGCAAAGTCATCCAAAGGGCGATCCTCCGACCATGTAACTATGCGACCAAGTCGCCAGGTCACAAAGCATGCAACGTCATCCAAATTGAAACCTCTCGATCATGCGACCAGGTCGCCGGGTCGCGGAAATAGATTAGTATGCACAAATGAAAATTAACGATATTAATCCTCTTCCAAACCGGTTTAAAGAGTGTTGCACATTTACATGAAGGTTTTGTTTCATGTGGAGCCCATGGAAAATGTTAATATGATGGTCATCATTTTATAATGGTGAGGTTAAATAAACGATGGCAAAGTTTATATATGGTAGTGTTAAAATGGTTTTAAGACCGTAGTTGAAAATTGTGCTATTTTGCCTACATGGCAATATAGAATTCGCTTGATAATCAATCTCGGGGAGGATGCCTTTTTTTTGCATTGCACCATCAAAGAGATACAAAGTGTTTTAAGATTACCATGCACCTTTTGTTCAAAAGAGTACCATTCAAGACTATCCCTAAATGTACATGGGTGGCAACTCATCTACTGGCACACTCTAAACACCTAAGTGAACTAGACACAGCTGAGCATGAGGAGAGCGAAGCACTTCCTCATGCCAAACATGGCTTCAGCTTGGTGGAATCTGAGGAAAATGTTGAAGATAAAGTGCAGTGATTAAAGGGGCATAGGGAAGTCTACATAAGCTATTCTCTTTGATGCCTTAATGACACAACACTTGACTACGCAGGAGTCCAAGCTAATTGTTAAAATCCCTTGATTTTGTTTGTTAATATGCTCCTTATGCATCTGCGTTTTCTTTTTATTGTATTTTATTTTTTCTTCAAGATGCATAAACATAATTATGTGTGTGAGGCTAATTTAATAATTTATACATGGCTAATCTAATATGCTTACACGCAGGTAACATGAGGAGATTATGATGATGACTCAGACAAGGAAGTTTGCCTCTTACCCAGAAAATGTTGGTTCGCGTGGCAAGAGCTAAGACTATCTCAACAAGAGAAATGTAGAAGGGATAAAACCCCCAGGTCGCAGACTTCCTCAAGTCTCCAGGTCTCGGAGTCATGTTCCATGCCAAATGCTCGACGACGCGACCCAGCGACCCAGTGACTAGGTCGCGAGGTCGCAAAATCCAAGAAGGTCGCAGGTCACAAATGCATCAATGTCGCAGGTCGCGGATTGTTGGGGGTCGCAAATCACATGATCCAGTCAAGTCACAAGGTCACATCAGTGGCTCAGGCCACAATTCACAGATCTGTTGAGTCACAAGGAAGTCTAACTGTCAGGAAGGTGAAAATTCAAGGACCCCAAAGGGCAAGCTTTACTCTATAAATACTTCCTTCAGGAACTCGGAAAAGGATCTTTTTTTTCGAACTCAAGAGATATACGACATTGTATTGAAGGATAACACTCTTTTGCACATGAATACAGATACTTGTTGAAACTCCTTTTGGATTTGATGTGTTTTTTTGTGCAAACACTGTGAGTATTTCTTATACAGCTTTCAAACATTTTTTGATTAATGAAGCTGCACTTTTAATGGCATCATTTATGCATTGTGGTTCTCTGTACTTTTGTTAATGATGTTCAGCTCATTTCACTTTCTTAATGAATGTTAATGACCTTGTTTATTAGCACTCATTTTATCTTTCAGGAAGTAAAGGGGCATCTCGCCATAAATAATTGTTTCTTTTGTGGTCAGAACAACCTACAAGCATAATCCCAATGATGTGTTGTTAACAAAATTTCCTTCGTAGTTTATGCTTTATTATTTTTCTCGCTATGCATAGTGTTATATACGTGTTTAACGCATTAGTCATGTATTTTGTATCATTTGAATAAGCATGTGTCTGCAGGTTCAATTGAGTTTTTTTGAGACCAAAGGGAAGAAGAATTAAGTGATAGCCGAACCCACACCTCATACGGGATCCCTATTCCAAACGGTTTAGAGTCTAGTTGGGACTTTTAACCGGGGAGATCCCCTGCTGTTGGCTGGGAAAATTTTACCATCAACAAGACCCTGCCACAAATTGTCAAATTTTCCATGCTTCCCTTTGTCTTCTCTCATAGAGTCCCACTTAAGTACCTTATCTCCAATCTTGAAGTCACAAGATTTTTTTCTCTTATCAAATAACTTCTTTATGTTTTCTTTCACTTTCAGAGCTCTGTTGTAGACTTCTTCTCTTGTCTGTTGGAGATGTATTGTTTGATTTATCCTCCTTACCATGATGTCCTCTTCTGTCTGTATTTATTGGACTAGTTTAATCACTTTTACCCCTAGGATGGTAGGAAACACTGCCTCTATTCCATAAACAAGCTGATATGGAGACATACCAATGGATTTCTTTGTTGTTAGCCTGTCAGCCCATAAAGCATGCACTAACTTGTTATTCCATGATTTCTTATTCTCCTCAAGTGTCTTTTTGATGATAGTCACCAAAATTTTATTTGATGATTCTGCTAGCCCATTTCCCTGTGGGTAATAACCAGTAGAATGACCAAGTGCAATATGATACCTGTGACAAAAATCAATTATATTCTTGGATCCAAAAGTAGTAGCATTATCAGTGATGATTTTCCTAGGGCAGCCAAATCTAGAGAGGATGTGGTCTTCAAGGAATTTAATGATAACAGAATCTGTGGCATTCCTAGAAGGGATGGCCTCTATCCATTTTGTGAAATAGTTTGTGGCTGTGAGAATCCACTTGTGTTGGGCTAAGGAAGCAGGATGGAACTCCCCTATGAAATATATGCCCCACTATTGGAAGGGAGCCTCAACAGTGATTAGTTGTAATGGTAAAGGGAGGAGCTTTCTTTTCCCCTTAAAGATCTGGCACTTATGACAGGCAATTATCATTTTATGGATGTCATTGAAAAGTGTAGGCCAGTAATAGCCAACTCTAAGTATTTTTTTAGCAGTGGCTTTCAAGTTTAACTGGCCTCCACACTCTCCTACATGGAACTCATGTTTAATCCTCTCTGCTTCAGTTTCGGGTAGACATTTAAGCCGCAAACCATTTTCATTTTTCCAGTATAAGCATTCATTTAAAATGAAATAGTTTCTAGCCTTTAACTTTAGGAACCTAACCTTAGTCTTTGATAAGTCAGGAGGGGCATTGAGATATGTTAGCACATACGGGATGTCAGAATACCAAGGAGAGTTTTGAAATTTTTCTTCAACAGTAGGATCAGGAAATCCTTCATGTTCATCCAAGGCATCTACCATGTTTATGTCAAGGGATTGCAAGTTAGATTCAGCCATAAGTTGAGCTAAGCCTTGACCTTTGATAAGTTTCGTGGGTTTTATTTCCAGGTCATACTCTAGTATTACAATAATCCATTTTCCTCTCTTTCCATCTGGATCTTAGGAAAAAATGTCTTTTACCACTATGTTAGGCATGTAGGAAATGGTGTGAGAATGCAAAATATACACCCTGAAGTCTTTCAAAGCCTTTACCAAGGCATAGGCCTGTTTTTCCATTATGTTATATTTCAAGGGTGCATCCCTTAATGCTTTTCTAAAGAAAGAAATGGGATGATCTTGGCCTTTTGGGTTTTTCTGCAGCAAGACAACAGCCATAGTATGCTCTGATGTGAAGGAGAAAATAAGGAAATCTTTTGAAAAATCTGGGTTGATTAGGACTGGTGCCCGGGTGAGTGAATGTTTGACTAATTCAAAATATTTTTTGGCTTCTACAGTCCATTCGAATCCTACTCCCTTTTTAGCATGTTTGTCATATCTCTGAGGAGCTCTGCTAAGTTAGGAATAAAACTCCTTAAGAAGTTGATTTTCCCAATAAAGGACTGCAATTCTTTTATGTTTCTTGGGTGGGTAATATGCAGTATTCCCTCAACTCTTTTCGGGTCTATTTTAATCCCCTTCTTTGATATAATATGGCCAATAAGCTTACCTTCTTGAACCCCGAATACAGTTTTCTTGGGATTTAAAGATAGACCGAACCTTCTACATTTCTCAAATACTCTTCTCAGATGTTTAAGATGCTCTTCATCGCTTTTGGAATAAATTGTTATTTCTTCAAGGTAGATTACAATGAAGTGACCTATTTCCTTAGAAAATGCTATGTCCATAGCTCATTGGAAGGTTGCACTAGTGGTAATTAGTCCAAAAGTCATTTTTACGTACATAAAAGTGCCTCATGGAGTGGTAAAAGCTGTCTTAAGTTGATCTTCTAGGAGTACTAACACTTGGTTATAACCTGAAAAACCGTCTAACAGGGAGATCCTTTTTGAGCCAACTACCCTTTGTAGGATGTGTTCCATATTTGGTAAGGGGTAATTATCTTTAAGTGAAGCTCTATTAACGTTTCTAAAATCAATGCACAGTCTAATCTCACTTGTCTTTTTCCTCACAGCTACAAGGTTGGAGACCCAATCGGAAAACCTCACAGGCACAATGATACCTGCCTCATACATTTTCTTGATTTCCTTTTCTACTAGAGGAAGTTGTTTTGGGTTGATTCTACGCATTTTTTGCCTAAAGGGTTTTTGGTTTTCATTCAATGGGATCTTGTGCTGGATAATATCTGTATCATAGGCTTTTAAGTCCTCATAGCTCCAGGCAAACACATCGGCAAACTCTTTAAATAACTCAATGTATTTCTTCTTCATGTCTGCTGGCAAGGACTTAGCTAGTTTAATCATATTAGGCTTATCTTCAGTGCCTATGTTGCATTCCTAGACATCAGACTCTGTGTGTTTTATAGTGGGTTTCTTTGCTACGTCGTTAAAATCAAAAAGGTCCTCTAGGGGTGCCAGTCCTCTAGGTATATTCTTGTCTTTGGACTGTAGCACCTCTATTTCTTCCTTTTCTGCGTTCTTGTATTCTTCGTTT
The DNA here is from genome assembly GCA_034641835.2 of Pinus albicaulis. Taxonomy (NCBI): domain Eukaryota; kingdom Viridiplantae; phylum Streptophyta; class Pinopsida; order Pinales; family Pinaceae; genus Pinus; species Pinus albicaulis. The sequence continues at coordinate 15,468,314 of MU968382.1, read as the reverse complement.
TGAGTTCCAAGTTCTTTAGTTAACATGTTTATTTCTATGTTGTGGGGTAATTTTTCTTCATCAGGGGGCTCTTCACTCAGGCAGATTTCATCGGATTTAGAGTTTGAATCAAAAAATTCAAACTCATTCCTGCCAATAAGGAAATCCTCTATCTGCTTGGTGCCCTTAAAGACCTGCCAATATTTCTCATTATCTGGCACTGCAGGTCTGTATTTTGTTTGAATGATGATCTTTTTGTCCCTAGGAGATTTCTGGTATGAACTAGCAATGCAGGCTAATCCATTTTCTATAATGTTCTGACTCCTAGGAACAAACACAAGTTCATATTCTACAAAGGTTTTCAGTAAATCCATAGCATCATTTCTGTATGCCCTCAATCCAGGATGCTTTGCAGTGTATTCTTTGTTCACTTGTTTGATTACTAGCTCAGAGTCTCCGTGTAGAGCTATCCTTCGAGCTCCTAGTTTTTTCAATAGATTCAATCCTAGGATGAGAGCCTCATACTCTGTGATATTGTTTGTACATTTAAAGTCAAGTTTGAAGGCATGACTCTCAGCATAATCACTCTCAGTGTTATGTAACCACACTCCTGCTCCTGCATTATTTCTAGTGCAAGACCCATCAAATTTCATCCTCCATAAGGGATTGTTTTCAAGTTTATCATCATTTTCATCTCTAATGTTGGGTTCACCATTATGTTGTATTATAGGGTCTGCACTAGGCTGTGCAGTGTTTTGTTCTTCATGATGTGCATGGAGTTCAGAGTGGTGATAAATCTACAGTTTGAAGTCTTGGTTTTGTTCCCTGTGAGTTTTTGATTCAGTGTACTGTCCTAACGTTTCTCTCTCGTTTCCCTCTGCGTCTAGAGTGGCCATTATGTTAAGATCTGTGGGCTCTACTTTATTGTTTGTATCTCTGTCTTCTAGCTCTGGCTCATCTATGGATTCATCATTGAAAAGGATAAAAGAGTCCATATCTGTATGAACAGAGTACAAAGGTGAATTTTCAGGTTTTTCAGGGCTGCTAACCATAAAATTCATTTGTGCCTCTCTATATAGTCTTCTAAGCTGGCTAAAGACAGGGATTGTGGCATATGACCCATCCCTCTGCATTGTACCTTGCAGCTTGGCACCCCATGATCTTGACAACAACATGCCATACTTAGGCCGCACATCTTCCACTACAACATCCATAACCATGCATTTGGCTGGGATTTGAGTCAGATTCACACACAGATATTTGATTAGGCCAAGGCACTTCACTCTGCTAGAGTCAAATAAATATAAATCCTTATAGGGTTAGGTTATCTCTAAGCCTAACTTCTCCATAATAACCTTAGGCATTAGATTGTGTGATGCACCAGAGTCATGCATAGAATTATGAAGGATCTTTTCATGGATGTTGAGGCTGATATAAAAAGGAGGCACTACCCCTTCCTGAAACTTCCCTTCTATCTTTGGACCAAACAGAAGGGCTGGTTGATCATCACTTAAATTGACAGTGTCATTATTTTCTCCTAGATTTAGAGCTTTGAAAATTTGGCCTTTATATACATCCTGAGAGGCCAGCTTAGAGAGTGGGACAGAAATTTTAATTTTGGCTATCTCACTTTCCAAATTGAAAGGAGATTGACCCTTTGAAAGGTTCAATTCTGTTCTATTGGCCACCATTTTATTGACAGAATCAAATTTCTGATTCTCACTATGTACAAGGTTTGAAGTTGTTTTATCAGGAGCATTAGCTGCAATGCTAGTGCTGCTGGTTTCTTGACATTGTTTATCAGTATTTTGGTTGTCCTTCTCTTTGTTTTTCCTAGAACTCTCAGTTGCTGATTTGTTACTTTCAGCAATCACCCTAGGAGTTTTCTCAGGTATTTTCTTAATGGTAATCTCAGAGGCTTTTGGTTTGGAAGTTTCTAAGCTCTTTTTGCTCCTGAGTTCATACTGTTCTCTAACCTGCATGATGGAATTTTCAAATCCTAACCTATAATCCTCGGATTCTAACCTTTCCTCATCCCAATGTGAGTATGAGGTTTGATTATCTTATGTGGAACAAGTGTGAATTTGGTTGTCTACTTCCACCATGTTTATCGTGGTTCCCTCGAACTCTTCTATTATCCCCTCATATTCATCAAGGAAATTCTCTTGAAATGGGGGTATGACTTGTTGATCAGAGTCTCTCTGTCTGTTTGGGGGATTGTTTCTCCTATTGTTCTGGTTCTGGTTTTGATTTTGGTTTCTATTCTGATTACTAACTATGACAACCATTTTCTCCATCATTTTCTCTAGCCTTTCCACATTTTTGGCTAGACTGTCATATTTGGGATCAGATGTGGAAGATGATGTGTCATCCCTGTATGTCACCTTCTTCTCAGTCCTCATTCTAGCTCTTTTTTCAATCAGGTTTTCCTCTATGCTCACTACCCCTTTTTGCGTATCTTCCAATGTGTTGTAATCTCTCTCCCTAAGCTAATAGGCCATGTTAGCATCAAAGCCTTCAGGGTATTTCACCAATGCCATTACTTGGGGAGGTTTCATGTGTGGAGGAAGAGCATTGTAAACACTGTTAAACCTTGTAGAATAGTCATGGACACTCTCTCCTACATTTCTTTTGAGATTCTTGTATTCTACTAAGATTTGAAGAGGGTTGGTCTTGACTTCCCATTTGTTTATAAAGGTTTGATGTAACGAGGGGAGATCCTGGATACTATTGGGAGGTAAGCCTTTAAACCCTTTTTTCACCTCTCCTCCCAGGCTCTGAGCAAATATCCTCATCTTAATGGTTTCATCTTCAATTTCCATGTAGTCAAAGGCATCTTCCATCCTATATACATGATTTTAAGCTGTCGTAGACTCTTTGGTAGTGAAATGAGGGATTTTTTATTGATAATCATTGGGTAGTGGAGCCAAAGGCTGTGGTAACGCTAGAGGTGCATAACAGGCTGCCATGATGGTGTTTTGAGGAGGTAAAAGATTGGCTTGAGCAACAGGTATATGGATTACAGAAATGCTAGGACCAACAGCACATTGCTGAGCTGATTTAGGGTGATAGAGGCCCAAGTTTTGAATGAAATGAATATTCAGAGGTGTAGATGGAGGGGTCTCTCTATCCCTAATATGTTGACCACTAAGAGATGGTGAACTTGGAAGCTCAAGGTATGTCTGATCTAACACACTGAATGACTTAGAGTTCTTGGTAGAGTGTTTGGTAAGTCTAAGTCTAAATGAGTGCCTGATAGAGCTGAAATGTTTTCTGGTGCAGAGTTAGCTCCATGAATGGGTCTGGAAATAGTTGGCTTTCTACGGGTGGGATGTTTCCTAAGAATGCTCTCAAGGTTGTCAACTATTTCAGGTGGGTTTGGATTAGGATAAGCTCTAGTTTGAATGGTTATTGAAGCCAGTATGTTTGTCTTCAAACAAATAATTTTTGCACTAAAAACTATCACCTTAACATTCTATTGACTGTATGAGCTCATTTTCACTCATACTTACCTCCTCTACAAGTCTTACAACCTCTACTCCTCATGTCAAGCCCTAAAAACAGGAGAAAAACCCTAAAAAACTCCAAAACCTTGGGTACACAGGTAATGTGAAGCTTACCTGCATTCCTGGCTGGGGTACGTAGGTAATGTGAAGCTTACCTGCGTTCCAGAGCGCAGTTTCTCTATGTAATGCTTGCGTACCCCTGTAAAAGTCAAAAGGGCGAGAAAGTAAAGTGAAAAAGCTAATTTTTGGTCAATTCTAGAAGCTTCTGAATGAGATTTTTTGGGGGTGAGTACGCTCTTGTAAGGTTCATGCATCCCACACCTTAAGGAGCTAACCCCTTGATGTGAGGAGCCTATCCCTTTGAAGGGGGATTATATCCCTTCATAGGTGGAACCCTAACCTCCTCATATGCACTATAAAAAGAGGCATTGGGTAGCCTCAAGTGGAGTTCAAGCTTTAGTGTTTTTAGTACAGGAAGTTATTGTTTGTGCATGGTTTGAACTCTTATATTTTTTAGGTGTGTGATTCAGCTGTTTGTTCCTTTATAGAATTTAGGTGTTTTTATTGAATTTTTCTTTGTTTGCATGTGATTGATTAATATTTAATTGTGGCAGAATTACCAAGACAGTCCCGGAGACTTCAGGGGAAGCCCCCTGAGTATCTAGCAAGTCAACTTGAAGGGTTGTGTGCTCTAGTATCATCTGGTAGCGGTAGATTTAGATCAATAGAAGTCGAAATTTCATCTATAGTTTTTAATCCTGATCATCAAATACCCACAACAGAGAATATTCAAGAGCCAATTTCAGTTTCTAAAGTTACTGGTAGTATTTATCCTTCGAGTGAACTAGCTGAAGAACTTGAAATTTCTGAGCCCAACACTGAACCTTCTATTTTGGAAACATCCTCAGGTTTTATTACTCCAACTTCTAATGATCCTAGTTCACCTAGGGTAAGAAATATTATTACTAAATATCTTCCATCTGGCCTCATTTCTATTGAATAAATTGCTAGTCCAGACGAAGAAGTAACTCTTCCTGAATCCCCAGCGTGTCGCCAATTTGTTGGCTAGATAAATCGATCTTGCAGACAAGATCGATCTCCCTAGTGTCAAAATACAATCTAGCAACAAACGAACAAATACGTTTATCTTTCTCTAAATATATTTGTTTTACAAGTAAATTCTATAAAGGTGTCGATCCTACCTTAGATCCAAAAGCTTATTTTCAACTGTAGTTCTTCCGTCACATCAGTAGTTCTTCCGTCACAACAATATTTCTTCTGTCGCAACAATAGTTCTTCCATCACAACAATAGTTCTTCCGTCACAACAATAGTTCTTCCATCGCTTTAAAGTGTTGTATTTTTAGTTGTTTGAAATTTTTGTCTTCAAATACCTACAATTACAAACAAGAAAATATTAAATAGCACCTGAAATCACAAATAATTATAAAACATACCGGCCATTGAGTCTTCTTAAGTTTTTATTTTGCACTAAAAAATGTCACCTTGAAACTTTGCTGACTGTATGAGCTTATTTTCACTCATACTTACCTCCTCTACAAGTCTTACAACTTATACTCCTCATGTCAAGCCCTAAAAACAGGAGAAAAACCCTAAAAAACTCCAAAACCCTGGGTACCAAGGTAATGTGAAGCTTACCTACGTTCTTGGCTGGGGTACGCAAGTAATGTGAAGCTTACCTGCATTCCAAAATGTATTTTCTCTGTGTAATTCCTGCGTACCCTTATCAAAGTCAAAAGGGTAAGAAAGTAAAGTGAAAAAGCTGATTTTTGGTCAATTCTAGAAGCTTCTGGATGAGATTTTTTGGGGGTGAGTACGCTCTTGTAAGGTTCATGCATCCCACACCTTAAGGAGATAACCCCTTGATGTGAGGAGCCTATCCATTTGAAGGAGGATTCTATCCCTTCATAGGTGGAACCCTAACCTCCTCATCTGCACTATAAAAATAGGCATTGGGTAGCCTCAAAGGGAGTTCAAGCTTTAGTGTGTGATTGAGGTGAAGTGTTGTTGAGATTTAGACTCCTTTCTACTAAGCTTTTGTGAGGAAAGATCACATACCTCTATGTGATCCTGGAGGAAGAGTGCAAGGCTTATCAAAGTAGAGGAAAATCCTGCTTAAGACCCCGAGAAGGCATGTTCAACATCAAGGCTAAGGTTGTAAGCTTCTTCTATTATTTCAAAGTTAATACAATCAAGTTTGTTTTTCTCAATAAATTGTCGTTCGATTGTTTATTTAAATAAGCTATAGTTTGATCGTTTATTTCATAGATTCCTTGATCACTATGATAGGTATGTTTTATAATTATTTTTTATAGAGGTGCTATTTAATATTTTCTTGTTTGTGATTGCAGGTCTTTAAAGACGACAATTTCAAGCAACGGAAGAACTATTGTTGCGACGGACGAATTACTGATGCGACAAAAGAACTACAGTTGCAAATAAGTGTTTGGATCTAAGGTAGGATTAACACCTTTATAGCATTTACTTGTAAAAATAATATATTTAGAGAAAGATAAACTTAGTTGTTCGTTTGTTGCTAGATTGTCTTCTGACACTAGGGAGATCGATCTTGTCCGCAAGATCAATTTATCCGGCCAAAAAATTGGCGACCATACCGAGGAAACAAATTGTTTTGATTTTACTTTGTTTTTATTTGAGAAAATTCTTTTTTCTGATTTCTGATTGGTTTGTACAGGCTTGGGTAACTTAGATTTACTTTTCCTTGAAAAGTTTTGAAGTTTTTTTTGTTTTTCTTGAACTTTTATGGGGACTGCACATTGTTGCAGACCCTGTTAAAAGTCTTGAAAAACATATATTTCTTCTTTCAGTTTAGTTTAGATTTGATTTAGATTCCTAGAATCTGCCCAAATCTGTATGTTTTCTGTCGAAAATATCTTGTGAATGAGTTGCATAGCACTTCTGTTTTGGATGATTTTCTAGAAGTTTTGCATTTTTAGAGTGGTTTTCGCTTTGTCTTTCTAGTGACCCAAAGATTAGAAGCTTAAAAGTGCCTTAGATCACCTTGGTATCTTTTATCTTCTTGATGAGTCTGACTTGGTTGTGAAATTCATTTTTTTGAGAAATAGATCTAGTTTTCTCTTTGCAAATCTTTGAACAACTTTGTTATAAGTTCTGAATTTCATTTTTACAAAAGAAAACATATCTGGATGTTTTTTTATTTATTTGTTATTATGGGCAAGTGAATCCTTATTTTACTGAACAAATAAGAAAAACATTCTCAAAAAAAAAAAATTAAAGCTTTTATTCAATTAGATTTTCAAAGTTTGTAGATCTCAAAAATAGTTTTTCGTAGTTTTGAGTGCTTTTTAGAACTTGTAAATTTATTTTGAAAGAAAATTTGTTTTTTGTAGTTTCGAGTTTTGAAAGAGAAAGGGATTTATTGTGAGCATTGATTATTTGTCTCGTTTTGAGTTCTTATTGAAAAAACAAAAATATTTTCTTTTCATTTATTCTTCATGTTCAAAGAAAGAATTGTCTCTTAAAGAAATTGCATTCTCGAACTCTTTCTTTAGCTAGAATTTCATTGAAAGAAAAACGAATTGTTTATCATTTTAGGTGGATTTTTTAGTGTGTTTGGAAGTCGAGTTTTCACACCATCAATTTTTAATTTCCATACCTATTTACTTAAAGAACAGCACATAAAAGCAACACTTAATTAAAATTGATCTAGTAATCTTTTCTATTTCTAGGGCTCTTATCACCAATATAGCTTAGGCTAGTATCTTGGAGTAGGGAGTAATTAACTCTCCAAGATAGTAAAAACAAACAAGTAGATAAATCTTGTGGTAGGAAATAAATCCAATTGTAATTGGTACAATCTAGTAAGATTCTCTTAAAGGAGTTAATCACGAGATCATGTCCGAACCTTTGAGACAATCAATTCTGTTTCATTGGGAAAGATAGAAGATCTACGCGCATTAAAAATGTTAAACCTCAGATTAACCATTATCGAGGAGCCTGGGGTCACTTGTTGGTAAACCTCGGATTGACCATGTCGAGGAGCCTTCAAGGGGATTGAGCTTTGTTACTCTGCCCTTGTGCATGGAATCAGATCGTAAAATGTTCCCCCAATTGTATTTGTTACTGTTGGTAACCTTAGTGTCCATAAACTTAAGATTATTTCCTAAGGTGATGGTGAAGGAAAGATTTCACTGTACCTAGAGCAAATGTTGAGTAGACTCACTTGGACTCTCTAGGGGGGTTTTCTTCATGCGAGATGGTTTTGTGAAGAAACTTGTGCTAGTCTGTTTCATTAAGCAGGTTGGCAGGGTAACTGTTCCAACCGCCCGTCCTGTATTAAACTTCTACTAAGTTGGATTTCATCACCAACTAGTGTTTTTAGTATGAGAAGTTACTATTTGTGCGTGGTTTGATCTCTTAGATTTTTTAGGCGTGTGGTTCATTTGTTTGTTCCTTTAGAGACTTTAGGTGTTTTTATTGAAATTTTCTTTGTTTGCGTGTGATTGATTAATATTAAATCATGGCAGAATTACCGAGATAGTCCCGGAGACTTTAGGGGAAGCCCCCTGAGTATGCACCAAGTCAAATTGAAGGGCTGCATGCTCTAGTATCATCTAGTAGCGGTAGAATTAGATCAACAGATGTTGGAATTTCATCTATATTTGCTCATCCTGATCATCAAATACCCACAACAGAGCATATTCAAGAGCTGATTTCAGTTTCTGAAGTTACTGGTAGTATTTCTCCTTCTAGTGAACTAGTTGAAGAACCTGAAATTTCTGAGCCTGACACTGAACCTTCTGTTTTGGAAATGTTAGACTCCGTCTTGTCAGCCTGCTGCAGTCAAATTCTCTGAAGTTCATTCCTTATTATTCGCAGTCACTGACGTTACTGTGGTCCAGAACAGAGTCATTTTAATTCTTGAGTCCAGGGTTTTGTCTGCAGACTAGAGGAAGGTTCAGTAAGTTTTTATTTTTATGTCATTATCAATAATGTGAAATTGATTCTTCTTCAAAACAGGGTTTTGAAGAAGAAATCATCGAATGTATCTTTTCACCATGTATTTCCTCAGTTGCAGATGCTGGTTCTCCTTGCCAAAGTTCAATATTAATTATCCCTGCAAGCAGACAAAGAAAAAGCTCTCATTCAAAATCAGCAAATTTAAAAAGGGAATTAGAAAACAAAGTTTGTAATAATGTGTTGGAGCATAATTGGCAAAGAATATTGCAAAGAGGATTTCATCAGATGGTGGCGGTGCACTCATCATTGATTATGGACAAATATGGAAGGCGCCCACTTCTAATGATTGCTGCAGGAGGAATGTGTATAAGCTGCTTCATTATTGGATCATTTTACATACAGGGACATTTTGATGGGTCTTCTCTTCTACTACTTGCAAGAAAATTATCATTAATTGGCCTTTTGGGTTATATTGCAACATTTTCAATGGGCATGGGTGGAATTCCATGGGTCATAATGTCTGAGATATTTCCTTTGAATATGAAGCGTATTGTTGGCAATTTGGTGTCTCTCACAGCTTGGTTTGGTTCATGGATTGTCACCCTCACTTTTAATTCTCTCTTTTCTTGGAGTTCTACAGCTTCCTTCTTTATATTTTGCATATGGATTTTCTGAGGTTCATATCATCGCACTCTGTGGCATCCAAGGATCGTATATAATCTTTGTACCTGTGGCTTGCATCTATGATTATAATGGTTCGATTTTTTTTGAAGTTCATATGGTTTGAGGCTTGTATGATTCGTTAACTAAACTCTGCAATGTCTCGTATGGTTCAACCCTGAGCCCCTCTGTGATAGGTGTATATATATATATATATATATATATGTGTTGTATCAATGCAAAGGCTCGCTTGCATCAGTTACTTGCTGATTCTGAAAGTCGAGCTAGAAATATCTCATCTCTGCTCTTGGTGAAAGATCTTTCGAAGGCCGGCCAGAGAAGCAAACGGTGTCACAGTCTCCACAGTATCTCGGCATCTCAGTGGTATCACAGTTATGTTTGGCACTTGGAATCTCAATGGTATGATCACAGCCACAGTATATTGGCTCAGAGTCTCAACTCTGGTATTCATATGGTCTTGATGGGCAGTCTCTCGATTGGGCGTATACTCTCTGCAATTTGATACACAATATGTTGTCTCTGCGTTATGGTCACATTGATATGTATGGAGGTCTCAACGTTGTTCTGCGATGGGTGTATTGTTTCTACAGATCTATGCTAGCAGCTATATTCATATATGCATATAGAATAATGTCTATGGTCAGCGGTACTTATATGGTTGGCACAAGCACTCTTCCGACATCCCTATAGTCTCAGCGTCACTATTATATCGACATGTTTCAGCACTAGATGAATCTAGGCTCTGTCATATAAACTGTATGTATGGCATGATCAATTGCAGAGCATCACAGATGATTGAACTTGCAGAAACACTTATGCTCTTTATGGACCTTCAAACACTCGAGGACAAGGAATTAAAGAAGCTTTCATTTTCACACATTTTCCACTCGATTCAACAAATGAATACTAAGCACAAGAATGATGCTAAGAATCATGCCTTGCAGAGCATTTTGTTCTCATTGTTGCAGGAAGAACATGAGTCAAAAGCAAAGAATGCCCTCTCTGCTGAGAAGCTTTTTTCTCGCCTTCAGACATGCAATGAGCGATTTGAGGTTAAAATGATGATTATTAAAGTGATTTCCAGCAGCAGTCCAGGCCTGTCATGATATGGGGCCTCCTGATGCAGTTGAACCATTACTGAAAGAATTTGGTGAATCAATTTGTACATGATCGAGCTCGTACTGAGATGATTGTTGTTGGTTTAAATGTTGTAAGGGAAATCTGTCTACGAATGCCATTGTTGATGACTGAGGATTTACTTCGTGACCTTGCCCTGTATAAGAAGTCTCATGAGAAAGCAGTATCATCAGCGGCTCGATCCCTCATTGGCATCTTCAGACAGATATGCCCATCATTATTGGATAAGAAAGATCGTGGGGGGGTCTGTATTCTGTGATGTGGCAGTCAATTGCAAATACTCCGGCATTCGATCCATCTTCAAAATATATGCGGTGGATTTACTCCAGATTATCAAGATCTTTTCCTAATTTCGGTAAAATGGCCAATGTATTTCCAGAAATTTGGAGGCAGTTGTAATTTCCAGAATGTGCAAAGTGGCAGAGAACAAGATCCGATTGCCTATGTTTGTCTTCAGTAATGGGATTGACACCTGTAAATGCCACCTCTTCATCAGTTATCAACAGATTCGAGTAGAAAATGGAGCGCTTTTCTATCTTCAGAAACGTTGATTGGCTCTTAGTTTGGTTTGTTTAATAATGATAAAACAAATTCCTTGTCTTGGGGTCGATTGTTTTCCCCTAGCAGAGTTTATTTAATGTATTGAAAATCATTTTGGGGAGAGTTCTGAGAGGTGTGCGTGGAGAAAAACAGAGCTTCCATTGTACAGTTTTGACAGAGATTTTAATAAAAAATGCAGCTCTGACCCCTGAGATTCCTGTGGTATGAAATTTAACATTTATCTCATCCTTTGTTTCATATGTAGCCTGTTGTGTTTCCGTTTCATTTCATTTCTAAATGAATACTTTTAAGTGAGAAAGGCAGAATTCAATTTATTTGCTCTGTCTTGAGGAAGTGTTCATATTATTGTTTTCTTCTGTTTGACAAGGATTCATCTTCTATGCCCTTGTCAACCTCGCAGCGGTCTTTCACTCTATATAATTTCAAATTTGATGTTAAATTTCTTGCTTATCTTGCCTCAGGAGATAATCTGTGTTTTTTATTATATTTCCCTGTTCAAGCTGTTCTTAATCCCATGCTTCCCAGAAAACCCCATCATTTATTAAAAAACCTCATTCATATCTCTTTACTAGCCTAAGATCAGTTTTCCTTATCGGTCGTCTCAGCCCTTTTGAAAATTTTCCGCCGAGATAGACCCGGAGAGAGCCCTCTCCTGTCCTCGTAGGGCTAGCTACGAGGCTAAGGTTGGTTTGATGTTGCCTCGAGTTTGCCTCATTTCAGCCTGAGGTAGATTTGAGCGCTAACATAGTGGCGACCATACTGGGGAAGATGGTTTGCTGTTGATGTGACAGTCGACTCGTAGATTGTCTTGCCCCAGTACATGAAATCAAGTTGCAGATCTGATGTTGATGGTGGACAGCAGTCAGACACATATGAAGGCTGAAACATTCACCCGGCGACTCCAGCTCGATCCAGAGATTCCAGTGCTCACTGATCCATTCATGCAATGGTAGGGTATGTGGCAAACCCTGCACTTTGTGAAGCTGTAAAAGATGTTAGAAATTGGTTAGCGGATTTTGAAATTAATGAAGATTTTTTCAGTGCCTTGCTTCAATGTTTGAAATCTCCGAAGTTTCCTCTTGAAGCTAAAACTGGTGTCTGTGAGTTAGTTGTTGAAAGAATTGAGAAGGAAATTCAGTTTTTAAATGATCAGATCCAGTCATACGATTTCCGAGATCCCAAAAGGTTTTTGGAAACTCTTCCTCCTTCAAAACAAATAGCACTGCCTACAGATGTTTGCATTGACAGTGTGCAGCTGGAGGTATGTATTGCAGAGTTGGGGCAGCCAACAGAGTCTGGCTTTCGCGATCCTATCGCGATGTACATGGAAATGTTTTTCAGTTTGATTCATAGATCAAGCTGTATTTTACGTGACCAGGCTCATTACATGCATGGAGGGCTGCCAGCAATTACATCTGTGTCCTGGTGGAAGCATTCTCAAGCGGCACCATTCTCAGGTTTAATTGAATGGTTGATCTGGCATTTCAGTATTACGTGATCTATTGTTTTTACAGCAAATTAGGGTAGATTTTGTAAATAAATAAGCAGCCAAAAGGCAGCATTTCGTTCTGAGTTTCATTACAGTTTTAGTGTGAAGTTTGCTGAGTCAGTTTTTCAGTCTTTTCGGTCAGTTTCAGTCAATAAATGTGTCAAAGCCTGTGTTGTTTGTCGAAATGATGACTCCATTGCCCAATGGATGGAGGCACTGTCTGCTCTCCCAAATCTCTGCGGTTCTTGGCACCTCCAAGAAGCGGCAGCTGCCATCCCCATTGGAGCCAATGTTAGACTCCGTCTTGTCAGCCCGCTGCAGTCAAATTCACCAAGGTTCATTTCTCCTCATTTGCAGTCATTAAAGAGTAATTTTAATTCTGGAGTTCAGGGTTTAGTCTTCAGAAGTATTTCAATAACATGTGCAAGCCAGAGGAAGGTTCAGGAATGTCATTGTAAATAATGCAAGATTGATTCTTCTTAAAAACCCTGTTTTGAAGAAGAAATAGTCAAATGTGTTTTTTTTTTTTTAGAATATGTAATAGTTCTCCAGCTCTTCAAATGACAGCCTTGTCTCAGCTTCAGCAGCCAGCTCTATACCCTGTGAGACAAACAGAAATCCATCAGTCAGTTGATCAGAAACACAATACCCAAAGCAAAGTTGGAGAATAAGCCACAAGTATGATATTTTATTGCAGATGGGGTTATCAATTTTATGGTTAAAATACCAGAGGAAACAAAGGCTTGATTGGCTTTAGATGTCATGGTTCAAGAAGCAATTTATGCAGGCTTAATTCCCAAATATTTCTCGTTCAGATTTTATAGCAAATTTTACTTGGGAGATTATGTTTCCTTCTATGTTGCATGTGATGAAAATGTTTTTAATTGCGGTTTCTCCAAGCATAGCTTGGATGGAGATTGAATCATTCCTTTTTCAGAATATAGATCACCCACATGCCCTTTGTCGGGTATTGTTCTAGAGCTTTTGTGTTTTATGGTGCGCCATGCTCAGTTGGATTTGGTTGAACAGAATATTAATATTCTCTGTTCACTCATCAAATTACTTGTGCATTGAAGCATGCATAGGCTCAAAATATCGAAGTCGTGTTTCTGAAGGCCGAAGACAAATTGCAGAAGTGTTGACAGGGTTTGGAGGGCACGAGACCCACTTGGGCGCATGCGACCCACTTGGCGGATGCGACCCACCTGTGCGTTACAGCAAGTGTAAATTTGAATGGGTGCGACCCACTTAAGGGATGCGACCCACTTGAGTGATTGCGACCCACTTAAAAACAGAACCCAGAAAATGTGTTTTGCGCCCAGTTCGTATTAAATCGGTTTCCAACTTGCATCTAAGGATTCTGTGTATCTGATTGATGCAGTTGCGGGTGGAAAAATACTCATGAAGGCCTGCAAACCCGCTTTAGAATCTCTTCATGTTACAAAAGTCGTTCATGATTGCAAACGTGACAGTAGAGGGATTATCACAGACTATTAAGACATTGAAAAATGAAAAGAAACTTCGAATTTAGAAGTTGCAAGATCTTGGAATGTCTTTGGTTGAAATTTGGAACCTAATGAATACTTCAAAGGAAGAAAGAGAACGATGTTGAAATATTTTATGCGATCTTGGAGCATTGGATACTGAAGTTACAAGCGCAGGCTCTCTTGCACTTGACATCATTAACGAGGCGGTTGAGAGATTGAATCTGTTAAAGGCAATGCAGGTAAAGGGAGAAATCGCAGCTGGAGCTTGACAAATGGAATAGCTTCAGTCGATCGGCAAACAGAAAGACACTGCTCGGAACGCAACAAGCATCCAGCAGTTGGTTCTAATTGTAGAACAGAAAATCACAAGTTTTAATGGTAGCAGATGGGATGTCCATTGGATTGTATACGGCCAGCGTATTATATTATAAATAGTGTAATTTATTTTATTCAGATTTGCATTTGGATTGATGACAGCAATGTTGCGGAGGCAATTGCTTAACTGTTTGTTGCAGTTACATCATTTGCAGCGTTGGGTTTCCTGCTATATGGAGGAAGGCTATTTTTAAATGCTGAGGCGGTTTCCAATTGAGTCTAAAGGGCGCAGAAAGAAACTACATGAGGTTGGCTGTGTGACAGCTATATGCTTCATGTGCTTTTTGATAAGGTGCTTTGTGGTCGCACTTTCTGCTTTTGATACAGATGCCAATCTGGATGTGATGTAACATCCAATTGAATATTTGAGAGGGAGTTGGAGATTTTGGGAAGTATTAAACACAGGAATCTTGTTAATTTGTGTGGTTATTGTAAATCTCCATCAGCTAAAATGCTTATCTCTGATATTTTATTCATGGGAAGCTTAAATGAATTTCTCCATGATTGCAAATGACCTACTCCTCCTTTAAATTGGATGGTCCGATTGAAGATAGCGCTTGGAGCAGGCCGAGGTCTGGCTTACTTGCATCATGACTGTGACCCTAGAATTGTCCACTAGGACATAAAGTCGAGCAATATACTCATTGATGAAAGGCTGGAGACACATGTATCAGATTTTGGTCTTCCAAAGCTCTTGGAAGATGGCGAAGCACATGTAAGTTTGTAACCACCATTGTTGCAGGCACGCTCAGATACTTAGCTCCGGAGTACTCGCAAACTGGAGGAGATTGTTGATCCAAGATGTGGTTATGTACCACAGGATAGTATTGAGACAATTCTTGAAATTGCAGCCAGGCGCATAGCACCAAACTCAGAGAGATCTGGCTGTAAAAATTGTTGAACAGGTCGAAACATTATGCAACGATGGAAACCATTTTTATTAAAAGGTTGTTCTTTATTCAAAGGGAAAATGTAACGTGGAAGTCGTTGCAATATGTGGGCATTCGATTCATCTAAAGAAACATATGTGGCAGCATGGAAATGTGCCTTCAGCAGAGACACTTGTCGTGACATTTTGGGAGAGAATAAAGTCAGAAAGCCAAATTGAGGTACAGATCACTATCCCAGCAAAGCAAATCGAATTGGTTAGTCTATTTTGGGTCTTCATGCTGAAGCGGTGTATTGAAAGGTCAAAATGGCGCATTAGTGACATTGGTTAGGCAACCAAAGGTAATTATGTGGATGAGTAGTGGCAATTATGAATGGTTGGATATGTATGCGCTGATATTGGAGAAGATATTACGCTATTTTTGTTTTAGTTCTTATTCAAATGCAAAGTAAAGTCAAAGCCAGAATTTAAACAGAGGATTATCAACCTGAGCAGAAAAATAGGGACAGATTGCTTATCCTAGTCTTCAGTTATGATTTGGAGGGTTCACACTACAGCTTCTGCCTTTGTATTGGTCACAGAAAATGTAGCGTTGTTCTTTAGGAACCGATGAGTGGCTTTTTACTATTTTTCATAATGCCAGTTGAAACAGTTCCATCTTTTCATGGATCGGTTTTCTCTTGAGCTTTTTATTGTATTAAAAAACATTTGTAAAGGGTTGGGAAGAAGAGAATTCTGAGAGCTAGTGTAGGAGAAAAACAGAGCTTTTATTGTACAGTTTGACAGAGATTTTAATGGAGAAATACAGCTCTGTTTCTTGAGATTCTTGTGGCTTGAAATTTAGCAAATGTTTTTCCTTTTGTTTCATATGTCATCGTTATGTTCACAGTTCATTAATCGCCATTTCAATATTGAATGTTTCTAAGTGAGAAGGGAAGAATTCAGCGTGCTGCTCTGCCCTGGAGAAGCTTTCATGTTTTGTGTAAATTTCTTCTGTTTGATAAGGATTCAATTATTGCCCTTGTCAACCTCGCAGCGGTCTTTCACTCCATATGGTTCCAATTTGATTGTTAAACTTCATGCTTACCTTGCCTCAGGAGATAATCTGCGTTTTTCATTTAATCTCTGCTCTTGCTGTCTTTGCCTCACACAGCCCAGAAAACCCAAACATTTATTAAAAACCCTTTTTATATCTTTTTACTAGCCTAAGATCAGCATTTCACCATAGGTCATCTCAGATCCTATTGGACATCTTTCACTGAGTTTGACCCGGAGAGAGCCCTCTCCTGTCCTCGTAGGGCTAGCTACGAGGCTGAGTGTGGTTTGATGTTGCCTCGATTTTTGCCTTCTTCAGCCTGCGGCAGATTCGAGCGCTAACAGGAAACATCCTCAGGATTTATTACTCCAACTTCTAGTGATCCTGGTTCACCTAGGGTAAGAAATATTATTACTGAAGTTCTTCCATCTGGCCTCATTTCTATTGAATAACTTGCCAGTCTAGACGAAGAAGCAACTCTTCCTAAATCCCCATAGTCTTTGAATCTTAGGGAGCGTGAATCTATTTTCTATAGCCCTATTAGGAGTGATGCTTGGTATTTATCTTTGACAATTTTTTTAGAAAACCCGGGTCTTGCTTTTTCACCACCTCTAATTCCTTTTCATCCTACGCCCAGAGGTTACTATCCTTCATCGATCATGTCAGGAGAGTCATCTATGTTTTCCCAAACATCGGAAACATTTTTATACGATGGTCATTCTGTTCCTTCGGGGTACCAGGCTCTCTCTGGTACTTTATCAGGAGAAACTCCTCGACCGACTTAACAAGTATTATCATCTGGTCTTAATGGAATTAAAACTGAAACGTCGAATGCAGAGAAAATATTTATGATGTTTGGTAATATTCCAAATCCTCAACCTCAAGGCAGTCAGTTACCGCCTGGAGGGAAACCTCAAGGCAGTCAGTTATTTTTTGGGGGGCAACCTCAAAGTAGTCAATTACCGCCTGGGGGGGAATTTCAGGGTAATTTTTTCCCAGGACAAACTGTAGGACAATATTATTTTGGAGAAAAACCTCAAGGACTATACACACCTCAAGGTTATCAACCTTCAGGACAGTACATACCCCAAGGTCAACCCCAGAATCCGTATATTCCTCAAGGTCCTTATCAACCCCAGATTCAGTACGCGCCTCAGGGTTATCAACCTCAAGGCCAGTACCCAACTCAAGGTTTTCAACTACCTTTTGGTCAATCATTTTTACAAGGAGTTGGAAATTTACCACTTAATTATCAACCCTATGTTCAACCAGGCTATGGTCCTTCATATGTACAACCTTATACAGGACAATACCCCGGAATGAACATGGTGTGGGATCCATCCAAAATTCAACAGACTATGTAACCTAATGTGCAATTCCCTAGTCAAACTCGATAGCCTTTGGTTTCTGGTCCAACCCAGCAGCCTGTCTGGCCTACTTTTCAAATCCCTGCACCTAGTTCTGTTCAACAGCCTAGGCCTAGTACACCTCAAACTCTGCCTCAAACTGCTACAACTACTGCAACATTTGTTCAACCTATAACACCTATTTCTGGAGTATCTGTATTTGTGGCTTCTTCTATCCCTACATCCGTGAAAATTCCTCAAATATTTGTACCCCAGCAGGACCTACAGTTTAGACTTCGATCCAGATACCTACAGGAAAAGTTGGTACAAGTATGATTGTCGCGAGTCAACCGCAATTCAAATATCAACCGTACTAGGGACAGTATCAATTCCGTCCCGTTGCACAAAACCCATTTTATCACTATCAACCGTATCCTGGCTATACTTATCAATAGCCTCAACAACCACAGTTTGGTCCAGTTAATCCTGATTTCCCAGGAGGTTATACCATTCCTAATGCAAATCTGATTCCCAGTTATCCTGGGTATCCTCCTCCGGAATTTCTCTTATTACTCAAGGTTTTTGCGACCCTAACCGTCAGTTACCATTTATTGCAACTTTGGATTTACCTGATTTTTCATGCCTTACAAATGATCCAATTTACTATCATTTGTATTGGCCGCAAATGCCACATAATTTGCCCAATGATATACCGAAATTCGAGGGTAAGTCAAGAGAGGATCCGTCAAATCACGTTATGACTTATCACCTCTAGTGTGCATCTAATTCAATAATTTATTATTCAATTTGCTTATGTCTTTTTCAACGAACTCTTATTGGTCTTGCTTCCAAGTACATTGAGTTACCATGAGGCTCTTTTAATAATTTCAATCAGTTAGCAACTGCTTTCTTAACTCATTTTCAGTTTCTTGTCAGATACGACAATGGCACGGAACTATTGACTTCACTAAAACAATCCACATCGACATATATTTCTGATCATATTCACGAATGGCGACATAGAAGGCATTTAGTGAAATTTTTCATTCCGGATCAAATTTTGGTGGAATGGTTCATTAAATCATTATTACCCAAAATCACTGAAGATGTAGCTAAGGGAGGAGTTGTTACTGAAGAGAAATTCATCGCTCAAGCTCAGTACCTTGACCTTGTCTACACGCAGTCAGGTACTTTACATGAAAAAATTCCTGATCTTTCAAAACAAGGTCATATAACTGCAGCTCCTTCAGGGTCTCATGCCGCTGATGGTATGATTGGTTCAGTTATTACTAAAAGTAAGAATAAATATTCAAATAATTATTCTCCTATAACAACTTTACGTGATTCCCCGAAAGGAGAATCTTCTGCTAAAATTTCTGCTGACATTCATGTCATAGAGACATCTACGACCAAATCTAAATCTGGCAATAAAAATAAGGGTAAGAATTTAAAAAAAAAAAAATTCAAAAGATAAAACAAATAAAAATGAATCTAATGACGAAAAACGCAATCCTCGCTATCCTTGTTTCATTTTCGACGAGGATCATTTTACCAAAGAATGCCTGCATCGAGCGGAGGTTTCGAAGTTCGTTAAAGGTTCTCAATAACCTGCTATCTTGAAGGATCCTTTTCCTACTCAAGATATTAAGATGATTGGTTCTACCTCGAACGCCTCAGAAGAACCTATTATGATGATGTCTCATGTCAGTATTGCGACTCGATCGCAAGATTATGGTAGTAAAAGTCCCGTTGGTGGTAAAGAAGCAGAATCTTCTAATTCAAACACATCAACTACACCTCCTCCTGTTTCTGATCCACTACAGATCGAGAAAACCAATTCAGAATTAGTAAAAAAACCGTCTGCTAAAGTTGTACTTCGTAAATAAGCTTTCAATCCACATGCGAGAGCTGCTCAGAATTATAGCATTGTTGAGGAATTAGCTATTTCCCCTTCAGCAATGTCGGCTTTGGAAGTGCTGCAATCATGCCTAGCACAGCGTAAATTAATTTTTTCTTCCATAGGAGCTGTCGATATTTAGTATTCGAACCTAATAATATTCGATTTAGAGAATAGTACACCCCGCCTACCTCATCAAATGGCTTTCCAGATTCTAGTATTAGTCAAAAACAGACCCGTTTTTCAGACTGTGATTGATGAAGGGGCTTCTACATGTATTATGTCATTCCAGTGTTGGAAATCACTTGGTTCTCCTACACTCAATTAGTCTCTGACAATTTTAAAGGCTTTTGATGGTCGAGGGTTCCATCCTTTTTGTATTTTTCAGGATTTACCTATAAGGGTCGAAGGCAAAACCGTAAATCTAGATGTGGAGGTGGTTGATGCCCCTCTAGATTAAAACCTTCTCCTGGGTTGCAGTTGGTCTTATTATATGACTGCTATTGTTTCATCGGTCTTTCGGCTTATCAAGTTTCCACATCAAGGAAAGATCATTACAATAGACCAGCTCACTTATTTCTCATCTGATCCGGCCTCTACAGAAATTATCCAGCACATCGGTAAAATGACTATCCCTTACAAGGATGTTGGCGTAGGTTTTATTAAATATTCTGGTTTACTAGGAACTTTTTCCTTTCCTACTCCTAACGTATCACCTCCTATTGCAAATATTCATATGATTTCATCAAACACTGTTACTTTTGATGATCCTTGGATCGTACCTTCCGATTCTGAGGTGGATTCATTTGATGGCACGATGCCTTTGAGTCCCTTTGAAATTGCATATCAGGCTGTACAGTCTCTTTCTGATCCTTCTTCAACCAAAAATGATCCAATGAATGTGATCCATGAGGAATCACTTTCTATATCTAGCTCAGCCACAACGAAATTTCTCAATCTTGTTCATACTTATGAGCAGATTCGTGAACTTTTGTCTGTTGACGATTTACCATGGGAATATCTACATCACTGATCTTCGTTCTTACCTGAGCTGGATCATTTTGAAAAATTATTTCTCTTCTATTTTTACTGCTGAATATGTCAAAGAACCGCAGAATCCATTGCAAAATCCTGATTCTGAGTTAAATTTGTAAAATATCTCTCGAATTATTCCTATTGACATTTCAGTTAAGCCTGGAATAATTGAAAACATTCGTATATGTACTTCCTATACGGACGATGAAATCCAAACTTATAAAGCCCTATTTCAATAATTTTGTGATGTGTTTGCCTGGTCATATGAAGAAATGCCAGGAATCGATCCATCAATTGTTGTACATGAAATTAAGACTTGGATGAAAAACATGTCCGACAATTCTTATGTCAGATACATCTGAGAAAAGCTGCTACTATCAAAGCCGAAGTTGAGAAATTACTTCGTGCATGTTTCATTTATCCAATTCCTTTAACCGATTGGCGATCGAATATTGTTCCTGTTAACAAAAAACAAGGAATGATAAGAGTATGTATCAACTATAGGGATATTAATCGAGCTTGTCCTAAACACAATTATCCAACCCCCTATATCGATCAAATCATTGATGATTGTGCCGGCAGTGAAATTTTCTCCTTTATGGATGGTTTTTCCAGTTACAATCAAATAAACATACTCCCTTCTGATCAACCTAAATTATCATTCATTTGTCCATGGGGGACATTTTCTTATTGCAAAATAACTTTTGGCTTGAAGAATGCTGGGGAAAATTTTCAAAGGGCTATGTCTTACGCATTTCATGACATTAAGCACATTGTTCAGCCTTATCTCGATGATTTACCTGCTCATTCATTGCGTAGAGCCGATCATCTCACTCATTTACGAGCTATCTTTATGAGATTTAGGCATTATCGAATTTGGCTGAATCCACACAAATGTGTTTTTTGTGTAGAATCGGGTCACTTACTGGGATTTATTGTTTCGAAAGCAGGCATTCGCGTTGATCCATTAAAGGCTGAAGCTATTTTCAATCTACCTCCTCCTTTGACTTTACGCCAACTCCAAATTTTGCAAGGGAAAGAAATTTTTTTATGATGTTTCATTCCTAACTACACTGAGTTAACAAAGGGTTTTACTAGGTTGTTAAAACAGAACATTCCATTATTTTGGGATGAGATCGCTGATTGATCTTTTGATGCACTCAAACATGCGTTGACCCATGCACCATTACTGATTTCTCCCAATTACAACCAGGACTATTTTTGTACCTCGCCACCTCTCATTCCACCATTGGGATGGTTTTAGTTCAGGAAGATGAATTCAAAAATGAACATGTGACTTACTATCTTAGTTGAAATCTGCATCCGATTGAGATCAAATACACGCATGTGGAGAAATTGGCCTTGGCAGTTGTTCAAGTTGTCCGAAGATTTCGTCACTACATCTTATTACGCAAAACCACAGTAATTTCTGACTGTAACCCTATGATGTACATTTTGACCAAAAAATTGATAGGGGGCAAGTATTCCAAATGGATAGTTATCCTACAAGAATTTGACTTGGAATTTGAAAAATCCAAGGCAAAGAAATCTTTGGTTTTGTAGAATTGATGTGTGATTTCCCGTCTACTGATACTGAAACTGTGGCGGAGTAGCCCATTGTGGATGAATCCTTGTTTCTGATCAGTACTCTTGATCCTTGGTATGGATATATTATTGTTTATCTCCAAACCCAATATTTTCAGCCTGAAATTTCACGATCTCAGGGATGAAAAATATGTTTCGAGTCCCAACAATACAATATTATTGGTGACACACTCTATCGTCATGGAGAAGATTATGTTTTTAGACACTATCTTACTCATGAAGAAGTTGAGAAGGTTCTAAATTATTTCCATTCTGGAGCATGTGGCGGTCATATGTCTGGGTATGCCACAGCCCAAAAGATATTGCATGCTGGTTATTTATAGCCGTCCTTATTCAAATATTGTATCTATGCAGTTCGGAAATGCCACAATTGTCAGGTCTTTGATCGTAAAATGTGTGCACCACCTGCTCCTCTTCACCCTATAATTGTTGTTGGTCCTTTTGAAAAGTGGGGTATCAACTTTATTACATGTAACCCTCACTCGGCTGGGGGGCATGCGTATATTATCTTAGTAGTAGATTATTTTACTAAGTGGGCCGAGGCGATGCCTACATTTTCAGCAGATGACAATATTATTGCAAATTTCGTGTTCAATCATATAATTGCTAGATTCGGTGTTCCTCAAGCCATTATTACAGATCATGGAAGTCATTCTCGAAATATCATGATGACTGAACTGACAGATCAACTTGGCCTGCACCAGGATAGCTCTACTCCATATTACCCACAGGCTAATGGTCTGGTTGAAGCTATCAATAAATTTTTAGTCACTATGATTATACGAACCAATGGTATTCATATGTCGAACTGGAATTCCATGTTATTTTCAGCACTTTGGGCATATCAGACCTCAATAAAAACATCAACTGGTTTCACTCATTTTCAACTGGTTTACGGTTTGGAAGCTGTGTTACTTATTGAATGCGAAATTTTGTCATTAAAATTAGCCATAGAATTACTCCCAACTACTTCTCAAGAGGAGAAACATTTTTTGTACTTAGCTCAGCTAGATGAGAATTGACGAATTGTTGCTCTAGCAAACGAAGCTCATGCGAAATGAATGAAAGCTCAGTACGACAGAAATGTTACACCTCGTAATTTTTCAGAAGGAGACCTAGTTTTAGTGTACGATCAAGCCAACGATAAGCTAGGGGCTAGAAAATTTGTGCCTATGTGGTATGGTCCTTTCATTGTTAAGATAAATCTAGCAAAAGGGGCCTATGAGCTGATAGATTTCGACGGTGTCCCTTTAGATAAACCCAGAAATGGGCTTTATCTAAAGAGATATTATGATTAAATTTGGTGTGGATATTTTTTATTAGATTAGTTTCTTTACTGTTGGTGTGTTTTAGATTAGAAAAGCGTGTCTAGTTTAGAGTGCGCTCTTATCACTATTCCTGCTTATCTGAGTTTTACTCTTGATATTGCAGATGTCGACGTCTCTTCAGACATAAATTGGTTTTGTTGATGGTGCTTGTCATAGTACATGGAACATTTCTTCCATATCTTGGGTTATCTATTCATCCTCTGACGAGTTAGTGTCTATGCATGGGGTAAGACTTGGTCAAACAACGAATAACATTACAGAGTATAGTGCAGTGATTGAGTTATTATCTAAATCCATCTCATTTCAGATTCGGAGTTTGATTGTTAGGTTGGACTCTGAACTCATTGTATTACAGCTTAACAGGGTGTATGCCATTAGGAATCCAGTGTTATTAAGGTTATTTTGAGAATTCGTCTCTTGGAACGTGAATTTTATTACATTGAATATTAGCATATTCCAAGACATTTAAATACATTAGCAGATGCAGTTGCTTCTAGTATGATAAATAGACATTTGCAATAATCAAAACAGTAAATTAAACAACATTCGATAACATGTACACAGATAGCCGGTAATATTGATATATCATAGCATAGAAGTGTGTTTCAAAATATACATTGTCTTGTGTTGGACGATTTAAAATACAAAAAAATATGACTTAGAAAGTGTTGAAAATGATTTCTACTTGAATCATCCCATTTCTCTCCTGGAGGAAACGCCATGTCTCTGTCGCTGCGGTAGTCCATCCCGGTGTATGGAAAATCCTTAATGGCAAAGAGTTGGTTGTTCAACCAACGAAAATATGTCGACAAAAATCTAACAATCTCAATGCCCTCAGCATGAGATTGGCAACACATAATGTTGCACTCCTATACAGTCTAGTAATACTGAAGACAATAAATTTGAACTCAGGACAGATGAAAATTTTGATATCTATCCGTTTATCCTTGGGGTCTACTCAACCATTGCAAAAATCTGCTTTGAGACTAGCAACAGACTGGCCACCTGGTCTAGTCCCAAATAGAGATAAGTGTCTGCCCCTCTTGGACAGACCAGTCAAAAAATATATGTCCTCCAGCTCGACTTCGAGCTGGTGGCCACCACTCAAGAAACATTGGTCCTATGTGTCCCACCTATTCACTATCCATATCAGGAGATCAACTTGGGCCCTCATATGGTCCAAAATTTATACAAATTACTTGGAGCTGACGGTTTCTAATTCCGACAAACGAATTTTCCAGAATTTTCACAAGAAGTTTTTTTTTATCCAAAAGCTTTCACTTTTTCACTCTTAATTCAAATAGTAAAAATGAAGTTAGAAAAGTCCTTTTTATAAGTTTTTTCAAATAAATGAATTTTTAATTTGTTTATTTTTCACTTTAAAAAGGTAATTTGGAAAACATTTTTACTTATCTTAAACAACTATGTGTAATTGTTTCGAGTTTTTGTGCAAAATATTGGATTTCTTGGTAAAAATGATCATTTTTCAACAAAGAGCATACTTTTATCACTTTTTCGGACTCTTTCAAAAATTTACGAAAAAGTGAAACATTGGAGTCCTCTTTTAAGCCCTTTTCAGAATCTCTAAACATGAAAAGATTTTCGAGCACTTGATTATTCGAACTCATTAAAATAAATGAATGATCATCCCTTCAGTATAATTTTACCCCTTTTAGGAACTGAAATGGACTATTTATGAAAAAGGCATATGTTGACTAATTACAGTCAATAGAGTTCTCTCCCACATTATTTTATCCTTTTTCGGGATCGAGAGACTAAATTTATGAAAAAGTACCCCATGGAGTCTTCTTAAGTTTTTTCTTCTAACTCCCTAAAATTGAAAAAACACCAAGTTTCTCCTATACTGGACTCGTTAAAATTTAACAGTAAAGCACCTGTTCAATTTTAAGCAGGAACGAACCACTCCTTCTTAGGGTTCGAATCTTAAACTAAGTTGGACTCATCCGAAGGATGAGCTTATAAACAAGCAAATTTTATCCTCCTCAAGCTTATCAAAAATAAAGAGGTACTTGCCAAAAATGGTGGGGGAAAAGAGAGAAAAATAGAGTCTTCTTAAGTTTTTATGTTGCACTAAAAACTGTCACCTTACAACCTAAAGGTGACAGTTTTTTACTTGTTTATAAGCTCATCCTTCAGATGAGTCCAAATTAGTTTAAGATTCGAACCCTAAGAAGGAGTGGTTCATTCCTGCTTAAAATTGAACAGGTCCTTTACTGTTAAATTTTAACGAGTCCAGTATAGGAGAAACTCGGTAATTTTTTTTTCAATTTTTGAGATCGAAAGAGCTTAAACTCCATGAAATGAGATTTAGTCTCTCCCAGCCAAAGTTAATGTACGGGAGAATAAACTCTATTAAATTAATTAAATTAAAATCTTTTAAATAATAATCCATTCGATTTATAAAAATTGAAATTATACTAAAGGGCGTCATTCATTTATTTTAGCAGTTCAAATAATCAAGTGCCGTCTTTTTCATGTTTTAGAAAGTCTGAAAAGAGTTCTTTTTCGTAAACTTTTGAAATAGTCCGAAAAAGTGATAAAAGTATGCTCTTTGTTGAAAAATGATTAGTTTTACCAAAAAATCCAATATTCTGCACAAAAACTCGAAACAATTACACATACTTGTTTAAGATAAGTAAAAATGTTTCCCAAATTACCTTTTTAAAGTGAAAAATAAACAAATTAAAAATTCATTTATTCAAAAAAACTTATAAAAAAGACTTTTCTAACTTGATTTTTACTATTTGAATTCAGAGTGGAAAAGTGAGAGCTTTTGGATATAAAAAAACTTCCTGTGAAGATTCTGGAAAATCTGTTCGTCGGAATCAGAAACTGTCAGCTCCAAGTAATCTGTATAAATTCTGGACCATATGAGGGCTCAAGTTGATATAGAAATTGTCATTACCTTGAAATCTGCATGCCTCAATGGCAGGTTTCTCGCCTTCGACGACAAGTTGCATCATTGACCTTCGATTGAATGATTCTGTGACATGTTTGACTTCAGCTCATTTATTCACATTTCATGGATTGTACTGAGTACTTTGAGAGGCATTGACATTACTAGTGGTTACTCTCAAACTTGTTAACAATTTACATTATTGACTGGTAATCAAGTGGTTTCTACCATGTTCGACTTCGACACATTTATTCACATCGATAGAATCGTACTGGTTCGAGAAACGAAAATCAAGACCCTGGATCTAGTTTCTACCATCCACGCTGTGAGGAATTTTGTTATTCATTTATATAGTGGACTATTCATAAATAGATGGTTGTGTCCATACTGTGTCTACACATTTCTATATTGTTGATGTATTGAAAATCATTCATGTATCATAACAGTTTAAATCAGTTTTCTAGTTAGTTTTGATCTGAGTGTGGGAATGCCTACCTCAGCGATGATATGTTTACATATATATGTTTTGCATTGAATTTTTTTACAGGTTCTGACTGGGGTGTCCACAGGATTATCCTTGAAATGATAAAGTACTTCACTCTTCATATATGACAGACTTCATCTTCATCTATTCCAGACTTCACACTTTAGGGGGGAATATGTTGCACTAAAAAATATCACCTTGCTATTCTGCTGACTGTATGAGCTCATTTTCACTCATAATTACCTCCTCTTCAAGTCTTACAACCTCTACTCCTCATGTCAAGCCCTAAAAACAGGAGAAAAACCCTAAAAAAACTCCAAAACCCTGGGTATGTAGGTAATGTGAAGCTTACCTGCGTTCCTGGCTGGGGTACGCAGGTAATGTGAAGCTTACCTATGTTCCAGAATGCAGTTTCTCTATGTAATGCCTGCGTACCCCTGTCAAAGTCAAAAGGGCGAGAAAGTAAAATGAAAAAGCTAATTTTTGGTCAATTCTAGAAGCTTTTCGATGATATTTTTTGGGGGTGAGTACGCTCTTGTAAGGTTCATGCATCCCACACCTTAAGGAGCTAACCCCTTGATGTGAGGAGCCTATCCATTTGAAGGGGGATTCTATCCCTTCATAGGTGTAACCCTAATCTCCTCATCTGCACTATAAAAAGAGGCATTGGGTAGCCTCAAGGGGAGTTCAAGCTTTAGTGTGTGATTGAGGTGAAGTGCTATTGATATTTAGACTCCTTTCTGCTAAGCTTTTGTGAGGAAAGATCACATACCTCTATGTGCTCCTGGAGGAAGAGTGCAAGGCTTATCAAAGTAGAGGAAACTCCTGCTTCGGACCTCGGGAATGCCTGTTCAACATCAAGGCTAAGGTTGTAAGGTTCTTCTATTATTTCAAAGTTAATACAATCAAGTTTTTTTTTCTCAGTAAATTGTCGTTCGATTGTTTATTTCAATAAGCTGTCGTTTGATCGTTTATTTCATAGATTACTTGATCACTATGATAGGTATGTTTTATAACTATTTTTTATACAGGTGCTATTTAATATTTTCTTGTTTGTGATTGGAGGTCTTTGAAGAGGACACTTTCAAGCGACTAAAAAGACGACACTTTCAAGCGATGGAAGAAATATTGTTGTGACGGAAGAACTATTGTTGTGACGGAAGAACTAATGATGCAACGGAAGAACTACAGTTTCAAATAAGCATTTGGATCTAAGGTAGTATCGACACCTTTATAGCATTTACTTGTAAAACGAATATATTTAGAGAAAGATAAACTTAGTTGTTCGTTTGTTGCTAGATTGTCTTTTGACACTAGGGAGATCGATCTTGTCCGCAAGATCGATTTATCTGGCCAACAATAAGATTAATCCTATGTGTTTCTTTTTAATATGGCTGATGTTGTAATCCAAGCTGATCTTCCAGTGGAGTCTTGTTAAACCAAGATAATCAGTAGGCCTACTAATCACTAGTGGAGTCTTTAGTCATTTAGGAACGGTGGAGTCGCCAAGTGGATGGTTTAGAATGTTTCAAGAAGGTTTACTGTCCACCACAGTGAGTAACTACCAAACCAAGGATACTATGGTCTTTCTTTGAGTTCTTAGAAGTGTTTAAAGGTTTTTTTTACTCAAAGTTCCCTAGTGGAGTCACCATTATGTTGGGGTTCCTATATTTTGGTAGCTTTGGCAATACCAAAAGATAAGACAACATCAAAACCACTTTGGGACCTCAGGATCCAGCCCTCCTAGGTTCAGAGAGGGATCTCTCTATAAAGGCAAATAAATATGTATCTGTTGGGTGTGGAGGCTGATTATCTTTTTTACTTTGTATCATAGCATTGGACCCCTTTACTTTAAAAGGGGTGGAAACGCCGCCCATAATTAATCGATGCCGTGTAAAATTTCCTTGTAAAAGTATAGTAATTTCTAGTCAATCTGGGTCGTTCATAGGCGGATGATCTGACGGTAGAAGTTATGTTTATTTTAGGGTTTTTTGCCCTAGAAGGCAACCCCCTTGTATATATGAGGGTATTGTATTGCGGTTGTGTATTATGTGTGTATTCTCAGAGTGAGAAATAGATAGGGATACTGTGAGAGAGAACAGAGGATATTACATCGGATCTGATGTAGGTTTTGTCTCTTCAATTTTTGCTGGATAATAGAAAGGAAGGACTGGATTTTCAGGGTGGACGTAGCCCAAACTAGGTGAACCACGTATATCTGTGTCTCTCTGGTTTTATGTGTTTTGTGTGCTTGTATTTTTTGCATATTTTATGTGTTGCATTGCTCCATAATATATAATTTTCTAACAACTGGTATCAGAGCCGAAGGTATATTTGGCTGATAAACTCGCAGGAAAGAAGGGTTTCCTGGTTCGAGTGGGAGCGATGGTAGAAGATGGTAAGTTTAGGGTCGAGAAATTTAACGGCCAAAACTTCCGACTGTGGAAGATGAAGATGGAAGATTATCTATATCAGAAAGATCTGTACCTACCATTGAGCAGAAAAACAAAGAAGCCAGTGGCCATGACAGACGCGAAATGGAACATTCTTGATAGAAAGGCACTCGAAATAGTACGGTTGTGCCTTGCGGCGTTAGTCGCCATCAATATTTCTAAGGAAACAACAATAGAGGGTTTGATGCAGACGTTGGCAAAAATATATGAAAAACCCTCGGCCTAAAACAAGGTATTTCTTATGAAACGACTATTTAATATGAAGATGTCGGAAGGTGGATCTGTTGCAGACCATTTAAATGATTTTAATACAGTTATCATCCAGTTAAGTTCTATAGGGGTAAACTTTAATGATGAAGTTAGGGCTCTTTTATTTCTGTGCTCATTGCGAGAAAGATGGAATGGTTTAGTTATGGCCATTAGTAACTCTATTTCTGGATCTAGTACTTTAAATTTTGATGATATTGTCGGTGCTATCCTTAGCGAGGAAATGTGACGGAAAAGCTCTGGTGAGACATCGGGTAATGCTTTTAGTGTAGAGTCTAGGGGAATATGAATGGAAAGAGGAATGAGCTCAGGTTATCGCAGTAGATCAAGGAAAGGCAGATCCAAGTCCAAATCGGGGACAATGTGTTGGAAATGCGGAAAGAGAGGACACCTAAAGAAAGATTGTAGATCTTGGATGGGAAAAGAAGGAGACACAAAGCAAGAAAACAATCATGAAGCAAATGTGACAGGTGATGTGTTACAAGATGCATTGATTCTTTCTTTTGAAAATGTTACTGATTCTTGGGTTGTAGATTCAGGGGCTTCATTCCATGCCACACCTGATAAGAAATATTTTCATGAATATGTTCAAGGAGATTTTGGAAAAGTTCGTTTGGGTGATGATAAACCCTGTAAAATTGTTGGAATGGGTAAAGTTCTTGTAAAACAATAGAATGGAAACCAATGGCTACTAAAGGAGGTAAGGCATATTCCAGATCTGAAGAAAAATCTGATTTCAATAAGGCAGTTAGGCAGTGAAGGTTGTGTGACAAATTTCACAGATAAAACTTGGAAGGTCACCAAAGGAGCGCTGGTAATAGTAAAAGGTGAAAAGGTTGGTACATTGTATTTATGCAATGGTATTTCTAACTCTGTTAATGCTTTAAATTCCAAAGGAGCAGGTGCAGGATTATGGCATCATAAGCTCGGACACATGAGTGAGAAGGGAATGAAGATTCTTCACTCAAGAAATTTGTTGCCAGGTTTGAAGAATGTTGATTTGGATTTCTGTTAAAATTGCATTTATGGAAAACAAAAGAGAGTCAAATTTCTCAGAGTTGGGAAAGAAAAGAAGAGCGAAAAATTGGAGCTTGTGCATACAGATGTATGGGGACCTGCTCAGGTATCATCTCTTGGTGGCTCTTATTATTATGAGGCCTTTGTCCATATTAATAAAGAAAATAGAACAAAGCTTGAGGCAAAATCAAAGAAATGTACCTTTATTGGATATGGTGTTAATGATTTTGGTTATCGCTTATATGATTATGAAAATCACAAAATCATTAGGAGAAGAGATGTAATATTCAATGAAAAAGGTCTTGTATAAGAATCAGTTGCAGGAAAAGAAATAGGAAAAAGAAAGAAAGGAATACACAGTTCTTGATGAGATAACTGAAAAAGTAAAGGTGCCTGAAAATAATAATAATCAACAACCACAGTAGCAACAACCACCACAACAGCAACATGCACCTCAAACACCTAAAAGTGGTGTTAGAAGATCTACTAGGATAAGTAGACCCCCTGAACGATACTCTCCTTCATTATATTATTTATTGTTGACTGACTCTGGTGAACCCGAATGTTATGAAGAAGCAATGCAGGTTGAAAGCAGGAAGAAGTGGGAGCTAGCCATGGATGAAGAGATGGACTCCTTAATGCATAACCAGACTTGGGACTTAGTTAGGTTGCCTGCAGGTAAAACTACATTGAAGAATAAATGGGTTTATAGGCTGAAGGAAGAAGATGGAGGAAAACATAGGTACAAAGCTAGACTTGTGGTGAAGGGGTTTGCACAGAAGAAAGATATTGATTTTGATGAAATATTTTCTCCTGTTGTTAAAATGACTTTAATCAGAACTATTTTAAGTCTTGTAGCAGCAGAATATTTACATCTTGAACAGTTAGATGTAAAGACAACATTTATCCATGGATATTTGGAGGAAGAGATCTATATGGAGCAACCAGAAGGATATGAGGTCAAAGGGAAAGAAAAATTAGTGTGCAGGCTAAAGAAGAGCTTGTATGGCTTAAAACGGGCTCCAAGGCAGTGGTATCTAAAATTTGACAAGTTTATGTCTGAACAAGGTTATACTAGATGTCACTCTG
Organism: Pinus albicaulis; assembly: GCA_034641835.2. Taxonomy (NCBI): domain Eukaryota; kingdom Viridiplantae; phylum Streptophyta; class Pinopsida; order Pinales; family Pinaceae; genus Pinus; species Pinus albicaulis. The sequence continues at coordinate 15,436,775 of MU968382.1, read as the reverse complement.
ATCATTGTGTTTATCTGAAAAGGAAAAATGATGGTAGCTATATTATATTTTTATTGTATGTAGATGACATGCTTGTTGCAGGGTCTAACATGCAGGAAATAAATGTGCTCAAAAGAAAATTGTCAAATTCATTTGCAATGAAGGATTTGGGAGCTGCAAAACAAATCCTTGGTATGAGGATAACTAGAGATAGGAAAAATCGCAAATTAACACTGTCTCAGAATGAGTACATAGAAAAGGTATTGAAAATATTTAATATGCAGAATGCAAAACTAGTTAGTACACCTTTTGCTAGCCATTTAAAACTTAGTAAGGAGATGTGCCCCAAGACCCACGAAGAAATGGAACATATGTCTAAAGTTCCATATGCATCAGCAGTTGGAAGCTTAATGTATGCAATGGTTTGCACAAGGCCTGATATTGCACATGTAGTGGGAGTTGTAAGAAGGTACATGAATAATCTAGGAAAAGAACATTGGATGGCAGTAAAATGGATTCTCAGATATTTGAGAGGTGCCACAAATCAAGCATTATGCTTTCGTGGTTCAAACATTTCTCTACAGGGATATGTTGATGCAGATATGGTAGGTGATAGCGATAACAGGAGGAGCACTACAGGATATGTATTTACTATATGTGGAACAACTGTCAGTTGGGTTTCAAAAATCCAAAGTGTTGTTGCACTTTCAACAACAGAAGCAGAGTATGTTGCTGCTACAGAGGCTAGTAAGGAAATGATTTGGTTACAAAGGTTTATGGATGAATTGGGTAAGAAGAATGATATGTGCACGCTATACAGTGATAGCCAAAGTGCCATTCATCTTGCAAAGAACTCAACATTTCATTCTAGGACTAAACACATACATCTCAAGTACCATTTCATACAGTCAGTATTGGAATATGGAGAGTTGAAGCTGGAAAAGATACACACTAGCCAAAATCTTGCAGATATTTTAACAAAAGTTGTAACTAGGGAGAAACTGAGAATGTGCTCAGTTTCAATTGGTCTTCAAGGATGACGATGAAGATGAGGAACAACCAGGTCCAAAGAGGAGTCATTGTCTACCAAATGAAGCAGCGGTGGAGTTGCTACAATCAGTCTCCAAGTGGGATATTGTTGGGTGTGGATCCTGATTATCTTTTTTACTTTGTATCACAGCATTGGACCCCTGTACTTTAAAAGGGGTGGCAACGCCGCCCGTAATTAATCGCTGCCATGTAAAATTGCCTTGTAAAATTATAGTAATTTCTATTCAATCTGAGCCGTTGATAGGCATATGATTTGACGGTAGAAGTTATGTTTAGTTTAGGGTTTTTTGCCCCAGAAGGAAACCCCCTTGTATATATGAGGGTATTGTATTGCAGCTGTGTATTATGTTTGTATTCTTAGAGTGAGAAATAGATAGGGATACTGTGAGAGAGAACATAGGATATTACAACAGATCTCTTGTAGGTTTTGTCTCTTCAATTTTTGTTGGATAATAGAAAGGAAGGACTGGTTGTTCGGGGTGGACGTAGCCCAAACTGGGTGAACCACATATATATGTGTCTCTTTGGTTTTATGTGTTTTGTGTGCTTGTATTTTTTTCATATTTTATGTGTTGCATTGCTCCATAATATATAATTTTCTAACAGTATCTTTGAAGTTCAATTTTAAGGTATTAGGCTAGTTATAGGCACAAGAGTTGTTGTTTTGTTTGGTTGTTGGGACACATGAAGGAAAGGTTAAATGTAAGACACAAAAGTGGGAAGAAATGATTTTGGAAATGGGGAGATAATTCAAAGAACACTCGAGACCATTGTGAAATGGAGTCATAAAAGGGTTTACTTGCAATTCAATATCCAAGGCTTTCAAATGGGCTAGTCATCTAAAATAGAGGATCTTTTAAAGATGATAGTGTGGGATGAAATGATTAGGAATGAAGACGAACAACAAGGAAACCTACAAGGTGACCACTTTAAGAGTTAATCCAGGGACAGAGCATGCCTTAACTGTCTGTGACTAAATTCCTAAAAATTTTAACTCTTCAGACAAGGGAAAACATTAAAGATTTAACACAAAGGTGAAGCCTGAGATCAGAGAAAGGATTTGAACTTTAAATGCTTTGACATTCAATTTAAGGGAACTTATAAAGGTTTAACAGTTAGAAAAGGACCCTAGTGAGGCAGAATCAACTCTAATCTCCCATTATCCCAATTCTTTCAATTAAAACCAGACAAGAACATCGAAGAACATATTCTAAATTCATGCATCAGTAAGCAGGGAAAACAACTACTATACTGGCTAAATTAACTTCAACTTGTTCTCAGATAGAAAAATTAGTAGAAAAAATCAAAGATAAGAAGAGCAGGAAGCATTAGGGTACCATGCAAGGGTATATTGTAATCCAGATTACTGATTTCTTATCAGATAAAACGAAATATGATGAATTACAGAAGGAAAACAGAGACAAAGATAGAACACATCACCGTTGCTTTAAATCAGGATCCAATCAAACATTATTGTCATATTAAAGAGAAACACCATTCATATACAACATTTTCCAATAGCTTGATATTCATCTCCTCAGCCTATTTTACAGCTATGCACATAGAACTATATCTCAAGAGAAACAACTAACAATCCACGGTTATCCAAACAACAACCTTTACAATGTATTTTTCATGAGTTTTATAGTTGAAAGAGAGGAAGAGGAGGTAGATGGAACTTTAAATGAAACATTAAAACTGAAGTAGAAGAGTTCTTGAGACCTATTCTGCTTTAATATCCTTTTATTGACTCTCGGTACTCTTTGGATGAAAGAGTGGTCTTCGACAGGCTGATAGTAACTCCAGGTATGTTCTTTGATATAATTTTCAGCTGTAGTACTCTGGAAGAAGTAAGGCAGTTAAATCAATTCAGGTCTACCATATTGTATAACAAATTCTCTGGCTATCTTAGGACTTTCTGTCAGGGTGGAGGTCTTCTCAGGAACGTTGATGGAGAATAAAATATTATGGGAACTCGTCCTTTCTTGGGAAAGAACCTTCTGCTGATGTGAAACAGTGATGTGTTCTATTTCTTGTGCTTTCAGGCCTCATTAGACTTTTTGTGTCAATCATAAGGTCTTCAATCTGTATATTTCACCTTCTAACACTGGATTAAAGCTTTAAATCTTCAAAAATAGGCTCTAAATCACTTTAAACCTTCATTGATACTCTTTGCCGCTTCTTTGACTATCTCTGTTTGTGGCAAGGATATTTTAATCATGCTAGAGATTTTACAGAGTTAAACACTGGTATTTTAATGAAATATTTCGTTCAAAACCCTTCCCAGGTGTTTCTCTGCAATCTCTGGCTCTGGAAATGGCATTCTGCGCCACTGTACAAATTTTTCTATGACTAATGGGACAGAGCGCAACCGCAGTCCTTCAACACCTGCAAAACCTATAAACTCGTTAAGATGGCAGCGTAGCAGTGAACACAGTGGCTATAGCGAAGAAACAGTGAAAACTGTGAAAGAACGATGAAACAATAATCTGATTGAGGTCTGGTGAAGAAATGATTCTCGACTGTCGGATTAGACAGTGAGATGATGATCGATAGTGGAGATTTACTGGTGGAGTGACTTTAGAAGGTCAGGCAGAGAGATAAAATTTTTAATGTAAAACATAAAAGTTTAAACTTTGGGTGAAATACAAAGGAAATTGATGAAAATCAAATGAAATGGGGCTTTGAATGGTGGGACCGGAAGGGCGGAGGGCAATTTTATTGTGGACCATTCGATCTTAGGAGGAGATCAATGGTGGGAATATTCCGATGAAAATCAGTGGAAGCCCGATGAAAGGAACGCGATGCACTACGAGCCGTTGGTCGAGATCAGATCAATGGTCAGGATTGAATGATGGGCTTTCGAAGGTAGCGGGGGGGAAGTTATTTTTAGAGGAAAAATCGTTGTTTTCGTGCAACAAAAGAGTAGTTTTGAAATTTCCCCAGAAGAAATGCGATATCGCTTGCCGCCTGACACGTGTCCTTAAAAAACTGCTTACATCATGTAATTTTGAAGTGTTAACCTTCGGGCACACAAAAAACACGATATGCACCTCAGTCGTTGGATGTGGGACCTGGAGATCTGATGGTGCAGGGTGGAGTGCGATATGGACAGTTGGGCGGTCGGTAAGGCAGGGACAAGTCAAAGGCGGTTTGAATATGGGCCGTAAGATCTGATAATGGATGGTCAGTATTGAAAGAGAAAATGGAGGCAAAAGGGTTAAATGATATGGGTGGGAGAAAGGGGAGCCGTTGGATCAGAGGGAACGAACGACAAATATTAAATCGCAATCGGAGAAGGCGAGGGCCGAAACTCCGATGGCTTTGAACTTGTGATTACATGTGGACCGTTGGATTAGCGGAAGATCAACGATGGATATTTGATCGGAGGGGGAATGATGGAGGGCACAAAGGCGGAGTGTGATTAAATCCTGACCGTTGGTTCTTGTGGATTCAACGGCCAGGATTGGATCGCATCGATGGTGTAATAGGTAAGGGGCTTTTCCATTGTGATTTGCAATCAAGCGCTGACCGTAGGATCTAACTCGATCAACGGTGCAGATTGAAGCAGAGATGTAATTAAGAGGGGTGACGGGTGCTGTGAGATTTAGCACTGGCCGTTAGATCTATACAGATCAATGGTCGATATTGCAGCGCAGACCGATAGACAAAACACCATCGCATCAGGAAATTTTGAATTAACAAAGGGAACATGCTTACTATCACACTTATGATTTCGATTAGTGCCCAGGGCTTTAGCGCCTAGTCTCGGGCGCGGGTCATATGCAGAGAAGGGGTCAGGGGCTTAGCCGAAAGGGGCTTAGGTTTGATATATGATAAAAGTAGGTTTTTTAGGCCAAAAACAAAGTTTTTGAGGCTTAATAAAGGGGTTCTGGTAGGGGAATAAAGGGATTTTTTCACCAAATGAAGGGATTCACCTGGTTTAAAAAGCGGAATTTGACGGTTTAGAAGACTTAGGAAGGGATTTTGGGGTTTTTTGGGGAATTTTGAGAAGAGAAAAAAGGGTTAAAATGGGGAATTTGCAGGGATAAACAGGGCAGATGTAGGTTTTCTTGAGCATAATTTTTCACAAATCATGAGGCTTTTTTAGTGGAAACAACAATGAAGATATTTTCAAAGGAAAAGACACATGGAGGCTTTAAGAATGATATTTTTTCAGAGGAAATGTATTTCTTGAAGGCTCAAAAACATTTTAGCCACGTGTTTTCTCTGTCAAAAATTTATAGGTGGCTAACACAGGGATCGAATTTCTTGATCTAAAATAGGGTTTGTATCATCCATATCTTCCTTGATTGATTCATTAGAGCATTCCTCCTCCTTCCTATTTTCAACCTTCTTATAAATCTCTCTTTAGAGTGAGGGAAAAAATAGAGGGAGGGATTTTGTACTTACTTGACAACTTTCTGCATTTTCCTCTTTGCAACCTTACTCAACATGTAGATTTTGATTGTCATCTTTTCATTGTGATAATTGAGTTTTTTCTTCCCAAGAAAATGGTGTTTTTTGCTTCAAATAATTAGCCTCAACATCAACCATATACTTTTCATCTTGATGATTAATTTTGAGAATATTACTTCCATATGCAAGGTCACCCAACATGCACATCATCTCAGGAAATTTCCCTACCTCTTTCTGATTTTGAACTCAATTTTCTATTTTAGGGTGTCCAAGATGAGTTGCAAACTGCTTGGGTACATTGATGCTTGTCTTCTCTGGAACTAATGGAACATGAGGTATTTGAACAACAAGTTCCTCTTTCCTACTAATCATATGCATCAATTAATTAATTGTGTTTGTCAAAGCATCTAGCTTTATCTATGAGGAGATCAATTGCTCTTTTTCTATTTTTTCCTTCTCCACAGCCATTAACTTTGCCTCTCTTCTCAGCACGTTTGCTTCCACATCAAATGCCATATTTTTCATCTCTTCAAGGATTGTGTTATCACCATTTTGAGTCATGTTGGGCTGCTGCAATGCTCAACTTGGAGTAACTATTTCAACCCATCTTTTGACTGAAGATTAGCCTCTTCAGCCTGAGAGGGCTCTCTCAAATTATCAAAGCATTTTCAATTAAAACTCTATTATATGGCTAACTCTATGATAATGACTTGGTTGTATATGATTGTAGGTGGAAAATGTAGAAGATTTGCTACCATTGGGCTTATGGAGTCAGTGCTAGGGAACTCAATGACAATGGCTCTCCTTTTGGAAGCTAAGGCATGTAGATATTTAAATGAAAGGACAAGACACATAGAATTTACTCAATCTATAAATTTTCAAAGGAATTTAGAGCATGAGAAGCATGAATTCTGAGTAATGAACATTAAGATATTGAAAATAGGATATCGAGAAAGATATACAATAATTTAATGCTTGAAGGAAGTCAGAGCATGAGAAGCATGAATTCTGAGTAATCAAACATTAATATATTGAAATAAAATTAGTAAGATACATAGGACAAGGCTCATGAAAATATCAAATGAATCCCAGGTGAAGGAGAAAGCCCATGGCCATTGTTTATTACTAGTCAGAAACTTTCTACAATAGTAGTAGCCACAAGTAACTTCTTCCAACCTCTTATAACTCTAAAAATATCTCCTTTTTAGAGTGAGGACACATCCAAACGATATGCCGCTTTACTCACCTTGAATTCCCACCTCAGATACCTATTTCAAACATGATTCTATCACTTGGAAACTTCTAAGCGATATTTCTGTTTTGCAGAGTTTGAATACAAAAAGGATTGTTCTTTCATTAATAGTTCAAAAAATTAATTTAATAACCCTTATCAACTACAACCAACTAATTTTCTGAGTGTGTTATAGTGCTAATGTGTCATTATGCCACGTGGATGCTAAGATGGACCTCCTCCAAGTCAAATTTTTACAATTTTTTCACAAATTTGGTTAGTGAAAATTATAAAAAATAGGGCTTCAAAGATGAGTGTATAATTTCCAAAAATTGATGACTTTGCAGAAACTGAGTGAGGTTTTTGTAGAAGGACCTATGCTGAAGAAAAAAATGTTTCATATTTCCAAAATCATTTTTCATTTGGTCTGAAATCAAACTTGAAGTTGACTGCTAAAACAGTCATGTATAGAAATTTTCGTAGCGAGTTTTAGTAGCGTGGGAAAAATGTTTTTCCATTAGTCTTCTTGACTTATTTGTTGTTTCAACACCTTAATTATGTCATGACACCTAGAAACCATCAATATCCCCCCATAAAACATGCCAAAACTTCATTTTAAAGCAAAAAAGCACCTACAGGATTTTTCGTAGCGTTTCTTTGGCTTCAAGCCTGAAGCACGTTACGAAAACTCCTAAAAAAGGCAGAATTTGCAGTTTAGAAATGAACTCGTATTTATGAATTCTTAATAGATTTTGAAAAATGGAGGATCTTTTTTTAGATCAAAATTCTTTGAAAAAAAACCTCTTTTTTTTTTTAAATACCATCTCCAGCTGTCCAGAATCTGCATTTGCAAAACATGTATAAAACAGGAAAATTGTGTTTTTTGAAAATAGGGCCAAAAGACATCCTTGTATATCCAAATTAATAGCACCTTTGAGAAAAGTGAAAGAGGTTATTGTTACTTGATATGTGCTTGAAAATAACCTCTCTCATTTTATTAAAATAATTCTCTTTTTTCCCCAAAACTGCCCTTGAAGTTGACTGATCAAAAGAAAAAAAATAGAGAAATCCTCATATTCACTATGAAATTATTAGCCAGTTTCGTAGTGAAATCTGCCTATTTTGAACTGAATTCGCTACAAAAATGTGTAAAAATGGCTAGTGGCTCTTTTTGTAATTTGAAGGCATGGGTGTGAAAACAAAAAGACATGGAGTGTAGTTGACTACATGACATGACTCATGGTGGTTTTTTTGACATATGATAAACATGATTTCGTAAATTCTTCATCAAATATTTGACCCAACATGAAACCTATAATGACCTTATCAAAAAACAATTTGAGTGTGATAATAGATTGCAGGGTCCCTTTCTCTTAACTGGAATGCCATCTCTGGGTCAAATGCATCTGGGTGGTGCCAGAGAGCTAATCCTGAGGGTGGTCTTATCTTAGTAGGCATTGAATAGTATACCTTATTGAACCTAGATGAAAAATGTTGTATTGTCTCCCCTGACTATCTTTGTAAATGGTTATACTCTTCTATGATGAGAAAAAAATTCCCCATGACCACCCACCTATCTAGGAAATTTTGAGTGAATTGATGAAAATTGCTAATGCTTGCAACTGGAACCTTTAAACTAATTTTTAAGTTTAGCTTGTAATGATAGGGCAAAAATTCTGGTACACACATAATCTTCTCCCACCTCAAACAGATCAAGAAAATCCTCAATATTTTGAATGTGATTTTCGGCAGTGATCTTTGCATTTTCTCCATCAAATCTGGGTATATTATTGATAAATTTGCAGGGAGGTCATGGAGGATAGGAGGAAAAACTAGAGGCTTGTACCTATTTGGGACTTTTACAGGTATAGGCAGTAAAGCAGGAGGCTTATAACCATTTGGGAATTTAACAAGAGCACAAAATGAAGCATGAAGCTCATGTTTCATTAGGTTTTCCACAAGTGCATCCGCGATGTGCACAGGTATATGAGTATGTGCATGATCTGCAATTTGGGGCTTAGCTTCTTGAGGCTAATCAATTTTCCAATGATCAGTGTAAACCTCAACAGTGTACTCTTGATCAGGCTTAAAGTAAGATAGAACATAGTTACAGATAAAACCAACAATTTCTTGAATCTAATTTCGGCTTGCATACCTTCTCTTTCCAGGCTGACTGGTCATTTTTCAGGTGCTTCCTTCATTGAAGACTTTGAATGGAACTAGTCTGAGTTGGAGTCGCCAGGTGGATGATTTCATCTTTCTTGTGTCTCATTGTTTTCCACGAACAACAACCAGATACCAATCTTGGAAAATACTTGAATCACACAATGTCTTGACTGGGGTTTCTAAGTTCTAATGAATTAATAAGATTTTCAATATTCCCCCAATATTATTCTCCTCTATTCACAGTATCACTAGATGACTATGGATTTTCTATAGTTTGCTGAAAATAAACATTCTTTGACTATCATTTTATTTTCAGAAATCTCACTGCCTACATTACTTTCATTTAACCTATTCAGTGTCTCTCATTTCACCCATTCATATCACTCTCTTACTTTGAAATTCCATGTTTTGATCCTAAATCCCTCATTTCTTCCTTTTCCAAATACCTAAAAACCCATTTAACCCCTTCTTTCTCACTCTTTCCACTCTTAACATGGATACTGATGAAATAGGTAACTGAACTAGTACCTACTTTTTTTAGGCAGCAAAAAAGGCACCTGATTTTGATAAGTGGTGATGTAGAATCACCCTTTTTTTTAGCATATTTTTGACACTTTAATATTTTTATTTATGATGTATGAATATTTGTTTTAAATTTTTAGTGATTTTCATTCTAATTTTGAAACGTATTGATGCAGTAGCAACCATTTTTATTAGAGTGGTGATTTTCATGTTGGTAATAAAACACAAAAATAAAATAAGAAAAACATGACAAAAAAAACTCAGATAAAAAAAATAATATAAAAACAATAAAAATGTAAAAATTAACTTGTAAAAATAAAAAATTTAAACAAAAATAAATAAATAAGACAAAAACATTCGAAAATTATATAGAAAAAATGGGAAAAAAAAGCATAATTTAAAGAGAAAAACAAAATTTGATTAAAAAAAAAAAACATCAAAAACATTTTTTTCTAGGTTAAAAAAAAAAAAAAACCGTACAATTAGAAAAAAAATAATAAGGATAGAAAATTTAAAAATAATTAAAATTAAAATACAAAAATAAAAAATAATTTAAATTTTAAATTAAAAATTAAAAATAATAATAATAATAAGAAGAAAATAAGAATACAAATTGTAAAATAAAAAAAAATAAAAACAAAATTTGAAATTTAAAAAGAAAATTAAAATAAAAAATTTAAAGTAAAAAAAAAGTATGATTAAAAAACCAAAAAAAAATGAAACAAAAACATTTTGAAATAATTAAAAAACAAACATATAAAAATTTATTGTTTTTTTTTTCAATTAAACCATTTCAAAATTTTAAAAATGAAAAAAAATAAAACAAAGATTAAAAAAAAAAAAAAAATTAAAATTTACTAAATTTATAAAACAAATTTTAAATTTTAAAAAATAATTAATCTAAAAATATCAAGTTAGAAAAAAATAAAAATAAAAATAAAAAATAAAATAAAATAAAAAACAGTTAAGAAAATTAGATTTCAAATATAAAAATTCAATTAAAAAAAAAAAATTATGAAATTAAAAAAAAAAAAATTCAAAATTCAGAATAAAATTAAAATTAAAAAAATAAATATTAAATTTAATAATAAAAATACAAATTAAAAAATTAAAATAAAATATTAAATTAAATTAAAAAAAATACGAAATTTGAAAAAAAAAAAAATTAACCTCCCACTCGCCTAGTGGCTGGCCTCCGCCACCTTGGCGGTGCCACCCTTTGTAAATGCAATTTTATTATTATTATTATTATTATTATTCTAAGTAAGCTTAAATCTATTAATATAACATATGGTACAGCAAATTCAAGGCATTAGAGTGCCATACAGTTAGCAAGAGATCAAAAGATTGGGTCGCCCACAAATGGAAACTGGCCCGAGAAACATTTGAGAGCTGCCTCGCGAGAGGAAACCAGCCGTGACCTAACAAAACCAGGTAGAGAACGAGAGCCGCCCATTAAGGGAAACCGACCCATACAAAGGTGTGGGACTACTTTGGCAACAAAGACCAGATAGATAACAGAACCTGCAAAAATGCTCAAAAGACTAGACAAGATAGCAGAAAGCAGGAGCATTAGAGTCCACAGTCACCCGAGGGTGATTCCTCTTCAATTCGGCACGAACATCCCTTGTCATCATCCAAAACTGGTGTGCTTTGAGTAGCATCCTCCCCTGCTTCACGCTCAGCTGCTTGCGCCCCTGCGACCTGGTGTAAGCTCGAGCTGCAGTCACCCGCCCTGCGAGGGGGACCTTTGTCCACTTGTTGAGAGACAGTCGGAGCAGAGGGAGGGGTTGGCGAATTGAACTGGAGAGCAGATGGTTGGGGTGCACGAGTATCCTCTGGAATATCTTTGAAGGAAACATTAATCGTAGCAATGACCAGGGGGCGGGAGGAGCTGCACTGATAATGGAAGATGGCGGTGGTGGGATTCCGAATTAAAGCAGCTGTAGCAGGCCGAGGCTCAACAGGCTGGGTAGAGGCTAAGGCATCATGCCACGGGGAGGGAGGCAAACGATGAGACTGACCACTGCAACGGAGTCGGCAGGGAATATTTTCACTGGGACTGCGAGAAAAGTGAGAGGGAGAAGAAGGGGAAGGAGAGCGTCGACGCCTGGAACCTCCTCTGTGGCATCGCAGACGATGCCTTAGTCTAGGCATAGCAGCACCAAAATCGAGGGAGAACGCGGAATTTCCAGAGAGACCCAGAGGCGGGACAGAGCAGAAGCCGGCTAGAGCACAAAAAGGGTTGTGCGAGTAATGGAAGTCGGGGATAAAAATAACACAGCAAGTCAGAGGGCAGCGCCTTCCAACTGTGGTGCGAAATCTATGAATATCTGCTTCCGGCGAGCAAGTAGAACCCACTGGCCAAAGCTGCCTCGACATGGATACCTGCAAGCCACAACAAATCCATATCAAAGCACCAGAAATTTCGAATGAAGACGGAGGAGCTGCAGGCTTCATATGGAAGTTTCGGGTGTCTCGGCCTCCCCACCGGCATAAATTCCGCGTAGGGTGACGGCCCATCATATTGAATGTTCCGAGGGTGATTAAATGCCCTCCGCAAGTGACCCAGTGGGCAAGCCACGCGCCCGCCTGTCAGATCATCCTCTCCATCACGTTAATGGCCACCCGCATCTGGGGTAATGCTGTCCTGGTGCACCAGCTGAGTGCAATCCTGAAGGATTTTGCTGTCATTGAGACTAGAGAGGGGTCCTGCAAAGAGGGTCTGGGCACTCATTACACCTTTGTTTGCCAGAAGATCTGCTACTTTTTTTCCTGATCTTCTAGTATGCTTGAGGTAGATAGCTCTGTGCTCTTGCAACCATTCAGCTATGAGCTCCAATCTTGCCATGAGTCGCCAACTATCCGCTACTCGTGAAGGAAGGGAGCCTGAAAGGATCTTACTGATCATGTTAACGAGGATCTGGGAGTCGCCCTTGTTGAAAATGCAGCAAGATGATGGAGCTTAGTGAAATGAAGTCGCCTTCACTAAGTGGGCCCGCAAGCAAATTCTGGCGCAAAGTCTATTTCTAGACTATGTCTATTTTTAGACATATGGAGCATGGTCCGGGGATTGCATTATGTTATTCTTGGAGTATTGGTCATGTTGGTAAAAATATATGGGACTCTATTTTTTGGACCTATAGGTCGAAGTCTATTTTTAGACTGCCTCTCCTTAAAATAGGGAAGTCAAATATTATTTACCCTTAATAATATTTAGACTATAAACTTCAGTTTACTTTCTTGGAGCACTTCAGTTCGAGCCTTGGAAGTGGCTCATGCATCTGACAGAGGAATTACGCTATTCCTAGGGTTTGGTGAGCACATGCATGGTTGACTTCAGTGGCAGAAGTTTGGTGGAGTTAATGAGACAGCTAGTGGAGTTGTGTTCTGTTTATTTTAGTTGAACTGGTTGAGATTAGTTTAACTAGATAATCAACTAGTTATGAGTGGAGTGAATTAAATATTATTTAATTCATTAATTAATAACTCATTATTCAACTCAAGAACACATCAGTTCACTACAGTGCATGGACAGTTCAGTGGAGACCAGTGAAAGAGGTAGATGAAAGGGTGGAGTTAGCTATCGGTGGCGACATCAGTTGTGCATGAGATTTGCACCACACTTGGAGGAATTTCCCATGATGATTGCGCTGTCAAGCCAAGGAGATTCGAACCTTGGATCTCTATTTAGACAGGCCATGATTGCGCAATAGAGGCAAGGAAATTGGTGGTGAGTTTTGAACCAGTGACTTGTTCAAAACCAAGCTAGTTTGTGTGTAACTTCATGAGATAGTACTTAGTACTTGTGAGGAGTATTGTACTGAGTTTGTTACATGATTTCTCCATTATAATATACACAATAGCTGCGGGGTTTTCAGCTATAAGCTTTCCCCATACATACTGTGTTAATGTGTATGATGATTTGATGTGTTATCGCTTGTTTTATTTACGCATGTTTGATGATCTGAGTGGAAGAGATTATGTGTTGCATATAAATTCGAATTGTATGTGATCAGGATAGTCTCGGTGGATAATTAATCATTATTCAGCAAATTTCTACATGGTATCGGAGCTATTGAAGCAGAGATTGATCATCACGGTGATTACAAACTTATTTCGGTAGACAGAGTCTGCATGCGGGCCAGGTAGCCTCCGGATTCATCTTTCTTCGGAAAGTGAAAGGTCTGGTAAACGCCCCTTGCAGTCAATCTCTGTGCTAGAAATAATTTGTTCTCATAGATCTAGAGCGGTTGAGCTTGGATCTCTATATAGACAAGCCATGATTGCGCAATAGAGGCAAGGCAATTAGTGGTGAGTTTTGAACCAGTAACCTGTTCAAAACCAAGCTAGTTTGTGTGTAACTTTATGAGAAAGTACTGAGTACTTGTGAGGAGTATTGTACTGAGTTTGTTACATGATTTCTCCATTATAATATACACAATAGCTGCGGGGTTTTCAGCTATAAGTTTTCCCCATACATACTGTGTTAATGTGTATGATGATTTGATGTGTTATCGCTTGTTTTATTTCCGCATGTTTGATGATCTGAGTGGAAGAGATTATGTGTTGCATATAAATTCGAATTGTATGTGATCAGGATAGTCTCGGTGGATAATTAATCATTATTTAGCAAATTTCTACATGGTATCGGAGCTATTGAAGCAGAGATTGATCATCACAGTGATTACAAACTTATTTCGGTAGACAGAGTCTGCATGCGAGTCAGGTAGCCTCCGCATTCATCTTTCTTCGGAAAGTGAAAGGTCTGGTAAATTCCCCTTGCAGTCGATCTCTGTGCTAGAAATAATTTTTTCTCACAGATCTAGAGCGGTTGAGCTTTGAAGTGGAATTCGAAATTTTGCAGCAGTTTTGTTTTCTTGCTGCCGGTGTTGAAAATGTCTTTCAACGGTTTGCGACTCGAATATGCTCTTGAAGGAAGTTTGAATTATGTTGCATGGAAGGATCGCATGGAGGAAGTATTAGAAGATAATGGTCTGAAGGAGTTCGTAGATACGGATGTCCAAAAGCCCACTGATCCTGCTGAAGTCGAAGCATGGCAAAAGAAGATGGCGAAGTGTCGAAGGATCCTGTTGGAGGGCGTCAAGGATCATATTGTATCCAGCTTGCATGGAAAGGCTTCTCCATATTTAATGTGGAAAGCTTTGACGGATCTATTCCAGAGTAAGAGCGACCAAAGGAAGCTGGCGCTCAAAGATAAGCTCAGGAACATCAAGATGGAGAAAGGCTACAGTATCGCCAAATACCTCACGAAGTTCACTCAATGCAGAGATGAGCTGGGAAGTGTGGGGGTGACTGTCGAAGATGAGGACATGGTCGACCTCGCTCTCCTTGGTCTTCCGAAGGCTTGGCACTCATATCAAGATAGTGTCAATGGTCGGGAGAAGCTACCGGGATGGGAGCGCCTTTGGGCGGATCTCATGCAGGAGGAGATAAGGAGGACTACTCGTGATGGATCTTCATCAAAGGGAGCTGATGAAGAAAACTGCGCTTTGGTGTCCAAAGCAAAGAAGGGGAAGGGTAAGAAAACCTCTCATTCTGGTGCTAAGGGCAAGAAGCAGGATATGGCGAAAGTGAAGTGTTTTCACTGCCATGATCACAGACATTATGCTACCAATTGTCCAAAGAAGAAGAAGAACAAGTAAGCGGGAAGATCTACAGATGGAGAAGCTTTGGCTTCACAGTTCGAGCTTGACTTTTCACTGATTGCATGCTTGGTTTCAAGTGTGATGGGATCGGTGTGGTTCTTGGACAGCGGTGCGTCATTTCATATGACGGGAGATCGGGAGTTGTTCTCAGATCTGGAGGACAAAGATTTGGGTGTGCACATCGATATGGGCGATGATGGTAGATACAGTGCGACTGGTATCGGTACCATATCCTTTCAGAGGGAGTCTGGTAAACCCTTTGTATTGAGGGATGTCATGCATGTACCTGGATTGAAGAAGAACTTGATCTCTGTGGCGATGTTTGAGGATAAGGGGTATGATGTGGTCTTCAGCGAAGGAAAAGCCTTCCTGCGCAGTAAGACTACTGGAGAGACCCGGAAGATAGGGGTTCGAACCAAGAACCTTTATCAGTTGCAGGTAGATGGCTGCACAACAATGGCATGCAAGGCGGGAGAAGTGGTGAGCCGGGATGATGAGGGCGAACTGTGGCACAGGAGATTGGGCCACCTTCACCATGGAGCTTTGAAGATCCCGCAGCAGATTTCTACTGGGCTTCCTAAGGGCACTCTTGCGCAGTCAGATCAGTGCAAGGGGTGTACTTTAGGGAAGTATGTGAAAGCCACCTTTCACGAGAAGGATAGTCGCGCCACGACGATCTTTGAGAGAGTTCACACAGACGTGTGTGGTCCTTTCTCAGTTGCTTCGACAGCAAAGCACAAGTATTATGTGATCTTTGTTGATGATTTCTCTCGAAAGTGCTGGATCTTCTTCATGCAGAAGAAGAGCGATACATTCGTGAAGTTATGTGAGTTTGAAGCACTGGTTGAGAAGGAGTCGGGGAAGAAGGTGATTTCTCTAAGGAGTGATAACGATGGTGAATTCATCTCGGCTGAATTCAAGGATTTCTGCAGCACAGAAGGGATTCAGAGAGAGCTCATCGCACCCCATAACCCACAGCAGAACGGGGTGGCTGAGCGAAAGAACAGAACGATCGTGGGTGCTGCACGGGCGATGTTTCATGATCAGGGCCTACCCCTTCACTTGTGGGCTGAGGCATGCAATACAACAGTGTATGTGTAGAACCATTGTCCTCACAAGGTTCTTGGCATGAGTACACCGGAGGAGGCTTATTCTGGCAAGAGGCCTGACATTTCCCATTTGCGGATCTTTGGCTCTCCTGTCTACATGCATGTGACGAAGGATGCGAGAAGGAAGCTGGATCCAACTGCTGAGGTTGGAATATTTGTGGGGTACACTGATACACCCCACAACTATCGGGTGTATGTGCCAGACAGTCGCAAGACTGTTGTGCGACGGGATATAAAATTTCAGGAGGAGAAAGCCATGCAGTGTTCGCTTGAGAGGGAGCTACACTTGCATGCAGATGAGGAGCTGTTAGTTCCTAAGGAGGAGCTTCCGGATGTGGATCACCCACAAGAGGAGGTTCAGGAGGTGGAAGAAACCACCCAGGCAGCGCCAACCATCAGAGGGCGCATGCGCACTACAGAAGCTGAGCGACTGGCTCGGGATGCAAAGAAGGTTGTAGGACCACCTACAGCACAGCGCAGACAGAGACAGTCACCTGATCGGTACACTGGATACATGGCTCTTGTGAGTCAATGTGTTGTGACGGAGCCATCCTCTTTTGAGGAAGCTGTGGAGGAACCCGCATGGGTTGATGCCATGATCAAAGAATATGATTCGATCGTCAGGAACAGTGCATGGGAGATTGTCCCAAGACCGGTTGGGAAATCAGTGGTGGGTTCGCAATGGATCTACAAAGTGAAGCAGGCGGCTGACGGGAGTGTGGAGAAGTACAAGGCGAGATTTGTCGCCCGTGGCTTCTCACAGATCGAGGGGATCGATTATGAGGAGACCTTTGCACCTGTCGCAAGGTACTCTTCCATACGAATGATCCTTGCTCTCTCAGCGCAGATGGGGTGGCACATTCATCAGATGGATGTGAAGACTGCGTTCCTCAATGGAGTTATTGAGGAAGAGGTGTACATAGAGCAGCCTGAAGGTTTTGAGATCTTCAGCAGTGAGTCGCATGTGTGCCGACTCAAGAGAGCACCGTATGGGCTGAAGCAAGCACCTCGTGCTTGGTACACTCGGATAGACAGCTACTTCACCGGGCTTGGATTCTCCAAGAGTGAGGCGGATCCAAACCTGTACCAGATTGTGGTGGAGGGGAAGCTGTTGATCATCGTACTGTATGTAGATGATCTGATTTTGACTGGCGATGAGCAGTTGATACTTTCATGGAAGGAGGATCTTGCACGAGAGTTTGAGATGAAGGACTTGGGCATCCTTCATTATTTCCTGGGATTGGAGATTTGGCAGCGCAGCGGAGGACTGTTTGTTTCTCAGGGAAAGTATGCTCGGGAGATTCTGGAGAGGTTCAACATGCAAGGCCGCAAGCCTGTTGACACTCCTCTTCCTGGTGGTTGGAGGAAGGAGGATGCTACTTCAGCGGAGGTAGTGGATGCCACTGTCTATCGACAGTTGGTGGGGTCGCTTATGTATCTGGTCAATACACGACCCAATATATGCTATGCTGTTAACCAGCTTTTGCAAGCTATGGTTAAGCCTACCAAGCTCTTTTGGAAGGCAGGCAAGCATTTATTGCGCTATATTAGAGGCACATCGGGATATGGTCTATGGTACAGACAGGAGGATGGAGTGAAGCTTTCTGGCTTCACTGATGCAGATTGGGCAAGAAGCCCAACGGATCGGAAGAGCACTTCTGGAGGAGTTTTCAGCATTGGGTCGATA